>JASJET010000121.1:23712500-24245000 GCA_034092305.1 Diaprepes abbreviatus
CTGATCATGTTCGGCTCGTTGCTATGTAAATTTGTAAAGTTGTTGGCTCATTGGCCCTTAAATACGCTCCAAAGTTTTTGGATAAGTTCTAAGCCTGGATAAAGTGTGCGGTTTCGATGAGTTTTAGTACACCATAAAATATTTAAATTCGATTATTACAGAAACGGCCGTTTAAAGCGAGCCCTACTAAGTATAACTTTTTTAGATAAAATATGTCAAGGTATAGGAATTCTCATTTAGAAATTTAATATATCAACGAATAAAAAAGTTATGAACCTTTAGATGTAGGCGACGTGCTGCTGGTGGTGTATGTAATCAGATCTTGGTTTCCCATCTTAAAAAGTCCCAAAGTACCAAATTTAGTGCAAATCAATTACACTGGACAGCAGCCAAAATATATCTAAAATAAAATCGACTAATTCCTACCTCTTATCATTTTTGGAGTGCTAAAACAGAAACTAAACTTATCTTTTTAATATTAGTTCAAGTTTTAGAGATACGTGATGCTATGTCTCCCTATATATTAACAATGTAACCGCAAGAAGGCACGTGGTATATTTGTATTGTTATAACAATAGGGAGGTTCGACGTTGCCAAATATACGTATCCCCAAGTTAAGGCAAATTTGCACAACCTGGCTTTATACTGAACAGTCCCTGTATATTAATAAATGCCAAACTCCACTAATGCGAATATTATGGAATTGAGTAGAAAATTCTCGAATATTCTCTAAAAATATAGAAGAGGTATTTGGTTATATAAGCAGCTACAAAGCGGAGGGGTTAGTCAGTCAAAATTAGTGAGTCAAATCGAATAGTTGAGATTGTAAGATGTCTCGAAAGTGTGTAAAAATCCAGATTACTTCTGTAATGTTTGTGGTGAGATGACTTTTGCATCCCAGAAGCGATCTATTATCCCATTGATACAAAGGGCGTATCAGCTTTATTTCGCTTGCAATATTGGGGATCAAAACAAACAGTGGGCGCCACATATCTACTGTAATGCATACGCTTCAAGTCTGAGAAACTGGTTAAATAATAGAAAACGATCTATGCGGTTTTCTGTTTCAATGATTTGGAGAGAGCCTTCAAATCATATTAATGATTGCTATTTCTGCATCATACCTCGTGTTGCGCAAGGCAGAGGTATATCCAAGAAGAAAAAGTCGGTTATCAATTATCCAAATATATCATCTGTCATGAGATCTGTGCTTCACAGTGACGGACTTCCTATTCCAGAACCCCCGATCAGATAATAACGATATAATGATTTCTCAAGAAGAAGATATACCATCAATATCAAGAGATAGTGATTTCACACCCAGCACGTTATACCGCCAATCGCACAAAATAACTTCCAAAAAGTAAAACAGAGTTACTAGGATCAAGAATGCAGCAGTGGAACTTATTAGAAAACATTGTTTCAGTATGTGTTTTTCGTAAAGGTTACAAGGTCTAGCACCATTTTTTAACATGGAAATGAACTTGTTTTTTTGCAATTACATTAGCGGTTTATTGGCGGCTTTAAATATAGACTACAAGCTAGAGGAATGGAGATTGTTTATAGACAGTGCAATATTGAGTTTAAAAGCAGTACTATTGCATATGGGGAAATATTTTACTGTCTATTCTTTTTGGATATGTAGTTCACATGAAAGAATTATACGACAATATGAAGTACCTATTGACAAGTATAAAATACGATGAGCACTTATGGCACATCTGTGGCGACTTAAAGTTGCTTGTACTTTTACTTAGATTGCAGCTAAGCTACACCAAGTTTTGCTGTTTTTTGTGTGAATGGGACAGTCGAGCAAAAACACTTAGAGCCAGGTGAAAAGAATATACAACATATGCCATTGGTAGACTCCAAAAAGATTTTGTTGCCACCACTGCATCTCAAATTGAGCCTAATGAAAAACTTTGTTAAGGCACTGAATACACATGGATCAGCTTTTCAGTACCTGCGTCAGAAATTCCCAAGGCTAAGTGAAGCAAAAACTAAAGAAGGTATTTTTGTTGGGCCATAGATTTGAAATATTCTGAAAGACAAAAATTTTGACAGCACTCTATCAGGAATTGAAAGAAATGCTTGGAATGACTTTTGCCTCGTGGTCACTAATTTCTTCGGAAATAAAAAAGCTGACAATTACGTCACTTTTGTTGCAAATATGTTATCATCGTATCAAAAAATGGGATGCAATATGTCTCTAAAGATCCATTTTCTACACTCACATCTCGACCTTTTGTCCTTACAACTATGGAAGTGTAAGTGATGAGCACGGAGAACGCTTCCATTAGGATATATCAACAATGGAGGAAAGGTACCAGGGAAAGTGGAATGCTTCCATGCTTGCCGACTACTCTTAGATTCTTGTGAGAGAGTATCTCTACAAGTGTAAAAGTTTTTAACTTCATTGTCATTTTTGCGTTCAGCACCCCCAAATGGACAAAAAAATGCATTTTTCATACAAGATACAACAAATAAACTAAAATTTGTTGTAGGGTTATTATTAAGAAAAAAATTTAGAAAAAAGTTTTAAAAAATTATAACTTTTACACCATGTATTTCCCAAACCATCTATTTTTCGACTAAGGTAATAATATAAATATCTTAAATGGGATGTATTTGATCCATAGGCTTTACCCAGCGAAACTCTTGACGTCATATGTGGATAATTCAACTTAGTTCCGGCTATCTGTCAACTTTAATGTATGCGCAGTTACCAATTTTCGTAAAATCTTTCCCTTCAAACATATATACAAGTGACAGAAATTTTTAGTAGGGAAATCTTTTACCAACTGAAATAAAGAAATACCTTATTTATTATTTTTCTTTTTCCGTATAACACCGCAAAAACTTGATAAATGCGTTAAGTTTTGGATATAAAACAGGGAAACAGTTTTTGATTGCGATCTTCTAGATAAAACGTCGTTCCCTGAAACAGATTCCTTTATAGAGAGGAAGGTTGAACGACCGTTGTTTAAAAGGATAAAAACTTTCAGCAAGAATGTCCCTTTTTGAGTAGTAGCCTTGGAATGTCAAATAACCATCTACATATGAAAATAAAATCGCAAAAATCTGTTCTGCTCCTGCAGGCAAATACTTCTATTACAGGATGATAAGAAAGTGGGATGAAAAGAAATAAAGAGCAATAGAAAGGACTAAATATAAAATCGTGTGGAAGAAGCAAGTCAACTGTTTAGTGATTTGCACAGCTCATGAAAATTAATAGAAATTAAGACCCAGTATATGATCAATTTAGTCCTGAGCGAAAACATTTCGATTGAAAGTAGACAAAAAAAGAAGGTGAAGTCATATTTATGACATAAAATGAATTCTGCTGAATTGCAATGATGTTGTTTTGTTCACAGTCTGCATAAATACGTTGTGTAAAGCAGGATTTGACCACCTTATACAGCATAGGAAAGCAGATAATTGGCCGATATATGTCTAGAATCTGTGTGTTATGCTGATCTTTTGGCAAGAGGCACGTCATCGCTTCTATATGAAACAATGAAATTTTCTGTGGATCAAGCAAATTATCAATTAACTGAACGGCTAGTTGTTGGTGCATACGGCAAAACGTTGTAAGCCAGTAATTTTGGACATGATCAGACCCGGGTCTTTGCAATTATGAAGTTCCTTGACAATGTTAGCTATTACCTTGGTAGTGAAGAGCTCAAATTGTATCTGGCTGTAATCCTGGCAGACTTGAGGGTCTTCATTGATCATAGCGTTGATGTTACAGTGGGTGGTTGTAGCTAGTCGACTTCTCCAGAACACTTTTACTTGCGATAAAAAGTTCTTTCTCATCATTGAAAAAGTTCATTGTCCTGTTTTTGGCTGTTGTTGGCATTATATCCCTTAAACCTTTCTGCAGTCACGGGAAGTTATAATATGTCAAGGCATTGTTGGGTAGTGCTATCCACTTGATCATTTTGCGAGTTGCGTTTGACCCGATCAGTATTCCTTGTACTCGTCTTTGTAGTTTTCTTGTTATAACACTTTTAATATACTCTGTCAGCTACCCTAGGTCTTTTCGAAGATTTTCAATTTTTTTATTAAGTTTTTTCTCCCACTGCGGGATCCTAG
The DNA here is from genome assembly GCA_034092305.1 of Diaprepes abbreviatus. Lineage (NCBI taxonomy): Eukaryota > Metazoa > Arthropoda > Insecta > Coleoptera > Curculionidae > Diaprepes > Diaprepes abbreviatus. The sequence goes on from JASJET010000121.1 coordinate 23,716,596, forward strand.
GTTATGGACTTGATTAATTTTTTGCTGCCCCATGTAGATCATAACTTCCATAGTTCTAACTGCTGTAGTTGCGGCACAGTAGATCAACACATGTAGATGTTCCAGGGTGTTAGCTTCTGAAACATAAATTGGCAAAACTCTGCTGTTTATGATATCAAAGACTTCTTTGATGATATGTTACATAATACCGAGCTTTTTAAATGAGTTTACTCTTGGTGACATGTGTAATGTATTGACTTCATCGTGCTTCAGTACTGCCTTATCCATTTCAGTGAACATATTTTGATAGAGTTCAGCGTTGTCCTTGTGAATGTCGTTGTTTGGTTATAACACTTTTAATTCGATTTCGGGTTCTTGCTATAGCTCAGGCTTAGCGATTTGCTCATTGTTTCCATTCTCACAGACTTAGCCAAACGGCTCCCGCACTTTCTCCACATTTACTCATCCCAGATATATTTAGATATCTAAGGATGAAGACATGTGGGGGCCCGTTCCATATCGGGCTCTAGGTCATGATCTGGTCCTCTGCATTTCCCATAAAATTTTGTTGAGCAGTCGCAAGTAGTATTGGCTTTTGCCTAGCTTCATACAGGTGTTCGTTGAGGCCCAGTCTATTAATATTAAGTAGAAGACTTTTCGGTACTACGTCTGTTGCTGATAGAATTAAGAAGATCATCCGAACGCTACTAATTCCCCAGTGTCTGTGTGTTTGTACCTCCAAGAGATGGCGATTTCTATGATTGTTGCTCGCTTGAATGTTTTACCTGCTAAAATAACGTCTAGTCTATTAGGTGAAACTGTATGATCAGTAAGCACAGTTCGATCCCAATGCAGCTTAAACTCGTTGTTCTCCACTATAGGCTCCGGATTGTATTCATAGTATTCTATTCTTTCCACCTGCAAAAGTTTGAATCTCTTCTCCAATTGTTGGCGGTTGAATCGTGTCTCCCTTTGTACTTTGATGCGTAAATGCTCGACATTCTCCTGTTATGTGCTGGATTGATTCTGATGTTCGAAATACATATCGGTATTTATCGTTCTGGATGGATGGGTCTCTGGTTTTGTGTTTCAGATGGTTTCTCATTGGGATCACTTGATCTTGCATAGCTATAGAAACCTTTTGATTTCAGAGAATATTTGCCCTGGCATCAATCAGTAATTTGACGCAAATTTGTTGAACATTTCTTGGTTGATCTCATTTGGGTGTCTTTCATGATGGGAAGTCTGTAGCTGGGCTTGAAGCTTTCCTTCGTTTAGTTGGTGATAAGAAGTCAGTTCATGGTTCCTCAGCCGCAGCCGTGTTAAATCGTCTGCCTCTCGTATTACCCAGTGAAGCACAGAAGTCTCTGCCAGTCGGTGAAAATATGAACGTAAGCTTTTTAGTTGATAATCCAATTGCTTACCAATATCCACCAATCCTCTTCCTCTGTGAGATCTTGGTAGTATTGTCCGCTCAGTAGCACTATGAGGATGATGTATGTGTACCTTTGTCAGGAATATTCTGACTTTCCTCTGTCCATCCTGTTTCATTTCTCAGTTCCAAAAGAGTAAATCTGTGCAGTGCATGTATAGGTGTGTAGCGCCTTAAATAAATTTTTACTATTTAGGTTAGTTGGCACTACCTGCTTCACCCATCTTGTGATTTCGTTCAATGATTTTAACGTTCTGCATCTCAAATGTTCCTGATTATATCTTGTCTCCATTATTATTATTCTAATTATTCATATCAAACTATTTTCTTATTGTATGAGTGTCACATGTTCGTGGAGTTGGAGGCACTTATTTTGTCACCCTCTATATATAGTTTTTCATTTATTCATTTGCAACCTTGTTCTGTCAATTTATTTTACGAACGACCTTATAAATAATAGAGAATTATATCTTTAATGAGATAATTATGCTGGTTATAACTAAAATAATTAATATATTTAATTATAATAGCAAATTAAAAAATAAATATCTATTTTTTACCAATAATAACTGATTTAATGGACATCGCTATGTCATGTATATATAATTTAGTATTCAAACAAATTGTTACTTATAATATCATCACATTTTAATGCTTTCTCGACAAGTTCGTTTATTTTCTCTCTGACACTCGACCTTAAAACTGAATTAAATAATCATATAACGCCAAGTCGGGACATTTATCAGTCAGCATTCAATGCCAAAGAAACTGTTTTTAAAGGATTTAACCAATTCGATAGATCGATTGGGGATTTATCTTCTTTTTCCGGGATTTGCTAGGATAATCGTAAATCAATTCTAGTTCACAAAGTTAAATTCTAATTTAAAATTCGACGAAAATTAGATTGTTTTGATATAAAAAACTAACGATGGTGGAAGTTATAAGTATATGTTCTTTAATACAGTGGCGACTCGTGAGGAAAAATCTGTACTATTTCACCAACAAATATTTTAATAAATATTAATCAAGTGGCATTTCATGCTTGTTAATTTAAATATGGGATTGTATGTTTTAAATGGTAGAAAATTTTGATTTAAGGAAAAAAGCTAGAAAATCACGAAATTTTATTTCTAGAAAAAAAAAGAAAATTTCCAAAAGTTCCACTTCTGTAACCAAGCCAAACCAACTCAAATTAATTAATTAAATTAATAAAATTTAATAGAAAATAAAGTCAGCAATATACATATATATATATATATATATATATATATATATATATATATATATATATATATATATATATATGTAATCGAAGGTTTTCGGGCATCCCGTGTATGTGCTGAGTCCCTCTCAGGACTGTAAGGCAGCTGACGTTTCGGTGAAATCTCATTCACCATCTTCAAAGCCCGAAAACCTTCGATTACACATCACACCCGTGAGAATATCCGACATAACATATATATATATATATATATATATATATATATATATATATATATATGAAGTAAAATGCGAACAGTAAATGCAAACTTCGTTCCAACCATATCCTTTCCGTGTTAAAGGTTGCATAGTTGGAACAAATTGCTAAAGAACACAATTTATCCTATTCCACCACCATCGAGATGATGGCCTACCTGTACCTCCATACCGAGAAGAAAGTCAAAACTTACCCTCCCCGCCACAGTGATACGGCAGAGGTACATGTTTCGTCTCTAGTAGTCTCATCAGGGTACTGACATGCACCTGGCTGTGCAAAGGACAGATCGGAAGGAAGCATGAAAATACTGAACGCGGCTTCGCCGACCTCCCGCCGGATGGCGTATACATGTTTATGCGGCTTTCACGGATTCCTCCGTGTATTAGCAGTGGATATATCCACATTATGCCGTTGTAATGCTGAAATCACATTCAGCAAACGTACAACTATATGCAGCTCCGTATATGAATGAAGTAAAATGCTAACAGTAAATGCAAACTTCGTTCCAACCATATCAAAAGGATAGGTATATATTAAATTGTGATGATATACAATTTGTCGTATTCCATCACCATCATGTTGGTGGCCAGACTACAACTATTAATATCGAGGACAGATTGGAAACAAGTGTGCAACACTGGAAAAAGCCTCACTGACTTCTCGCCGAATGGTATATATGTTAAACGACTTTCATGAATTTCTTTATGTGAGATTCAAAAACAGTGGTTATATCCACATTATGTTGTTGTAGTGCTGAATGAAAAGTTTCGACAAAATCTTATCAGGTGATCTTCAACATCAGTAACCACCGAAAATGCCAATTGAAATTTTGACTAGCAACCAAACTAACGAACGAATATACTCTTGAATATAGAATCATTCTTTGTTGTCTTTGATATCAGTTTTATTTCCGTTTATTTATGTTAGACAAAATAAGCAAAGCAAAACAAAACACCATTCAGAGCTTAAGAGATTTCGGAGAAAAATATAAAGGATTTAACCATTATTCCTGGATAGAAATCAGCCGTTTGTTGTACAGGTAATGCCCGTAATCTACCCTTTTTTCAAGTCTGATAAAACTGGAAATTCAAGCTTTTTAAATCCCGGCTGTCTTTCCGGTCATTTTGTAGTCGATATCTGCAGAAACATTTATTTTGTGCTGTTAATGAAAATATATTTTATTTACTTGTAGATATAGTGAAGCTCGATTTAAGCTGAAACTAAGATAGGGTCTATTTTTAAAAATGAACTTTTTAATATAGTGTCGAAATTTCTACAGTATCAGTCAAAACAATATTTTTCTTAAATGTTGATTGCATTATCTTAAAACGTCTCTTAATCATTGAGTCCATTGAAGAGATTAAAGAAAATAGCCTATCATATTAAATTGCAACATGATACCTTAACCGCGAAAAATTTCTAACGCGTTTTTTGAGCTCCGAGCATTCATCGAAATTTTCTTGGATCCTTTCTCTGGCTGAGTTACAAATAACGAACGGTTATGTAAGTTATCATTTTATACATGTTTAAATAAACATACTAATGATCTCAGTTTAAAATTACAAAGTGAAAACCAGCTTCTAACTGATTTATATACTAATATTAAGTTTTTTCGGCAAAAAATAGTTTTGTTTTAATCTCAGTTGAACACAAAACGTTCATACATGTCAAACATTCAGTCAACAAACTGAGACTTCATTTCAAGGAGATTTCACAAGTGAAGCTATGGGTGCTTTAAAGTGTTTTTGCTTTTAATGCAATTGCAAACGATATCAAGATTTTTAAAAATATTTTTAACATGGATATAGGAACCCTTGCTCCAAAATTTCGAATGGAAAAGATTGATTTGCAGTGTAGCAACATTTTTAAAGAAAAATATATTAAGTCATCATTGGTGGAGTTTTGAGTCTTCCACTCACACAGTTTGATCAGCTGCATAAACCATTTGCTAGCGTAGATGATATTATTTTGATACCTGAAAATAAAGATAAATTGAAAAAAATTGTTAATCGAATTAAAGAAACAAATTCGAAGGTTATGTGCAAAGAATGTGCAAAGAAGATTTCATATTGTTTTCAGGAATCAAATGATAGTAAATATGCCAAACTGTATACATTGTGATCACTAGTAAGGGAGAATCATACATGGAAAATACATGGAAGGAAAAAATTGACCTGGTTCTCTTTCCCTGGATTAAAGAAGACATTGAAGAATAAAGATATCCTGATACATTTTTGCAGGCGCCTATTCACCTAAAGAGTAATTTCCGTCTTGCTATCCCAAAAAAATCAATGTACATGCTTCAGCATAACGAGCTACAGAGCGACAAATGTTGGGAATTTCTTGAATGTAAAGAGAAGCTTACTTAAGGAGTATCACACACTTCAAAGATTTGGGCCAGGCAGTGATGGAAAGTACGTGGACATGTAGCGAGATGTCAAGATGAAAGGTAGACGAAGACTATACTGCAGTGAAGAACATACGAAGTACAACACAAAGGGAGACCACTTATGCTCTGGACATATGATGAGTCCAAAAATGGACCCAGTAAGGCTATTTAAGAAAGTATATCATCTACAACTTAACACAATTTCAGAGAATTCTTGTGAGTGAAATAATTTGAAATGGTAAATAACAGAGGTGTTCCTAAAAATTCTGTTTAAACGCGAGTTTCAGAAATGACTTTGATATCAAGGAAACATTATACTGGATGGAGCCAAGGAGGGTATTAAGCTAAACAGAGTGCTTATAAGATACGCGGATAATACAATGCTACCTGTAGATTCTCCCGATGGGTTTTAAAACCTGATAAAGAAGAATCAATGATCTGTGAGACATAATATGCGGTTAAATATAGATATGCAAAAATTCATAAAAAACATCAACATTTTCACCTGAAGAAAAGAGCTCTACAGAGGGCATCGTGAATTGCTTAGTTTATTGACGATTCTTCATTTAAACTTAATAAATGAAAAATAGAATCAGCAACAAGAAATATTAAAAATACTCAAAGAGTGAAATAGTTCGAACGCATTATGTAAATAATAAATACAATTACAAACTACAATAATTTTCTTTGTGTTTGATACCATCCTTTTGATGGTAAATTCATGTTATATTTATTTTTAACTTTTTCATTTAATTCCACTGGTGAAATTTTATTCCTAGATATCGAATTAGGGCTTTGGAAACTCTTGATTCACAAAGGGTACCATAAATTGAAAAAACACTTGTTTAGACCACTCTGCCAAACAACATAGGTATTTTTAATTATCGTTTTATCTCGTTTCACATCGCTATTAGTTTTGCTTACTGACAATCAGATGAAAGTTAAAAACAAGAATTTCTCAAACTAACTTGCAAAGTACTATATAAAAAACACAACATAGATCGAAAGAGCTAAACATACCCATAAAAACTTTTCAAATTTTTACTAAGTGCTTTTAGAAATCCAGACAGAATAAAAAGAATTTGTTGATGTGTTTCGGGCATTAATTGCCTAATAGGTGGCCCTAATTCAGGTTTTTCGGAACGTAATAAAACTAGAACTAAAGACCTTCTAATCTCCTTCGTAATTTAATTTATTTGTTAGACGAACGTTTCACTTTAAGGGATTTGAAAAACATAAAAAGTATGTTGATAAAAAAAAGCAGTAGAATAATAGATAAAACTTATTTTATGTTAGTATAATAATTTTCTAAATCCTAAATAAATATCTTTCTAATTTATTATACGACGTATTAGATTTATATGTTACTAGTTGGATTTAGATGGACGTCAGTCAAGGCAAAGAAAAGTTCTATTTTTAAGAAAATTCTTTATGTAATTTAGGGGTATGCGAATGTTCTAAAATTCGTGTTCGAGTCATATCGAGTTTTGTTGTCGAGGTTGAGTCGGATATTCGATTTTTCGAGTTTTCGAACAACCTCGATTTTTCAAACAAACTCGAATATTCGAAAAAACTCGGAAATGGAAAAAAACTTTGAATAACAGTTTAATGCTATTCGATCAACTAGACGGAGTGTATACTGCAGCCTTTGGTAATAGGCAATTGAATTCGTCAACACTTGATGGAAAAATTTGTAGGCAGACTAATTAAATGATTTTCGTTAAATATTATAAGTTAAATATCTTTCCCTCTTCATTTAAACATTTCGACCATGGGTTAATGTTTTTTTTTTTCAGAAGAGTAAAAACAAAATAATGGCATGGAAGTTTGTTCGAGTTTTTATTTGACTCGACTTGAACTCGACGAATCGAATTTTTTTCAAACAAACTCAAATAATATAATATATTAGAGAAACCATTAAGTTCTAATCTAATGAAAAAATCTTATATAATAAGAACAGATCTACTCTAACATGGTTACAGATAAAGCACAAGCGTTTCCGCGATCGCTTGAAAAAACGCACTGAATTTCTGTACATAAACAGAAGCGGGGACGGAAGCGCAGAAGAGCCTGGAATGAGCACGTAGGAAGAATGGCGCAAAATAGGATAGCGAGAATCGCCCGAGATGGAACACCGAAAATCAGAAGACCAATAGGAAGATCACCTAAAAGATGGAGAGAGTCCTGGATTTCAACATCAAATGAGATGAATGACTGAGTTGGAAAAAACAGGCTGTAAGCCTATAACAAGAGGAAGAAGAAGAAGAAACAGAAGAAAATGCACTAAAAGGGAATTTCAAATTAAATTATATAATCAACGATGTTAAATAAAAAAATTATGATACAGAAATTGGTCTTAGCTATTCATAGTCTCAGAATCAAAATTTCCTTAGGAATTCACTCGCTTTTATCGAAGTGTTTTTGAAAAATACCCATATTACATTTCTTTGTATGTAAAGCTACTTGTCATGCAAACTTCTTTATGTGATCCATCTACTTAACAACAGAGAGCGGAACTAAAAATTAAAGTTATTTTGTTTCACTGCACTATTTAAATAGTCGAATCTACTTAATTCTGATGTGAAAATTTAATGCAGTTAATTTTTGAGCTGTTTTCTTTAGTGCGATAGAAGTGAAATGATTACTTTGTGTTGTTTTGAAACATTTTTAATTGCTCTATTAAAATGATCATGGTTACTTCAATGTGATAAAGGTGGTAGAACTGAAAGTGATAATGACGGGAAAGAATATGGCTACGATTTTTTGTACTATTTTGTGAAAAGTAATACTGCCACAGGGATATGTTTTCAACTGTACTGAACTAACTACAATTGTACCGAAGAGGCAACATTGCAAAGCTCTATCTCAGAATGCAAGGAAATAGCAGCAAAGAGTGGAGAAGCGGTTAGAGACAAAGTACTATCTCAGATTCCAAGGAAATATTGGCAAAGGGTGGAAACCACCCCATGGCGGTGCACCGCCACCTTATTATGTTTTTAGATTTTAACTGGTGTGTGCATTATTACTTCTGTTAACATTCCAGAAGGAGTGTAAGTTTCAGTAAATTTTAATGACGTAAAAATATAATTCTTGGTTCCATATATAATATTGTATTAAATTTTGGGGTTAGATAAATTTTATATTTATATTTCTATTCTACATTAATATGTGTATGATTGCATAAACTGTTGTAATAATACCGATACAGAAAGATTACAGGAAGTACAATACCATATAAACGAGGGGTTCCGGAGCTAGGAACAAAATCAGATAAAATTAAGTTGAAACATTACGCCTCGTATCAGATCAGCGAAGAAATTTATAAGTCCATTATTAAAGAACACAATAATGTTTCTCGATCTTCCAAGAAGGAATATTCGAGTAATAATAAATTTCTTTACAGGACAGTGATCTCTAAGTTACCAATCCAAATAGATGGATAAAGTTGATTAAGAAATTTGCCGTTTCTGCGATCGTGAAGCCGAAACAGCGGAACACCTGCTGTGGGAATTCACTGCACTCTTCTTCAAGAAATAAAGAACTTATTCTCAGGAAAATAATAGACCATGAAAATTGTAGATATCTTGGGCTTATATTAAATTTAGAGTAAAGTACAAAAAATCTAATAGGTCGAAGTGCTGTCTTAATGACTCACTTAAAATCTACATTCTACATGAAGAACAAGATAGGTTTCTATATTTTTTAACTCAGCGGCATGAAAATAAATCAGGATAACATTTGAAAAACGGTCCATTTATATTTATTTAATTTTCGGTAAATTAGTACTTCTACAAAATGATTTTCTATTATTTATACTTTTAAGGGGTGATGTCCTGTTTGAATAACTGACTGATATATCAAAGAATCTTGAAATTTTGGGAATTGGTTGGCAACATCATGAAGCAATCACTAAGAAAGGTTTTTCCAAAATTCGCACTTCATAAGGGTGAATAGAGGCCATTTTATAAACTTATAGAAAAGTTTTGATCAGATAGACCTATCCAAAACCTTTCCTCACTATCTTCTCTCTTCTCCTTTTCGCTTTTCTTAGGTAGCTGCGCATAGAAATGTCAGCTGTTTCAGGTTTACAGTGCCAATGTCGATATGAATGTCGAACATCAGAGACAATCTAGCACATAACAGGAGGATGCCAAGCATTTGCCGCATTGGAGTTTCAGGAGAGACACGATTTAGCTGCTAAGATCATCCATCAAGACTTAGAAGATCAATTCAAATTGCTGCAAGTAGAGAAAGTACCATACAACCTGGAGCTAAGAGTGGATCCAGCCTCTTCCTTGGGGAGGGGGGGGGCGGAGGGCGGTGATATCACAAAAGTATAGTTGGGCAAGTGAAAGGAAATTGTCGACGGGGAAAGAAATGAACCAACATTCCCATTTCTAGTGTCATAGTGTAAAAGGCTGGATAAGGTCTATTTTTCTGAATTCGAAGCTCTTAGGGGGAGCGATTGCAAGAAAGAACAAGTTTTTAACGAGGGAGGGGGAAGATCCCAGCACATTCTTAATATAAGAGATAGAATGGGGCCTATTTTCTTATACTCGAAGCTCTTGGGAGCTGGGCGACTGCAAAAAAAAAAACAAGTTGTCGATGGGGGAGGAAGAGATGCCAACAGTATACATATTCCTAATATAAAAGGCAGAATCGGGTCTATTTTTCTGAAGTCGAAGGTCTTGGGGAGGGGCGATTGCAAGAAAAAACAAGTTGTCGACGGGGAGGAGCTGCCAACAGCATACATATTCCTAGTTTAATAGGCAGAATCGGGTCTATTTTCCTAAACTCATAGCTCTGGAGGAGGGGCAATCGCCTCCCTTCCCTGGATCCGCGCCTACTTGGAGCCTATACAGGAGAATAACGAGTTTAAGCTGTACTGGGATCGAATTGTATTCACGGATCATATAGTTGCACGGAACAGAACAGATCTCATTTTAGTAGATGGCGCTGATAATATGGTAAAAAAAATTTTTTTCCGATTTTCTCCAAAATTAGTATGGAATAGTTCGGGGTCGTACACAACAAATCTAAAATTACATTTAAAAATCCAATATGGTGTAAAGGAGTTTTTGAGGGTGTAAATTACGAATTTAAAATTAGTTTTAAAACATTCAAGATGGCGAATCCAATATGGTGGAGTAAAAATTTTACATCTCTTGATTTTGTCCAAATGTAGTAATGAGGGATTTTTTGGGAGTGTAAATTACTTATTTAAAATAATTTTTTTAAAATTTAGTATGGCAGATCCAATATGGCGTTCTAAAAATGTTACCTCTCTCAATATTTTCCAAAAGTATGCCACTTTTTAATGGGGGTTTTTAAGAGTGTAAATTATAAATTTAAAATTATTTAAAAAAAATCCAATATGGTGAATTCAATATGGCAGGCTAAAAATTTAATAACTCTCGATTTTGTTCAAAATTGTTTTAAAAAAACTGAATATGGCCGATCTAATATGATGAATTTATATTTCCGGATTAAGTCCAAATTTGTTACAGAAGCGTTGTCAAGGGTATTGATTAATATTAGATTAAGTGTTTAATATTATTTTTTAAAAATCAATATGGTGGATTTAATATAGTGAGCTGAAAATTGTACGTTATGAATTTGAATTTAATTTTTTAAAATTTATTATGGCAGATCCTATATGGGGGACTAAAACCCCAAACTGATATTGGTGAGTTCTTAGAGCGTATGTTGCGGATCTTAAACTAATTTCTTCAAACTTAATATGCAGTATAAAATTTGTCAGATTAAAAAATTTACATGTCGCAAGGTCTTTCAATAACGATATTGGGAAGTTTTACAACTTTGGATAAAATGGGTACCTTTTGGGACCTTGGAAACTGAATTGAACAAAAAAAAAAACAAATTTGAATCGGCTTCTAAAAAAGCGCTAAAAAATGGAACACATTATACATTTTTATATGAAATTGAAATTTTTGATGTCGGCGCCAAATTATTACAAAATGAAACAAATAACTACTAACCCGAGATATATACAAGTTAGGGCAACTAAAGTATTTCTCAATCTTTCTGTGTAAATCATACAATAAGTCAGTTATTGAATTGATATTGTTATTATTCGCTTTTTAGCGCTTTTTTAGAAGTCGATTTAATTTTTTATAAAAAATTTATTAATCAATTCGCAATTACGTTAGAAAGATTCTATTATCGTGATTCAAGATGCTTTATTTCGTCAATTCATGTTCTTTGAAATATTCAGACTGTTTGATTTTATTGCATTATTGATAAATTGCATGAGGTACTTAACTACAGCTAATCTATTTTGATACTGAGGCTATAGAGTAAGGGTATTTCAAGCAGGTGCGGATCCAATGGGAGGGCGGTGGGGACGATCGCCCCCCCCCCCCAAAGAGGTTTGAGTTCAGGAAAACAGACCCGATTTTGCCTCTTATACTATAGTTTATTCAAGAACTAGAGAGAGTAATAAATCATTTTTTACCCTCTTTTTCTTAGCAAAATACCTGTGTTCTTTAGTCCGGTTTCTTTGGCAAAATCTGTTAGATATATATTTTTCATAGGAATGGGTGAGAAATTTTATAATCAAAAACACCGGTAAATAATAGTGCACTATTTGGGTTGGATAATAATAGATATTGGGAAGTGTGAAGTGTTAAAAAGGATTTTAAGCCTTGTCATAGGCGTCGGAAGGAGGTTTATTTTATCACTAAGTATTTATGGTATAGAATATTATTTCGGTAATAAACTTAAAATAAAAAGTTTTTATAATATTATTTTATTTCTTATGATTTCTTAATAATTCACATACATTACAAAATGTAGATAATTATGACATATTTAACACAAATTACAACTGTATTTTTATTATTTTTAATTTTACCATAGAAACCGTTTTAGGTACATTCATAGTAAAACGTAGCCTTTTTCTCTCAAAAAATTCTAAGTTATAATTTAAATACTTACAAAATACCCCTTGTCACAAATATAGAACTTTTGATGTTTCATTTTATTTATTTCTTAAAACATCTGCAGAATTACAATTAAACACTAGAAAGGGATTCAAATGTAATTAGTTTTTATATGTTACAGTTAAAATTAGACCTACTTATTTTTATTTATATTGTACTGATATATTAATTTAATTTACTTTATTATATGGAAATCCGAAAGAGTGGGACACCCTAAAATAAAAATATGTAAAAAAATAAAAAATACATAAACAACATTTAACAATAAAATACAACAAAAACAAAGATTTAAATAATAAATTGTGTTTACACTGGTAAACATTACGTATATAATTGCTAATCAAACTCAGTGAAGCTATCTTCGCTCATATTAATTATAATTGGTTCCTTTATCCAACCGATCAAGAGATCGAGTTTCCACATTTTGTTTTATTCTTTTATTATATGGATTTTTCCCAATTTTCCGCAGTAACTTTATTCAAAAAAAATCTTTCAAAATTTCAGTTAAAATACTAATTTTGTAAGTTGTGTTATTTCTAGCAACTTTACCTTTTACTTGAGAGAGATATTACTTTCTCCAATGGACAGTTTCCGGACGATCTATAAGAACAGATTTTCTATCTGGGTTTTCCCAGCAAAAATTAAGTTCTCTGAGCAATTTCTGGAGTTCAGTTGTTTTATTTAATTTCAGGTAAATCACGATCTTCATTGATTTTAGTTAGAATTTTGTCGATGGTTGGGATCTGCTTCTCATAATAAAATGTATGTACAACTTCCTTTTATTTCACTTTTCATCTCTTCTTCCAACGAGGTTTTTCGTCTGTCTGTGATCGAATGTGGCTTGGGAGTACTAACAATTCCAGTCATTTTTTTCTTCTTCAGTATTCAGTACATAGAAGATTTTCCAACTCCTGTCATGTTGGAACACATCTCAACAGAGCTTTTTTACATTATTATCTAGATATTGATATCTTAAGGCATCATAAACAGTAATAGAAATAAGTTTTTCGTTGAGGAAAAAATGCCTTAAAGTAAATATAGAGGTGGACGCCATATCTTTTTGGTATCTTACTAATTTCAAATAATATATAAAAACAAGCGCAAATAAGATAAATCACCAAGGACGTACTGTAAGGTGTACTTTGTTGACTGGCAGAAATTAAATTGAACTATCAGAAATTTTATTGTTGCAGTAAATTTATGAAAGCTTATAATATTTAAATATAACTAAATATAATTAGATTTACGGCAATCCATCGTTACCTGCGGCACTGGAGCAGCTACGTTAGAGGTTTCGGTAACAGTTTTATTACTCTCTCTAGTTCCTGAATAGAGACAGGAATGTGTATGCTTGCGATCGCCCTGCCATCCTAAGAGCTTTGAGTTCAGGAAAATAGAACCGATTCTGCCTTTTATATTAGGAATGTGTATGTTGCTGGCATCCCTCTCCTGTCGGCAACTTGTTTTTTCTTGTGATGCCCCCCCCTCTCCAAGAGCTTCAAATTCAGAAAAATAGACCCGACTCGGCCTTTTATACTAAAAATGGGAATGTTGCTGGTCCCTCCCTCCCCCAGTCGACAACTTGTTGTCGCTTGTCATACTGTACTTTTGTGATATCAACGCCCCCCCCCCAAAGAGATAGACTGGATCCGCCCCTGTTCAAAAGGGTTTAATAAAACTTAATTGGCTTTCTTTCTTAAAATCGCCGGGGATCTTGAGTGCGGGTGAAGCCGCGACGGGTAACTGCTAATTACTAATAAAACAGTTTAGTTAGTAGGTTTGTGTTCGAAAATTATAGATCGCGATTAGCGAAATAAATTGAAAGACGTGTCAATTCGTTCGACTGTGTTTACCATCAGAATTGTATTCAATCGCAGAATTGTATCCATCGTTCGACTGGGTTTACTACATGGTGATATCACCAGAATCATATCCAGTGGCATAGTGTTTTTTAATCATGTGATAAGGTCCTAGAAAATCTTAAATTTTGATTTAAGTATACAAATAATTAAAATTTTTTTGTAAAAAAAATAAATAACTAATTCCTTCAGAATTACCAAATTGTAATTACATCACACAAAGAAAAACCTTTATTAAAAATAGTTGTTTAAATTATAATTTTTTTCTTTTTTAAGAACTGCACCCTGTATAGAGAGGTCAAACATTATACAATAAACTTTTGTGCGTTGCGGACCGGTGCGGTTTTAAATGTAAGTAAATAAATCTTACGCCTATTTAAGTCAAGGCGATACGATGCACGTTTATGATATATTATTGTGGTACTGATTCTCCTTCGTAATTCACTTTAAAATTCCACTTTTGGCAAAGATAAATAATCTTATTGAATTATTAAACACTTCGTAATGTTTAAGAAGTTGTTATTTAAGGAAACTCAATAATAATTAGGGGGAACTGGAGACAGAGTAGTAACGCTAAAAACGTTTAAGAAATTACATATGTATGCATCTTAACGAATACTACTATAATTCTTATTAGGAATAATGTGCATTGTTTTATAGGTTAGGATATAGCCGATATTTGAAATATATTGTAACGAACCACTAGGAGAGTTTTTGATGCGTCTTTATAGAAATATTATTTTGATGAGTTCTAACAGAAATAGCATATCCATTAGTTATCATTGTTTAGTGATATTTCTTATAATTTCTAGACTTGTATTCTCGTAGATTCTATGGTATAAAAATAAGGATAGGCTAATAGTAGAGTTTTAGTTTGTATTTGAATGTAAAAGTGTTAAGTAGTTATTAAAATTTGTTATTTAGTAGTGAAAAATGTTGTGTTTTATTAGAACCCAGTGAGTGATATTAAGGAGAGAAAATCGTAACAATTGGTATTAAAAGTGAGGATTATTACCGGATAGCGAAAAACGGCTTCACCATCGAATTTGTCATTAAAAATAAGTCCAGAACTCAATTTTCGACAAAGTTCTAGAACATTCTATCCGAAAATAAGAAGATGTAATGAAAAACTGACTTCACCATCGAATTTGTCATTAAGAAAGGTGCTTAAAATTGAATTTTCGACAAAGTTCTGTAACATTCTATTTGGAACCTAAAAGAAAAACTGGAAAACTGACTTCGCTATCGAATTCATCATTAATAAAGGAGCTTAAAATCGAATTTTCGACAAATTTCTTAAACATTCTATTCGAAAGCTAGAAGAGATAGCGAAAAACTGCACCATCCAGTTTTTTATCGAGAAGGAAGTTTGAAATCGAGTTTTCAACAGCATTTCAGAAATGGAGCAACTAAATAAAACATTGGCCGGTTTTATGGAATTTATAGAAGAACGTCGTTTTAAAGGCAAACAACAAAATTAATAACGTCGCTTTAAAGACAAACAAGAGGAAGAAGAAAAACGTCGTCAAAAAGAAAAACAAGGAGAACGTTTAAGAGAAGAACGTCGCCAAAAAGAAATCGTCTGAAAGAAAATCAAGAAGAAAAAGCACGTCATCAGAAGGAAAAACAGAAGAAAAAGAACGTCACCTAAAAGAAAAATAACGGCATTTGAAAGAAAAAAAAAGAAGAAGCACGTCGTCAAAAAGAAAAACAAGAAGAAGAAGAATGTCTTATTAAAGAACGAGGAGGAAGAATGCCGTCAAGAAAAATAATTTAATTTTTGTTAAGTTTCCATTTCTGCAAGATCCGTTTTGTAAAAAATATTACAGACTATTTTATGGGTTTATATAATTGCTTTAGTTTAGATAGTTAGAGGTGTTTTTGTTCTTACTAATGGTTGGAAAATAAAACAAATTTTATAAAACCATGCTTTTTTTTTGGTAATACCAAAAAAATCTAAAACAAAGGGCAGAATGTTGAGAGGAGCCTGAATATGTAAAAATATATAGAGTATCTTATTTAAAAAAATATTTTTTTTTATTCTACTTTTCCATGTCATTCTGTATAATCAAAAATTATTTTGAAATATAGAGATATTAATCTTCCATGACGTTTACATAAAATATTTTTTCTTGCTTTTTTAATAACCGACCTATTATACGTTGCCACACTATTGCTCTACCAATAGTCTTAATTCACGGATACCACAAAATTGTAAGTTTGAAATAGAAAACAATTAGGAAAAATTGTGTGACACTTGTTATTAATGACCGCTAGTAACATATTTAAAATATATTGGGTAATACATTCACATGTTCGAAAACTTTTAGAAGATGATGATAAAAATAGGTGGTCTAGAATTAACTAATTGACTTTCTACTTTACCTTTATGCTTCACATCTTCCCAAGTACCCCTAGCGTTGTATTTCACGTTACTATTTTGCCTTGCGGTCATCTATCTCCTTCGCTGTAGATCAAAGTTATTAATATATTTAATAACTATTATCCTTTAAATGTTTTGAAGTAACATAATTTAAAAATTAAGCGGTCGCCTAAATTCACTGTTCTGTGACCCTTTAACCAAGTATAATAAATTTGAACGATTATGTGAAAAAAATTTAAGCAAGGTGCTATTTATGTTTATACCCACAACCCAATTGTTTAAAGTTGGTTAAATTATGCGTGAAACAAGCATAGAGCTAATTCTGTTATTTTTTTTTTAATTCATCAATATTCATTTGTGATAACTATTTTTTAAAGTTATTTTTAGTTAAGTTAACTTAATGTCCACTCATTGATATTTTGATAACGTGGCGATTTAAAAACTTAATCGCTTTTAACTTTGCAAACAATTGTCAGAATTCTAAAAATGAGTTAGTATCAAGTTATATATATATATATATATATATATATATATATATATATATATATATATATATATATATATATATATATATATATATATAGGAAAACCCAACTAACTAATTAGTCCAGTTATGAGATTACCTCATATATATATATATATATATATATATATATATATATATATATATATATATATATATATATATCAGATACTGATGATGATACGAGACATGAAGAATTGAAAGGAAATATGACGAAAAATCAAGATGATATGAAACAAGAATTAAAAACAAGCCAAGATGATATCAAACAAGAATTGATGTCACTGAAAACAAACCAAGAAAACCAAGAATTGAAAAAAGACATTAAGAAAAATCATGACAGTATAAAACAAGAACTAAAAACAAGCCAGGAGGACATGAGACAGGAACTTAAGACAAGTCAAGAAGATATGAAACAAGAACTTAAAGAAGACAGTAAAAAAAATCAAGAAGATATGAAGCGCATAGAACAAGAACTATAATATGAGGTGACAGGGATCCAGAAACAAATGCAAAAATTACATTTGCAGATTAGAGAAGACGTACACGGTGAGGTACAACATGAGGTGACGGAAATTCAGAAACAGATTCAACAGTTACATTTGCAAATAGAGAAAATAGCCAGTACAGGTATAATAAAGATAGATGGTGTTCCTGCGACAAGTGTTTTGAAGCCACCTACCTTCGACGGCAAAGTACCTTGGCTTACCTATGTCTGTCATTTCGAGGCCGCCGCCACCGGTAATAATTGGAGTTCACCTGAGAAGGCACGTATTCTTGTTCTAGCACTATGAGGTGAAGCTATGGAAGAAAAACAGAATGATTACGAGTGTATTGTTACTTTTCTCGAGATGCGTTATGGAGTAGCCCACCTCCAAGAAGTTTATAAGGCCCAACTCCAGGGAAGAAGACGAAAGTCTGCAAGAGTATGAGGCGAATATAATGAGGCTAATAAATTTGACCTACCCAAGATATCCGGAAGAAATAAAGCAAGAGTTAGCAGTGAATAGTTTTATTAAAAGTTTATGCGACACAGAAACAAGCCAAACTCTAAGAATGGCTCTACTGAAGAAAATTTCTGAGGCTTATGCCCTTCAGTTTGAGTTAGCCAAACAGACATCAAGGAACTAAGAACGAATCATAAGAAGAGTCAATGTTTCGCGGGATTATCGCAAGATCAACGAGAAAACTTTCATGAGGCTTATGGGGGAGTTACTAGAATTTTTTAATGAATGGAAAACACAAAATAACAAAAATACAACCTATCGCCAGCACTACAACGGCATAATGTGGATATATATGTATATGTATATATATATATATATATATATATATATATATATATATATATATATATATATATATATATATATATCCACTGCTATTGCATCTCACACGGAGGAATCCGTGAAAGCCGCAAAAAAATATATACGCCATCCGGCGAGAGGTCGACGAAGCCGCGTTCAGTATTTGCATGCTTCCTTTCGATCTGTCCTTTACATAGCTAGGTGCATGTTGGTACCCTGATGAGTCTAGTAGAGACGAAACATGTACCTCTGCCGTATCACTGTGGCGGGGAGGGTAAGTTTTGACTTTCTTCTCGGTATGGTGGTACAGGTAGGCCAACATCTCGATGGTGGTGGAATAGGATAAATTGTGTTCCTTAACAATTTGTTCAAACTGTGCAACCTCCAACATGGAAAGGATATGGTTGGAACGAGGTTTGCATTTTACTTCATTCACATATAGTTGTACCTTTGCTGAATGTGATTTTAGCACTACAACGGCATAATGTGGATATATCCACTGCTATTGCATCTTACACGGAGGAATCCGTGAAAGCCGCATAAACATATATATATATATATATATATATATATATATATATATACATATATATACATATATATATATATATATATATATATATATATATATATATATATATATATATATATATATATATATGTATATATGTATATGTATATATATATATATATATATATATATACATATATATATATATATATATATATATATATATATATATATATATATATATATATATATATTTTATGTTTGAATTTTTACATCGTAAATTTTTCATTTTTGAGATCAAATTTTGATTATGGTTGTAGTTCAATTTATTGTCGTTTCTTGTTCGTAATCACGTTCAATGAATTGTGGGCAGGTTTCCGTTAGAAGTTCATTGTAATATTTCTCCCACGTGTTTTCTTGTATAAAAATAAGACCTGTTTTTCTTCTCAGTGTTTTTTGCTATAATGTGAAGTTCATCGATGCTAAAGTTATATTTCTCGTGTATGGTTTCCATTTCCCCTAGTACTTTGAGTGCGGCCTTTTTAGTTTTTTTTTTAAATGTTTTGTATGTTTGTATGAATTAATGAATGAAAAAGGGGTGGTGATACTAGATCATCGATGCCTAGGCCTCTATTGAGCCCTTTACATCCCACCATAGCTGCAAGTTATTCGAGGCTGATAGCCTTTGCGAACCAAGCATCCTCGTTAGTTGAACTTGCCTAACTGCTTCCGGCAACAAAATTGAATCTCCAAAATATCTTTGTCTTATTCCGTTGAGTGCTGGGCACCCTCTGAGGACATGGTCAACAGTTTCATCCTCCTCCAAACACCATCTGCACGTTGGGTTGTCTTCGACACCGATTCTATGAAGATGGTCCCTGAGGTGGCAATGTCCTGTCAACAATCCCACCACAATTCGCAGCTCTTTCCTTCCCAAGGAGAGAAGCTCCTTAGTACGCCGTGCAATAGGCCCAGTTATATGTTCCTTAGCACACCTTATTCTAGAAGCTCCCCTCCACGATTCAATAAATTTGCTTTCCAGCAACGATTTTCATACGGTTCAGTCGCCGAACCCAACTTTGCCAGATGGTCTGTTTCCTCATTCTCAGGTATGCCCGAGTGACCCGGGACCCATATGAGTCTGACTGTGCAGCCGTTCCTTGTCATACCATTAAGTACATCCTTGCACTCAGACACCAGTCGCGAAGTTACGACACTGGACTTCAACCTTACTATCTGAGCATATATTTATTACCCTATTCCTGTCTATGTCCCTCTCACAGAGATGGGCAGACTGCAGAATAGCATAAATTTCCGCTGTGAAAATTGTTGCATATTGTCCGAGAGGATAGTACTTTCTGACTCCTGTGCTCCTGCCGAATACTCGGGCTTCAGCTCTTTCATCTTGTCGAGATCCATCAATATAGCACCAGGATCCATTTTTCGGAAGATTTTGTTCTCTCTCCCAATCCTCTCTGGTAGAAATATCTCCAGGGAGAGATTGGGTTTTAAAAGCGGCGTTATGTAACCTGTCCGCATAGAGAGTGACGGATGCCTCTCCACCGCGCTTTCTCAGACACCTGAGTAGCTGCCCGTTCCATTTCCAAGGTGTTCCAGGCCACTGAGATGAGAAACAGTCTTCAGTGCCTCGTTCTCTATGTATAAGTGAAGAGGAGGCAGGTTCACCAGGATTTCCAGAGTCCTGGTGGTAACAGTCCTTATCGCACTCAATATTCCCATACAAGCCATTCTCTGAACTTTATCAAGTTGCAGAATGTGTTTGCGCTTTGTTGTACTACGCCACCATACAATAGCGGCGTACGTTATCATGGAGGCGGATCATCATAGTGTATATCCAAAATAGCACTTTAGGTGCCAGTCCCCATGTACTCCCAAAGGCTAGGTTACAAGCTCAGAAAGCACATATGGCTTTCATGGTTCGAGCCTTAATATGATCATTCCAGCTCAGTCGTGAGTCCAGAATTACTCCCAGGTATTCAACTGTCCCTTTAAGTTGAAGAGTCATTCCCACCAATACAATTGTGGGAGGTCTCCCCATTTTCCTCTTTTTGTAAAGAGTACCATCTCGCCTTGTCCGGACTTATTCCGAGACTCTCCTTGCGGCACCATCGTTCCGCGATTCGGAGGGCCCGCATCACTGGCCCCTCCAAGTCCCAGACATGGCGACCAGGTCATAAAATGACTAGGTCATAAGCATAGGCCTGTGTATACAAATTGGTATGTTTGGTATGTTTCCTCTATATTTTCATATCAAAATTCATCTAACTTTTGGTATAATCTCTTTGATATAAGTATCTAATTAATTGAATGGCCAGTAAATATTTTTAGTTTCTATTTTTTGTATTTTTTTGTGCTTCAGTTTTTCTGTTGAGTTTGTGTGAAATGTAATCTTATATAGGATGTTAGAAGTTTGTGGTCCGCTTCAGCTTCTGTGCCTCTTTTAACTGTCACGACCTTCTAATTAATTAAGCTGACTATTTTTATTATAACTTAGAAAGATTTCGTATTTCCTCGACCAAAGGAAATTTATGAATACACTTTTAATTAACCCAAAGGGAGACGTGAAGGAAAATTGCGTAGATGTAAAGTTGGGGTAAAAATTTTTCATTTACCTCATTAAGGGGTGTTCAAAAATGCACTTAAATACGTTTAATAACGTTCCTTATTGAGCCCCCTTATTCGCATAATATAAATAAGGCTTCAAAGTTGTTCACACTGTCTCCCCTTTTTAGCTAAAAAATCAATACGATAACACTTAATAAATACTTTTAACGGAAATTGGTAAGGGTAAGTTACGTTCACTAATTTATAAACTGCAAAAGAAAACTGTTTAAAAATTCATCTCCGAAGTTTCAATATACTTTCCGATAAACAAAGAATAATAAATTATGTACAAATTATTAAGGAAAGCCCTAAAAACGTCAAGAATGGAGAATCGAAAGATTCATTGAAGAAAATAAAAATTTAAAAATTCTTGGCCAATGGAAAGGAAAAATAAACCTTACTAGGATAAAATACGAAAATAAAATGATAGTCTGATACAAGGATAAAATGTTGAGAGTAGAACAATCTTATGGCAAATTATACGAATTCAAAAACAAACCAAAAGAACAATCTTGAAATATATTAGACAGAAAGACAACAAGTGGAAACTCGGAAGAAATGTCAGATAAGTGGGTATATCCAATGGAAGTGAAGAAATAAAAAGGAACAAAGCCCCAGGGAAAGGCATTTTAATACCTGAGCTGATAAAGTTGGGAACATGCAATAGCGAAATATTTTAATATCCTCTTAAATAAGTTTCTAATTGAAGGATAGATACATCTAACGACTGGAACGAATCACTTGCAGTGTTAGTTTTTAAGAAAGGATACCTTTCTCACATTGGAAACTATAGACCCATCCCATTGTTGTCTCATCTTTATAAACTCCTCGTCAAGATAATAGCGAGCCAACTCCTAAAGAAATTTGACAATTATTAACCAAATAAGCTCATCGGATTGCGGCAAGGATACAATACAACGAATTATCTTTTGACTATTAAAATACTAATAGAGAAGTACAATGAATATAATCTTCAACTTTACCTTACCTTTATAGATTATAAGAAAGCCTTTGGTAGTGTGAAGTCTTGTGTGATAGAAGATAGTTTCAGTTTGCTACATAACACTAATCCATAATATAAGTAAAAGAGCTACGATCACGGTAAAAATTATACCGACTCTCATAGAAAACTCATTAAAATAAGAAGAGGAGTGAGACACACTGTGGCTAAAGCCGTTCGCACTGATATTTTTAAAGAACTCAACTGAGAAGACCGACGAATTAACATAATCTTGAGGGTGTAAATTATGAATTTAAGAGTATTTTTTCAAGATTCAATATGGCAAATCCAAGATAGTGAACTAAAAATGTTACATTTTTCGATTTTGTTCAAAGTCCCACCTTTGAATCGTTTTTGAGGATGTAAATAGCGAATATAGGTCTAGAAATTTTAAATTTCCGGATTTCATCTAAAATTGGTACTAGGGCTTTGAAGGGTTTAGATTTAGATCAGATTAAGACGTTAAAATTACTTTTTTGAAATTCAATATGGCTGATCCAATATGGAAGGTTGGAAATTTTACCTTATTCGCATTTTTTCAGATTTGGTATAAGAGGGTTTTCGAGATCGTATATTACGAATATGAAGTTAATTTTTTACAACTATTAGGTTGATAAGATACAATATGAGGGATAGAAAATTTAACATATTCCGATTTTGTCTAAAATTCATATTGTGGGGTTTTTGAGTCGTATAGAAACTCAATATGCAGTATAAAATATATCGAGCTAAGAAATTTACATCTCAGGTTCTTTAAACATCGACAATTTTACTGGTATTTGGAAAACTCTAAAAACCAAAGAATTTTTAGTGGTTCATTTTAGGGTGATTTATAACTTTAGATAAAATCGGCACTTTTTTGCCACCTTGGAGTCATTGTGAGGTACACTAATCTCGATTAGTACTTAGTTCAAATAATTTATGGATATCATAATGAATTCTAAAACTAAAAATAGAAAAATAAAATTTTTATAAAAGAATTTAACCGACTTCTAAAAGTGCGCTAAAAATAAAAAATAACTATAAATTTTTATATGAAATTGAGCTTTTTGAAGTCGGCGCCAAATTATCTGTAAATGAAATAAATAACTACTAATATATACAAATTATGGTAAGAAAGAAATTACAAATAAAGTATTTTTAATCTGTTTATACAAATCACATTTTGTCAGGTATTAGTTTGGCGCCGACTTTAAAAAGCTCAATTTCATATAAAAATTTATAGTTATTTTTCACTTTTTAGCGCACTTTTAGAAGTTATTTAGTTATAATATTCTGTTACTCTTGACAGAAAATTATTAGGGAAGCAAAAAGTAGTGATGAGGTGAATGTTGGGGATAACACTGCAAGTTCGCAAAAGAAACATTCTTCTAGACTGAAATGGAACTCCGCAGATTATAAGATAAAAGTTATTTAAAATAGATGACATTTTATTATTGAAAACTGGCTCCTATACAATGGTCAGAAAACAGAGAAAAACCATAAATGGTTTGAACAGAAAAAAGTGGAGACCCACTTGTGGAATTATAGGATGAATAAATAAGAATAATCAAGATGATGATTAATACCTCGGATGAAAAAATGAGACAATAGAGGAAAAATGTAAAAGCAAAGAAAAACCTCTGCGGCGGAAACCTAATGTAATACTTGCCCGATAATTGGTCAGTTTTTTCATTTAAGAGCTTGATGCCTAAATATGGACCGAATATTTTTTTGAAATAAGAATATTTAACAAAATATATTTATTCTTAATTTAAAAACTCACTTACTTGTTTTTAGTATACACTTTTTAAATTCGTTTACTCTTTAACTTAAAAGAATATTTTTGTCTGTGTTATATTAGCCCGTCACTGGGAGCTTTGCTCTATTAGTAAATTTGCTTACAAGGCAATCCACCCTTTGTTCCCATTAAAGCGGCGCCTAAGGTCAAAAGACTGTTAAAAATTACGACCGATGCTGAATGTTTCCGGATGTCGGATATTCGTTAAGCATACTCGCTTAATTGGGAGAAGAGCCAAAGATCTCGTGGAAGTACAGTGTGGAAAATTGCGTTTTCTTTTTTTAATTCTCTGACGATAGAAAATCTATAATGAGAGTTTTTTGCGGCAACGCACAGCATGTCCATATATTATTATTTAAAACAAATTACTTTCCAAAGTGTTTTAGCAGGTGATCACGAATGGCTATGCTATAATAATAAAACATTATTATCTATTTTTAGTACCGATTTTCATGATTTGGCCAACAGAAGGTCAAGTTGATGTCTTTGAACTTTAACTTACTCTCAGCCTTAACGAAAATATTACAAATGAATGGTTTAGCACGATCCGACGCGAAGTGGGTGAAAACTAATTTGTGTGTGAATAGAACACCTTGACTTTAATTTATTCCAAAATATTTTAATCACAATTTATGTAATAAATAACAATAACAGAAAATTGTACTATTCGTAAAACAATAATGCAATTAAGTAATCAATTTTAAGGTCTTAAATAAAAATAACCTAGATGAAGCAGGGATA
The DNA here is from genome assembly GCA_034092305.1 of Diaprepes abbreviatus. Classification (NCBI taxonomy): domain Eukaryota; kingdom Metazoa; phylum Arthropoda; class Insecta; order Coleoptera; family Curculionidae; genus Diaprepes; species Diaprepes abbreviatus. The sequence continues at coordinate 23,741,564 of JASJET010000121.1, forward strand.
ATGAATGATTTTGGAAAATATGGTATACTTTAGAGTCTAAAAAAGTTGTGTGAAATATGCATGGATAAAATTATTGAATGCCTAAACTTACGAGGTGTGGCAATTAAGTTCCGGAAATTTGTCTATAAAAAACAAGCAAATTAGGTTTCGGAGAAAATTTTATTATCAACCTTCACAATAGTCTCCTTCCAACTCTACACAATGATTCCAACGCTGCTCCTACAATTGGAAGCACCCTTGGTAATCTTCCGAAGTTAACCCGTTCAGCACCACGGTTACAGCTTCTTTGATTTCCTATACGTCGTCATGATAAGTTCTCTTGAGGCCCGACTTCATAGAGTGGGTGTGGTAACATTGGAATGTCTTTTTTCGCCAAAAACTCTTGCACAATGAAATAGAAATGGGCCAGCGCGTTGTCGGAGTACAAGATCTAGCCATTATCGGATTGTACACGGAAAACGCGTTCCCGCAGCTGCTCCAGAACGTCAACATATAACTATACAGTCACTGTCTGGCCGGCAGAAACATATTCACGATGAATGAAGCCGCGGATATCGAAAAAAATGATCAAAATTGCCTTTAGTCGCGACTTGGACATCCTCGCTTTCGTTGCACGCTCCTCACCCCTTTCTACTCAGTGCTGACCTTGTTTACTGGTCTCGGGGCCATACTCAAAAATCTAGGTCTCATCTCCAGTGACTAATCGACTCAATCAGTCTCTGTCGTCGCTCCGAATGCGAGAAAACCAATTCTCGCAGATCGATTTTCATATTTGTTTCTGTTCATGGGTGAGAACTCTTGGCACCATTTTTGCGCAAATTTTTCGCATATTCAAATTCTCGTGTAACATTTTGCGCAAACGGTCGACATTCGCGTCGGTAAGAGAGGTGATGGGAGCTCTTCTTCACGTAGATAATCTTCTACCGATTCACGCCCCTCCTTGGACCTCTTCGGCCATTCAAATACGCGCGTTTTCGGAATGCACGAGTATCCATACACCACCTGTAATTTTCGGAGGATTTCTGAGGGTTTCTCGGCAGATTTCATTAAAAATTGAATCACAACACGTTGCTTGTAATATGAGTCACTCATTTTCACGACGTTGACGAACGACGCCATGTTGCCAGTTCCCGAGTTACAACTAAATTCAAAGCATTTAATTGCCACACCTGGTGTTCTTCATCTAGTAGACGGATATATCTATTCACTAGCGCATTTTATCATAAAACTTCCTTACATAATTGAAAAATTAAAGTTAAGTTGTCGGTGCTGAAATAAGTGAGTGGTAATGATTCATAGTTGCTTTTTCTTCTCTTTAAAACAACAGTATGCCACCAGTTGGCTATTGAAAAGAAGCTGAACAGGCACAAATTATAACTCTACTTAATGAAGGATTTATACAAAAAGATTATCCATGATATCGCAAAAGACATCAATCTACAGTATAGAATATTTATTAATATCAAGAAACTGTAAAATTTTTACGAAGACACGGTCAAGAGGGAACGAGGTGTACTGTAGCTATTGAGGACCATTTTTTTTTTGGTTCTTAGTTCTACGCGCATACGTAGGAGAAAATGGGCTACCAAATGTAAAATCAATTATTGCTAGTTCAAAAACTGTCTGAAGAAGATTAAACGAAGCAGGTTTAAGATAAGTTAAGATAAGTTAATGTTCCACGTTTTTTTCGAAAATAACAAAACTCGTCGATTAGAATATGCCAGAACATATGTACAGTGAAATATCAAGAACTGGAAATATATTCCGTTCACGGATGAGAGTAAAATTGAGCTATAGAAACCAAATAGACGAAACCACTTTCATCGAAGCGTCTACAAATGATATGCCAGCTACAATCTAATACCGAGCGTTGGTTTTGAATGCATACTCTTTTGGGGAGGAGGTATTAGTTGAAAGGGGCGCTGCTTGGGTGACAAAGTTATTCTAAATCTTGGGATTTTTCGTCATCCTCTGGAAATTTGCCTTATGCTTTTATTTCTCCGTATTTTAAAAAAATATATTTATGGAAGTACTTTTTTCAGAAATAATTTCTCTGGAAAAAATTAACTAAGCGTATGGACTGAAGGAGTAAGAAGAGTGCTAACGTTGATAAAAGAAACCGGGTGACAAAGTTATTTGTCTCTGTTATTATTTGAAAATGAGCTTTGGACTGTTTTTTATTGCCGCGTATCCTGTAATACCTATGTTGTAGTTATGGACTTAATTTAATTGTTTAATAACTTTTTTGAACAAAATTAGCGCAGCGGATCGACTGCTGATGTAAGAAGCATCTCAAATTTGATGAAATAATTTGAATGACAAAGTTACTCTAGGTCTTGCGATATTTTGTGACATTTAGGAAATTTGCCTTCAACTGCTTTTTATTATCTCGTATCTTATAATAAAGGAAGTCTAGTAACGAGAGTAATTGCTTAAAAATATTTTCATTGAATCAGATTAACCACCCTATGGACTACAGATATAAGAAGAGTCCCAACTTTGACAAACGAATTGCTTCAGTTATTGAAGCAATTGTTTAGTAATAATTTTTCTAAACGGAATTTACTTAGTGGTCTAAGAACCATCCTAATATTGATAAAAGAATTGGAGTGACAAAGTTACTTTAGGCCACGAGTGATTTTGTCACTCTTCGGAAATTTGCCTTTAAGCACTTCTTTTTTCTTCGTATTTGCTAATAAAAATGTTTCAGTTATGGAAGCAATTGTTTAAAAATAAATTCTTTAAACGAAATTAACTTAGTGTGTCGATTGCGGTGTAACAAGCATCCTAACATTGATAAAAGAATTGGAGTGACAAAGTTACTCTAGGCTTCGAGTGATTTTGTCATCCTTTGAAAATTTACTTTTAACTACTTTTTTTGCTCTGTACTTTAAAGCTGCGTCCCTTATGGATGAATTATTTAAAAATAAGCGTCCTAACTTTTATAAAAGTGTTGACGGATCATTTTTCTCTAGGTCTTGGGATATTTTGTCAGCTTATGAAAATTTGCTATTGATTGTTTTTATGGCTTCGTATCTTGTAATAAAATTGCTCCAGTTGTGGTTTTGGTATTAAAAGGCAATGTTTTTACGACAAAATTCAATTTATTTCTTACTACAGGACCACCCCTTGTTGACCTCTGGGATAATACATAATCTTTATTACAAAAGACCTCGCACCAACCTTATGGAAATTGGTTTCCTGTCAAATTCGCTAAAACTTCAGTATATTGTTCTTTTTGGGATCCTGATCAAAAAGTCCAAAATGAAGGAGGTCTGAAAATTAGTAGTTTCCGAAATATAGAGCGTCAAAGATGTAGTTATTGGCTATCCCCCATTCAAGAGGGTAGGGTATCGAGATTTAACGGTAAAATTAGCTGAAACTTCAGTATGTTGTTCTTTTTGGGGCTCCGATTAAAAGTTTTAACTCTCTCTCTCTCTCTCTCTTTCTCTTTCTCTCTCTATCAATATAGATTTAGTTTGCTTGCACCTGAAAGATGAATTTTTAAGGAATCGTATAATAATAAACGTTTTGAAAAAGCTTATAATCATGAGCGAAACGTCAACATAAACAAGTTGTTTATTTTTTAAAATTGCAAACCTATACCCAAGAAAAAAAACTCCAAAGAATATAATGTGCATGGTTAAAGAAAATTAGTATTATTATTGATATATATATATATATATATATATATATATATATATATATATATATATATATATATATATATATATATATATATATATATATATATATATAAATGCCCCTTTTATTCATATATTGCAATAAGTCCATTATCAACCGGATGCAGGTGTTTATCTTTAGATTTCGTATTACAGTAGTTCACAGTAAGCTACGACAACATAATTAACTAGTTGGCAGTTTCAAAACACCGGATATGCAGGTGAAAATTGGCAAATAACAACTAAGCTCTTAAACACTAAACAAAAGCAACAATTAGTTAAGCAAGTCTTAAACTCTAAAAATACAAGCATAAAAAATCATTTTATTTTATTACTTAATCAACACAAATGGAGAATTTGATTTATTTTCAGAATACAACTATTTCTTGCGAAGTAGTAGATATCTGTTGGACTTCCATTGTCTTTATTTTTGTTGAATATCACGACGTTTCGGCTAGTAGTTATCTCTAGCCGTTTTCAAGTGAAACTAAATAAATCCCTTAGCTACATGACTATTTATACTAAAAGTAAATGCAATAGAGTATGACTGAGATGGGTGCAGTCATGCCTGCTATGGCAAAATCATATTTTTTTTTATGCTGCATTTAGTTTTAGTTTACAATTACTGAGAAGTGGTTTCCACACTACTCTTATATCGAAAGATGGTTTACTAAAACAACTCGGGTTCTGATGTATAACCGCGGCTTCTTTGAATTTCCGTTTTCTCCAATGTTGTTCTTGGTGTAGTATTTTAGCTTCAGACCATTTTATGTGGTGTCCATGAGTCCAGGCATGATTGGCGGCACCAGATTTTTCTGTTTCTCCTCGAGATGTGAATTTTTGGTGTTCTTTGATCCTTACGTCAAGAGGTCTCTTTGTTTCGCCAATGTAGGAATTGCCACATTCACATGGTATCTGATATACACAGTTCTTCATGTCTCTTTGAGTTGTTGGTTTGACCCTAGAGAGCCGACTTCTCAGAGAGTTATTTGAATTGAAAACAACGTTGATTTTATATCGTTTTCCTATCCTTCTAACTTTTTCTGAAATGCCTTTAACATAGGGGATGTCCAATACTGGTTTTCGTTCTTTATTCGTTGTCGATATTGTCCTATTTCTGCGTTGTTCAAGAAATTTATCCACTAAATATACTGGGTATCCGTTAGCTGTCAGATCATTTTTAATATAATCTATCTATTTCATCAAGTTCTCGTTGGGGTTGCAAAGAGTTAAGGCTCTATCTACGAAATTTCTTATAATTCCTTGTTTGGTGTTATTGGAGTGATTAGATGAATAATTAAGGTATTGTCCTGTGTGCGTGGCTTTTCTGTAAACCGAAGTTCGAATTTGTCTGCCATTTCTTCAAACAAACACAACTATTTGTCTTAATTATTGCAAGATTTTATCATTACATTTTTGTCTTTAATATCACCATAAAAGCGTTTATTGGTTGACATATGTTAAATAAATTACGACAATACCATAAAAAAACAAAACTGACCGACTAGATCTATTTTTCATGACATGGCATGATCTGGGTTAGGTTTTAAACCTTCTTATTGAATCTGATGTTAAAGTCTTGAACCATAAACCATGGAACACTAAATCCTTAAACCCTAATGCAAATTTTCAAGAGCTTAAGATTTTAGAGTTGTAAGGTTTAAGATTTATCTGAGGATTAGGTTTAAAGGTTTCGGATTTTAGAATTTGTAGCTCAAGAGCTCAGTTATTTACTTTAAGGTTAAGGCTTCAAACATCGTAGGTTAGTTATGAGATTGTCATAATTTATATTACATATGTCAACAAATAAATACTTATATAGAGATATTAAGGATAAGAACTTTACGATCAAGCTTTGCAATATGTACAAGAAATAGTTGTATCCAGAAAATAAATAATATTCTCAATTTTGACGGTTCAGTAGTAAAAAAATGATTTATTATTCTTGTATTTTTAGGGTTTGTAACTCGCCTGACTTATTGTTGCTCCTATCATTTAAGCACGTTTAAATTATTTCTTTTTTGTCATTTATTGCAAACCTCAATCTTGATCTTTAATTTCCACCATTTCGTAAAACTCTCTTTTTATTTTTAAATTATTTTCTTCGAGGATTTTAGTGCATTTGAAATTAAAATGATGATTTTTTGTTTTTTCACGGTTTCTTAAAGCTGCAGTATTTCTTTTGTAATATATATATATATATATATATATATATATATATATATACATATATATATATATATATATATATATATATATATATATATACATATATATATATATATATATATATATATATATATATATATATATATATATATATACCATAGCAAATTACCACAACTTTGACGCTTTGTATCTCGGAAATAAATTAGGAATTTTAGGACCTCGTACCAATTGGGGTTTTTGATCAGAGCCCCAAGAACAACAATATACTGAAGTTTCAGCAAATTTGATTGGATATTAATTTCCATAAGGTGGTGCGGGTCCGTTTGATCCAATATAACAGTTAACATTTCGTAAATTTTTGTGAGGTCGGTTAAAGTAACCGTACGGAACAAATCTTGACCATAACTTCTTATGTTCATTCCAGTAGATTAAACTAATTAATATGACAATGAAATTAAGAATTAATTTTAATTAATGAACCACTGCATTGTATTTCAGAGCAAGGTTATTACAAGGGACAAATATTTTGCATTTTTATTTATATAAAATTTTAATAGGAAGTAATAATTAATTTTCGTGCTGATTATTTAATAATGTAACAATGGAGAGTAACGATTAAGATAAAAAATAATTAAACAATTCAATTTAATTGTTGATATATTAAGCTTTTAGTCATGTAATAATGTGAGTGCCGCTATACTTAACAACACTATGTTATAGTGTCTGATACCACTTATCTCATGTAGGTATTGTTCGATATGATATGAATGACTATACTTGTCGACAGTAGTGCAAATATATAAGCTTCTAAAAACCCAGTATCGCAATAACCCAGTGTACTCATAAACTCATCTTCTCGGAAGACAACTCAATTTCAAACCTCAAAAATTTGTATTCTTTCGGTTATTTGAGAGGGCTAGAGTGCTTTGAGAATCGGTGCGCCGGTTGATATAGAAAAAATCCTACCGTCTCCCCTCTGGATCCGATTTAATCTTTTTTTACGCTGTAGTACACGCCCGATGCAATGACGAAGATTTCTTCAGGATAACAATCTTTATTCCCTACTTATACTCACTCATTTAATTCTTCAAGGATCATTTCCCTCAAATGAACGAAATAGTCTTTTCACTTATGCAACTTCATCCAAAACAAATGGAAAATCTGGACAACCTACCTTTCCAAAATGCCATAGAGAACATCGTAAGTGTGTATGAATTTCGCAGCACAAGCTATATCATGGTTTGACACGTGAAAAATAGAAAAGGGTTTGAATGCCCCTATGACTGATAGTGATTTAGTTAAGGCACGCTATCCAATCTTATCCAGCTGTATCTAAAGCAATAAAAATTGAACTAACACTTTCAGCAACGACCTGCACAAATGAACGCTCATTCAACACGTTACGACGTGTCAAGTTTTAGACGACGAATACAATGAGTGACAGCAGGTTAAGTGGCGCTTTCATGCTCAGTGTTCACAAGGATAGAGTGACGGCAAATAAATACTTCACTGACTCAGTTATGATATGTGATAAATTTGGTAAAGAACTTAAAAGAATAAAGTTTTTATTCAAACCCTAATTTTATCATTGGGATTGTATTACTTTAAATACTAAATAAATTGTTCTTATTTGAAATTACAGCAGAAGGACAATCAATTTTTATTAATTTTGGTTTTAGATTCATTTTTGAAATGTTTTATATGTGATCCTATTGATTGTATGCATCAATTTATAAATTAATTCGTACTCATAGCCGTTCTTACATTATTAACACAATATCAATAAATAAATAAATTTTTAAAATAATGTATTAGATTGTGTGTAGTGATGATTCATATAAATTTTTTATAGTTCAATTTTTCTCGGAGCCAGGGGGAGGCGCCCCTGCTTGTCGAGTGTGTCATACTATTTACTCCTGTGTCCCTCTGCTCCTTTATTAACAGTTTTCTTTTAAAAGGATTACTTACTTATAGTTTTGTCCATTATTAAAATTTACGATTCTATGGCAATTTCAATAAATCAATCTAGTCACTAGGTTGAAATAAACACACCAATTAAAATGAAATTAAAAAATATTCGAAAATGATAATATAATATTATATTATGCACTTTAAACAGAGTTATGTATAAGTCTTCAACCAATATTACATTATGAGTTTTGTTTATGATAAGTATAGAGTGGCAAATGCGCCTAAGGTTTGTAATTTTAAATATAAAACGTAGGATTTTTTTAGTTATATCAGAATATCAGTCACACAGCGTGTCTCAGATCCAAACGAAAGTAATAGATAACCTAATATAAAACCAAACTCAAGAGTTTAGCTCACGAATTCATGAGCTAATAGTAAATTTTTTAGGTAAGCTGTAATTTTGTAAAATACAGCAACCCTAAAATCTTGATTTTTTTCACTTCAAACTCTATTTATTTCAGAAAATTTTCGATATGAACAAATTCTGTGGCTAGATCTGGATTTAACCTACAAAGATTTGAAGGAATAATCCTCTTTTTCCAGATCTTGAAGAGTTGGGTTATCGGTTCAGTGATTAGGGGACGGCGAGTATTTTATTTATCATTTTAAAAATATATTTATTAATTTAAAATTCTAAATTCGGAATATGAATTTAATTCGGAAAAGTAGTAAATCCAACGAAGATTTTATACCGAAGAGAATGAGCAAGGAAAAAGGAAAAGGGGAAGAGGCGAATATTTATGAAAACATTATGGAGTTAAATAATTTGTCTATAATATTTCACAAAAAAATTCTATTAATATCACAAAATATTAAATTATTATTGATAATTTGGGAAATTAATATAAAAATAGTAATGTTCTTTTATTTAAAATGTTTAATTTTCTTATGCAATTGCTAACTGATTATTTTTTTTAATCTTGTGTCTCTCCGGTATATCTAGAGTTGTATGTATAAAAGTGGCTCAATAGGCACATATCTATAATAGGCATGATGACCGATTTTGGAAAAATACTCCACGATGTTTTTACGCATCTAATTTATACAAAATAAATCTTATTTCCGCAAAAAATTTATGTTTTGAAGGAAAAAATGACCTTTTTAAAATACAATTTAAATTTCGCACCAAAACGCTAGAATTGTAATGGCGTCCGTCTGTGACGTCACCCTTTCGTAAACACTTGACAAGTTGTATCTTATTGCTTGTTTTGATTTATATTTTCCATTATTTTGTGCGATAATCATGAATTATAATGTGTATCGATGATGTATAGTTCCTCCATGTAATAATACATCGATAAAAACTCCAAATAAGTTATTTATTAACGTGCCAATGAAGAAAAATATCAGAAATACGTGGCTAAATCTTGCAAGGCGAGACCCAGCTCCCGTATTTGTTAATTCAGTGATTATTTCTGCGAAGATTATTTTGATGTAAGTATTTATTTTATATAAACAAACAAACAAAATATATGTAAGGTAAATATTTGTCAATAACACTGTCGATCCTGTTTGAGGTTAGGTTTCATTTCTTTATTACTGTATTATTTTTAAAGTTCCTAATTAAAAGTTTTTTCTTTTTCCAGTTACCAAATGATATGAAAAATTATATACAGTACCATGTAATCGGTTCAGTTTTACAAGTGCGCATAAAGTCAGGGTGTATACCCACAAAATTTGAATGCTAACCAGGCAGAAGCAAACGAACTTCTGACACCACTGAACGTCCCTATGGTCTCAAAAAACAAAGAAGGTGTCTAATTGAAGAAAGTGACAAAGATATAGCACAAACAAAACCACCTACAGAACATTTAGAGCTCACAGGCACTTCATCAGAAAGTTCAGGTACGTACCCATTGCTTTTTTATACCGGTAACCTGTTTTAGTGAATTCAAGTGTTTATCTTTTCTGTTAGCCGACTTAATCATAACATTATAGGTAGTTATGATTTCAAACAATCTTTGTGGTACCTATTATTATTATACATGATTTACAAGCCAAACGGCTTCGCACTCCCTCCAGGGATTATTCACTCATACCAGGCATACAAAGACGCCAAAAGTATGAAGCTCTGTGGGAACCCTTTCCATGTTATCGGGTCCTAGGTGACGTTGTCTGTTGCATTTCCCATGAATTTTCGGACGGTTCGCGCGGTTGCTAGGAGAATTGCTTTCTGCATCGGTTTATAAAGATGCTCACTAAGGCCCAGTCCCTTGATGTTCTGCAGGAGGTTCTTCGGTATCACTCCAGTTGTTGACAATATTATGGGAATCGTTTGGATGCTGTTCATTGCCCATTGTCTTCGGATTTGGACCTCCAGATCTCTGTATTTGGCGATCTTCTCGTTATATTTTGGCCTTAGGTTGTTGTTGTTAGGCACCGCAATGTCGATTAGTGTAGTTCGCCTAGAAATTTTATCTATTAGTATAATGTCTGGTCTATTATGAGCTACTGTTTGATCCGTCAGAACCGCTCGGTCCCAATATAACTTGAACTGGTTGTTTTCAAGAATAGGCTCCGGATTGTACTTGTAATAAGGCACTTTTCCTACCTGCAATAGGTTTAACTTTTCTGCTAACTCTTGGTGGAGTATCTTAGCGGCTGAGTCGTGTCTTTCCTTATACTCGGTTGCGGCAAACGCTTGGCATCCTCCAGTTATGTGCTGAACTGTCTCCGATGTTCGACAGCCATATCTGCATTGGTCATTTTCTATTGAGGGATCTCTAATGATGAACTTCCGATAATTCTTCGTCGGAATAACCTGGTCTTGGATAGCTAACAAGAAGCCCTCCGTTTCCGGAAACATCTGTCCTGAAATCAACCAGTAGTTCGACGCTGAGTTGTCGACATTGTCCTGATTGACCTCATTTGGATGCCGTCCATGAAATGGCTTCCGTAGCCAGGTTTGTAACTTCTCTTGGTCTGTTTGGTGGTGAGAAGCAATATCTTGTTCCCTCAACTGTAGCGGTGTTGAATCGTCTGCCTCGCATATTGCTCGATGTAGTGTGGAAGAGTCCGCCAAACTGTGGAAATATGAACGTAAATTTATTATTTGTTGGTCGAGCTGCTTACCAATATCCACCAATCCTCTTCCTCCTTGGTGTCTTGGAAGCATTGTACGTTCAATAGCACTCCGAGGGTGATGTTTTTGTGCTTTTGTTAGGAGTGTCCTTATTTTTCTTTGCAGGTTCTGGATGTCCGTCCTGCTCCACTTTACAATTCCAAAAGAGTAGCTCAGCGCAGAGCAAGCATACGTGTTGAGCGCCTTAAACAAATTTCTACTATTTAAATTAGTTCTTAATACCCGCCTTACCCTCCTGACAAATTCGGCTGTCAATTCGGCCTTCATAGTGCCATGATCAATTCTTTTAGCCTGTTTCATACCTAGATATTTGTATGTTTGGTCTGCTTCCATTGCAGCTATAGTTTCACCGTTCTGCATTTCAAAAGCCCCCGGTTGTATCTTCCCTTTAACGATGTTCAAAATACGGCACTTGTCAAGTCCAAATTGCATTATTATTATTATTATTATATTATTATAGTCTGTTGCAAAAAATTATAGTACATAATAATGTGTAAATAGTTACAGTTTGTTCATAAGTACTTATTTTTATTTTTTACCTTAACACACAATTTAAGATCTAGAAGCACCTACTACCTTTCCAAAATCAGCTGATAAATCAGTACAAGTATACATATTATGCAAATTCAGAAGTAAAGCTGTTCAGACTGAAAAAATAATGCACCAGTTAACCTCTTGGCAAATTTGAGCTATTGGCCTTGACAAATCCTTGTTCCATGACGTTGTTGTATTTTTGATAGCAGGAAACTGACACACTTGATAGTTTTATACACAACATATCTGATTAACGATGCAAATTAAGACAAATTCGATCGATAAAGGCGATAAACAATTATGACTGATGTGATGTTTACGAAAGCGTGACGTCACGCGCTTCTGATTGGTGTTCGATCTAATATGGCCGATTTCCATATTTTGTGTTTTTATTTTTACTAAAATAAATATAATCTCACTTGTAATCTAAAAATAAATGTGTTTTTTAGAATCTGTCTATCCTACATAATTACTTCAAGTCATAATTTCAATGATTCTTCGTTACAGTCATCATGCCTATTTATTTAATGAAAGTGGTAAATCACTATGAAAAAATATGGCTCGTTATTGGATCTTTTGATTAGAAATTTAAAGCTAATAAATAAATCTAGAGATAAAAGGAAGACCAGACTGTATATATTTGGAACTAGTAGAGAGATTCCTTTACACGAATTTGATACTTAGACAGGTTGATATTGGAGGTAGGTAAATTTTTTATTAAAATATAAAAATATAAGTATTTTGTCGAACTCATGACCTATGTAAAAAAGTCATGATGAAATTTTCCTGTGAAATAATAAATGTGGATTTTCAGGTAATATATATTTTTGAGGTTGTTTAAAAAATATAAAAATGGTATATTAAAGGTCATTTCGTAAATATAACAATGCCAAAATTTTAATGAAATACCAATTTCATTGAAGAATACTAATTAATAAGGGCTATTTTGAGACAGCATTTTTATCGTCCTGGGACATAACAAGGGAGATAATTCATGAAATGGAAAAGTTTTTGAAACTTTTCAAAATTAAATTAAAAGGTAAACAGTTATTAAATTCCATAATTCTGAATTAAATGACTTCGAGCCAATTATAAACGTAATAAAAAAGTTTTTTAATATATTTGGGAATCCAAGTATTATTAGAACTTTATAAATAGCTTTCTCTGGAAAATTCTCATTTTTCTTATGCGTAGCCATAATATTAAAAGTTACCTTCTTTTGAAACAATTCAAGTTCCATTTTCTTTTAATAGAACTGATTTTTGTTCTTAAAATATGTAATGGCGATGTAAAAAAAAATATGGATTTCCAATTATCAGGGGTAGGAAGGATAAACATACTTGTATCAGTTTGCTATAATTATTAATCTTCACACTTTTAGTAAAGCGGAGGCTATTTTGAATTAAAGAGTTCGATAGTAAAAGTGGGGTATAAATATAGGCCCCTTCAGCTATAGATACAGTGCCTATTTTTAAATACTAATCCCGAAAGTAATGGAAACACTTAAAGTAAAATTTTACAAGGAATTTATTCACAATCTAGTGTCCAACATGTAAAAAAATTATGCCAAAAATATAACCATTTTTTGTATTTCTCCAGATTTAGATACTGTGCATATTTTTAAATATTTAAAGTAATATTTTATTAGAAATTTATTCACAAACTAGTGTCCAACATGTAAAAAAATTATGCCAAAAGTATGACCATTTCTTGTATTCATTTTGCATTCAAATAAAGTATAAATTCACGAGAATAAAATAGGATGTTTCTTATCTGCATTTTAGAATGTGGAACTATGAGTGATTTTGGGGGTATTGTCGATTTTATGGATGAAATCTCCTCGGAAAAACTTCATATTTGAATAATAAGGTATAATTTTTTTGTGGAAACTAAATTTTTTTAGTAGCACAGCAATATTGTAGTGTGTTTGTTTTGGAGTGGGATAGTGATATTTTACATTAAATTCAATAGGGTTTGACAGTTTTTTATCAGTAGTGTTATGCTTTATTTTTGTATTTAACAGGGTTAAAGGTGATAAAAATGAATTTGTTATAGTTAAATCCATTTAATTGTATTTATTAATTTGTTTTATATTTAAAAAACAAATTAATTTTTTTGTACCATATATACAGAGTTATTCACCCTATACGGTACGGAATATTGCGGCCCAAATACATGACGTAGAAAAAGTTTTACTTTTGGGATATATGTATATATAGTTACTTTTGAAAATTATTTCATGTGTTTTTTTAATTGGAACCCCCTGTATATTATTTCATTTTTGATTCTCCGATCAAAATAAGTGCCTATTTTAGTAAGGTTTATAATACCTAAACCTTAAGGGTTTTTAAGAAATTTAAATTTTGGCAAAATCTAACCTAATTTTCATGTTTCAAATATTTAAGAAGTATATTAGTTATGTACTCGAAATTTACAGTGAAGTGTAACAATAAATCATATTTTATATCCCATTTATAATAAACTTGCTATATTATACAGAGTGTCCAAAAATTAAAACTAATCAAATAAGAACTGTAAGTGGCTATAACTTGATTAATTTAAATAGAACGCTATACTTTTTAACTTATCAGAAAGTATACTTTTTAAATACCTATCGAATGATATACGGGTATTCTGTAGCTAAGTTTTCGCGTTTTCACAGAATACGCCAAATAATTGTTTCCTGCACCATTTTGTGTTTTTTGAATAGATGCTCTAATGTATCTAGTTGCCTATGACATTTAGAAACGTCAGATAATTCATGTAATTGGTCTGCAAAGCCTGTTGCTGCAATAGCAGTATTATTTTTTGTAACTATGAAACTTCATTTATTGAACTGAATTATTTGAATAATGTTGTGTTATTGCTTTGTCAACATGAAGATGTATCCAAAAGAAGAGCTTATTGATATGATTTGTATCTTTGGAGACTGTCATCAAAATTGTTTGTTGGCTTCTCGAGTCTATGTTCAAAGGTTTCCTGAAAGAAATCATCCTCAACCAACCGTTTTTATGAGACTATTAAACCAGTTTCGGGAAAGTGGAATTGTCAGTTTTAAAAACCCTGTTGTAAGAAAACCTGTTACTGAGAATGAAGAAAATGTTTTTACTCTATTTGGTTCAGTGATCGAAAATCTCAATATTAGTCAAAATCATATATACGAAAATACTAACATTAGCCAAGCAAGTGCTTCAAGGATTCTTAAGAAGTACAAATTTCATCATTATAAAATTCAGCTTTGTTAAGAGTTTCGCGGAAATGATTTTGACAACCGAACTAAATTCTGCTTGTAGGTTTTAGATAAAGTGGCAGAAAATGAACATTTTTTTGATGTGTTGTTTAGTAATGAATGTACTTTTCATAACAATGGTTTCGTGAATAGACACAACTTCCAGTACTATTCTGATTCAAATCCGCATGAATACAGAGTTATGAGAAACCAGAATTGGTGATCGGTTATTGTGTGGGGAGGTATACTGGGTCCATATTTAATTGGACCCTATTTTTTTTGAAGGATCTTAAAATGGTTTGGTGTTTTGCAATTTCCTTTTACATCATCTTCCCGTGTTATTAGAAGACGTTCTTTTCAATATTAGAACAACTATGTGGCTTCTGGATGGCGCTCCGTCTCATTATCATTGCCAGGTTCGGCAATTTTTGAATGTCAACTTTCGAAACACGTGGATTGGGAGAGACGGATTTCAAAATTGGCCCCCGAGATCTCCAGACTTAACACCACCAGATTTCTTTTTATGGGAATACATAAAAGGAATTGTCTACAATACGCCCCCGACATCACAAAATATGAAAATACGCATAAGAGGGGTTTTTCAAACTGTAACCCCGCAAATGTTGTCCAGAGTTAGCAGTAGTTTCGCAAAAAGAATATGTAAGTGTTTGGAAATGGATGGTCGACATTTCGAACATTTTTTGCTTCTGTTTTGTACTATCGTCAATATGTTATTACCATTATTTCTGTTATAGCCTGTTGGACTACTATAAATCACGCTCCGAGTTTCTGAACAGTTGTAAAGATATTCCTGATTATTATTCTTATAGTTGTAAGTTACCTGTCATTTCCAAATGCCATAGACAACTAGATACATTAGAACATCTATTCATATATATATATATATATATATATATATATATATATATATATATATATTATATATATAGGTATATTATATATAATTTATTGCTTTTTAACAGATTAAATTTGTTAGAAAATGGTATTGAAGCTAAAACCGTTGGAGGACGAAAAAAGTTAACAAGACATTTTTGGTAAGAAAAAACCGCAATAATGAAATAGTGTTTTCTTTTTGGTAAAAATATTCAAGGATATCCTGCCACAGATAGCATTGGTGTAAAAAAGTTTCTTTTACTTACTCTTTATAATGTTATGATATGAACTTATTTCTTAGAATTGTCCAGAGATTTGCACCTTTAAGTGTTAGCATGCAATTATACACCCTGTATATTCATAAATTTAATAATTATTTTGATATCCACATAGGTACGTAGTTTTTACTCATATTTTGTTAGCACCATTTTAAATGAAAACAAAAAATATTTACCAGATGCTGCCTTTCTTAACGATGGACCACAAGATGCTACAAATGACAAGGCGTAAAGTACGAGCTGTAATTATCAAGGGTCGGTAGTTAAAACAGTTTAAGTCACTTTTAACGATATTTTTGTGGGTTTTTAGTACATAAAATCCCAAAGCTCCATAAAAAATATGCTATATAACTAATCAACACTTTTATATGGCACTGTGTAAAATTTGACTGATCGACTTCTCTGTCTGACTATGTCAGTAAAATAAAGTCTTGAAGATAAAATTATATAGGTAGTTAAAAAAATCTTCACTTATACTAGGTGATATATCAGTTTATAGACGATTTTAAAAACCAATAAATTTGGCTAGAATTGTTTTATCATTTGTTTCCAGATAGTGAAAGTTATAGGATCATATATTACAAAATTTACTTGGTTTCAACAAGATAAAAGCAGGTCTCATAAGACCAAGGTAATAAACAATTCAGCTTCTAATAAACAATTTCAAGACGATCTGGTCCAACGCATTCGCTTGACTTGACACCTGCTGACTTCTTTTTGTGGTGTTATCAAAGGAGACAGTTTACGTCAATAAATTTAGAACTCATGACCAACTAAAGAATAACATTGGAGCAAAAACTAGGCACATTCTTGTTGAAGGGGTAAAGTTTGATTGTATGCTTGTTCCAGAAAATCTTCGGAACTAATGAACTGATTTTAAAAACATTCTGCATTTAAACATAGGCTACATTTTATTAGTTTTTATTAAAAGGGGTAGTACAAAAGGGGTTGACGCTACTGAGCTCCCAAGGAAATTTATAAGCTACTATGAGGATAGAAAGATGAAATTTGGTATAATCAAACAGGTAAAATACTACTTAACTTACACTCTTATTGGCGATTTTTTTGTGCCTGTGCGATTATAAAATGCGTGATCTAAATATACATTGCCTCCCAAATTGTTGATGAATGTATTAAGACATCGGCAACAATAAGGGATGGTGATAAGTTTTTGAAATATGAATATTATTACAGCCACATTTTACGAAGAATATGTCTGCCAAATTTTAAATTAGACGTTTCAGTTCTTTGAGACATCATCAGATTCATATTTTCTTATTACCGCCATATTTTAAAATACATCTATCTTGAAAGAACTTGTTTTAACTTTTTAACGATGTATCAAAAGTCAAGAACTTTTTTATCAATTTAAAAAATTCTCCAAAATAAGAACGTTATAGTAGATTTTAAAAAATACAGAATTCCAGTTTATTCAAAATATTTCGCAAACACGAAGAACTGGAGCTTTTTAATAAGCATTATTAAATGACTAGAAAAATTGTCTAAAAGTTTTCCATCTCCTATAGTTTCTGATATCTCAATTCATTTATCAACAATTTGGACAAGTAAATAATGTTAACAATTGCGTAACAATATGCTGATATATATATATATATATATATATATATATATAATATATATATATATATATAATATATATATATATATATATATATATATATATATATATATATATATATATATATATATATATGAAGTAAATGCGAACAGTAAATGCAAACTTCTCTCCATCATATCCTTTCTGTGTTAGAGGTTGCACAGTTAGAACAAATTGTTATAAAACGCAATTTATCCTATTCCACCCACCATCGAGATGATGGCCTACCTGTATCACCATACCGAGAAGATATATATATATATATATATATATATATATATATATATATATAATATATATATTATATATATGCGCCATTCGACGGGAGGTCGGAGAAGCCGTGTTCAGTATTTGCATGCTTCCTTCCGATCTGTCCTTTGCACAGCCAGGTGCATGTCGGTACCCTGATGAGTCTAGTAGAGACGAAACATGTACCTCTGCCGTATCACTGTGGCGGGGGAGGGTAAGTTTTGACTTTCTTCTCGGTATGGTGATACAGGTAGGCCATCATCTCGATGGTGGTGGAATAGGATAAATTGCGTTTTATAACAATTTGTTCTAACTGTGCAACCTCTAACACAGAAAGGATATGATGGAGAGAAGTTTGCATTTACTGTTCGCATTTTACTTCATTCATACGCGGAGCTGCATATGGTTGTACGTTTGCTGAATGTGATTTCAGCACTACAACGGCATAATGTGGATATATCCACTGCTATTGCATCTCACACGGAAGAATCCGTGAAATCCGCATAAACATATATATATATATATATATATATATATATATATATATATATATATATATATATATATATATATATATACGCGCCGATAGTGCCGTGAGTATTTGAAAAAAAAAATAAATATATCGCTCTGTGAGAGGAGGCTATAAATCTTTTCAAATTGTTAATTTAGTAGGAATTTTTAGTTTCATTGTTTTGTTGCTTTTGATTCTTGGCATCGTTATGAAGAATTTAATAATCAGTATTGAGGTATTTCGTGTCTCGATAGAAATCAATATACGTGACACTAGTTATTAAATTGCTTGTAGCTTTTATAATTCTTGAAATAACCACATAGTTTTGTTACTTTTAAGAAAATTTAACGTGTTCTTTTAAGGAAAATTAATACCTTTTTAAAGAGACTTCTCTGTATTTAAAGTGAATTGTTTTATTCTTTTTTTATTCAAAATATCAAGGATATTGTTTATTTAATCCGATTTTTAATTGTGGTATCTATTTGCTATAGATAAAAATCTATACGAAAGAGATAAATTACGATATGGTTATTTCTACAATATAAATAATAAGTTATGAATGATTCATTATTGTTAGTGGTTAGGGATCCCTATGTCGAAAGAGAGTTCTTAGCCTTTATTCTTACTTTATTCCCTAGATGACAGCGTCCTATTATTTTGATTTTCTAGACTCAAATTGTCACTACAGGGAAAGCTTTTTGAGATGATAGATGCCATCAAACAAAATTCGATTGAGAAACACAGGCGATGTATTCACGAGCTTATGAAAAATAAACTGTGAATAAAACTTTGGTATGTATATAATTTTTAATGGGGATGATTTTGAAGAAGATTAACAAGTTATTTGGGTAGGTTCAAAACTAACAAATTATAAAAAACTTTCCTTACACAGTAATAAATTTTAGAAAATATTATTGTGTATTGTGTATAAAACTAATTTAAAGAATTTGGATATTATATACAAAGTTTTTTTTAGTGCTAAGATATTTTTAACAAGAGTGATTCAGTATTTTATGAAACCAAATTAAAACACATTAGCAAGTGTATGGAGGCAAAACCCACAACTATGATAGAAGTTAGTATATATAAACAAGATTTGGTAAAAGGTTGGTAGTACAAAATAAATATTTTTTTACAGTAAAATTTTTTGGTGTAATAAGGTGAAAGAAGCCACTAAGAAATATATCAAAGAAGAAAATAATGCTTTTTTTGTGAACGTCCGTTTCTCGGTAACGGTAGTTGATTGATTAAAACATATACATATTAAATAAATATTGAACAAGTTGAAAAATCAGTGTTCCCAACATTAAAGGATAAATGTATATCGTAAGTCTATTTCCTGGTTCCCAAGGTTTTAGTGCGCAACTGCGAGACGAAAAAGCGCTAACTTTAAAATATCTATGACCAATAAAAAATACGGAATTTATGTCATTTGAAACTGTTTTGACGCCATGATTTTTTAAACAAAATGTTATGTTATAGTGACGTTTGTTATCTTTAAATGAAATCTTAAATATAAAGGAGGACTTTCATTGAAAGTTCATTACTTATTGTACATTACGAAAACATAAAATTTAAAAGAAGAAGGTAATCTATTTTTTAACCATGCCCGACGTTGTTCAAGATAACCAATAAAATGAAAGTGTCTGCGCAGAAAAGACATTGGGAACGAGGAGATGAACCTATGCGACTTTAGTATTGCTGTTTCATATTTTTGAAATCATATTCGACTCATTGCTTTTACGGGCCATTATCAGCATTTATTTTATATGTATTTATGAAATAACAAATATTTTATTATTTGTTTTAAGTTTGCTTTGAAAAAGCAAAGTGTACAATAATATATTTTTTTGAGGTATTAAGCAGAATTGTTCTATTTAAAGTTAAAATTGAATTTGTTAACATTATTTTTCAAATAAATTTATTTTATTTAAAACAATTTTAAACACAAAAATTGTGAAAAGTCTTTGTTGTTCTTAAAATACAAGTAATTTTAAAAATTGACTTTAAAATTCTAATGTGGGAAGAAACATATGGTTCTTGTTCCGCCTGGAAATATGGAAAAACATATACAAATTTCAGCTTCTCTTTTTTAAATCTATAAGCTAGAAATATCGCTCTTAACTTTTTTTTTTTAATCGTTACTTTTTTCGATTACTTAAAAATATTTCCATCTGCTATATTTAATTAATAAAATAAAAAGTGGAAGAACTAAAAAAAATATATTTTAGGAGTTATCAAAAGTATTGATTTTTTTTTAAGCAATATACACAGCCGCATAAAAAAAATCATGTCCAATGGACTAGACCTCGAAGTCGCTGAATTTGAATTTGATGTCTGTTTCTTCCTATGAGGTGTATGGACCATGTGAACTACCAAAATACCTCAAATTTTCATTGGAAGATTTTTTTTTAACTTCTAGCTTTTAACCTGGATGTCCTACGCTCTTCTTCATCATTTATAGGAAAGCGAGATGTGGTGAGGGTAACATTCGATCTGTAACGCACTCTATGAGGGTTGAAACTTCCCTATCAGAGAGTAAAAGCTGTTTTTTCCTGTTTTCGAAGAATTTTTGTATTTTTTTCATAATGAGAACGGCATCATGTTGAAGAAAGTACCCTTAAAAATTGTTTCATTCATATTGCATAAGAAATTTTCCGGGAAATCGAATGTGAAA
The DNA here is from genome assembly GCA_034092305.1 of Diaprepes abbreviatus. Classification (NCBI taxonomy): domain Eukaryota; kingdom Metazoa; phylum Arthropoda; class Insecta; order Coleoptera; family Curculionidae; genus Diaprepes; species Diaprepes abbreviatus. The sequence goes on from JASJET010000121.1 coordinate 23,762,459, forward strand.
CCTAACTTCGATTTTTTATATGGGGACCCCAGTTTTTTCTTGCAGATTCCTATTCATCTCAAATTTTATTAGCCATATTGGGCCAATATTAGCCTTCACCTTTTGAGAGCCATCCTGGTATGCCTGTGCCAATATCACTGGATTGTCAGGGGATGGAAGGAATTAGAGAATGAAGGTGAACAGGTAAACACGCTATCATGCTTTGGCTGCGATTGACTGTTTGTGACTGCAATCAGCAATAAATATGGTTACAGCTTAATAAAATCTTACTGCATCGACAGGGGATGTGTAGAATGATTCGCTTTTAGTTCCGTCGAGGTAATGAAGGCGACGAAGGATGGCATTAGGGTGTAGGAATGATCACGAACGACGAGTTGACGTTGTCCTCGTCAAAGTTGGAAAGCCGTTATACTTAGATCTAAGGAGGTATAATAGTTATCACCTTTAGGATGGCGAACTCACCTGCGATCGGACCAGGAGCCCTAACGGATGGGTTTTTCTCAGCATCTATAGCAAATCAGAATGAAAAATTTCAAATCTTATTCGTCTGCATGAAAAATGATATTGTATCACCATCATGTGTCAGTGTTGTAGCTACTACTAACACGGTCTGCTACATATGTAGTAAATACCAAGAATCCGCAGACCGGAAACTTATAACTGAAGAAATAGTCAGAATATCAGGAGTATTTCCATCTTGAAATAACGAAGCAAGATAAAACATGGGTAGCACACAGAATATATGTAGCTTGTTAGCTCTCTGGAATACCTGCAGGAATCAACAAAATGTCAAATATAGCAGGATTATTTTATGGAAAGAACTCTTGCACCAAAATTATTGTTATTTGTCATCTTGAATATTCAGCTCGTTCCTCTCTTTTGTGTCGATCTGCAGAAGAGTTGAAAATTCACTTTTGCAGAGGTAAGTAGAAGTAGATGGCACCAATATTTGAAAAGAAAGTATGAAAACTTTAGGATGAGAATGACGAATAGTACATCAAAATTAAGATAATTATTTTTCCTGAAATATGTTATTTGCTGAGGATACATGAAAGTTACATGAAATAAGTCTCATATTAAAGCAGCTTCTTGTTCGGAGACATCAGGGACATTAATGTAAAATTTTAGATTCAAAAGCCTGAAGAAGGTTACTAGATTTTTCTTTTGAATTATCCACAATCTCGGATTCTGCAAAGGTATTCAAATATCGCAATGTTTCCAAGATTTGTTTTACGGCGGCAGTTTTACAGCTTTGATATCAATGCTTAGATATTTATCTCTGAAATAAATAATGTGTATTTCTTTACCATACAATTTCAAATTTAGCTGATCCAAGATATTAGATAAATAAGCTATTCTATTGATCCAGGTCTCATCATTAAAGCGTGTCATAAAATCACGTTTTTCTTTCATTTCTAAAAACTGTTATATTTAGTTTTTCATTTCAGAGGCTCAGACAACAACAATTTCTTTTGATAACCAATGAACAGCAGTATAGAAAAGAATAATTTCGTGATCAGAGTTAATGGGCTGGCATTATTCCTTGAACAGAAGAGTATTGAGAGCACTAGGTTTTATATTATTGACAACCGTCATCAAATAGTTGAGCAATTCTTGCAATTGGTTAGGAAGGGTCTTAGTAGTAAAGGAAAATTCGTGAATCATGCAGTGAAATGCATTTGCTTAGGGTGTAAGCTCTTTAACTTTTGACTGAAAGTCTGACTTTGATCTAAACATGGCTGGTGCTCCATCGGTATACACTCTAAGCAAGTTTTTTCATTATAAGTCATTACTTCCAAAAAATCCCATGACGTCTTCACTTTTCGTAGTAGTTTTTAGCGCTCTACAAGTGAATACATAAATCTAACAAAAACTGAGAATATGAATTAACATCCTTGGACTAGTCAAGTTAAGCGGAAGATACAGGAGATGCCTTTATTTCAGATAAAATTTATGCCTTCGTATCTTTGTATAGGTTTGAAATGCGTCCCTTATTGTGTTGTTAGACAAGGATATATAACGCATTTTAAGTTTACTCACTTCTCTAAAAATTAGCTTAACAAACTTTAATAAACAGAGTTTTAAGTGGGTTTCTGCAACTTAAACTACGGCTTGGTCTTGTTCTTGAAACCTTCTTGTAAAATCCAACTTTTGTCGTTCCAACGCAGCCTCATGTTCAAAAAAGACCAGGTTGTGATATCTTCAGAACGCTTTGTTTCCAAGTGACGTTTGTGTTTTTAGGGTTTCATGGATTCAGCAATAAAACACACTATGGTTTCTCTATGCCGTTATTAATAACAGTCAAAAATCCAAATACCGATTATTTTCTTTTTTTCTCCATGACTGGAAAATAAAATACTTCAAAATAATTTCTTAGAAATGTTTAATAATTGTGAATCAACATTATTATTTATTTACCAAAACGGTAAATAATAGAAGAGTTTATGTTTCTAGGCATATCTATCGAAGACGACTGGTGACGGGCTAGCAGTAGTATTGTAATATTTTTCGAATTAAATGAGACTAACAACGAACTATTTATTTACAAACGACAATAAGAAAACAATAATGACTTAACACTAGGTAACAAGTTTACTGAGCTCGAAAATTTATCTGTACACTTATATTTATATTCGAAAGTTTAAAGTTGCAGCTAAATATCTAAAAACTGTCCCTTACGGCTCTGCTCATTGCTTATATATTAATTAGAAGTAATTTCCTGATTATTTTCAGCTCGGCGAAAACTCAGGTTCTTCGTGTCGAAACTTCTACTCTTACATTTTTCTTCGAGAGGCGACGGAATATCGCGACCGTTGCGAACTACCCGGCTAGCTTGCCCTAGTTCGTTTTCGCTAGGCATAATGCGGCAGCGTGTGCCAGCCATTCTGTGATTATCTCGTATTTGTCGCGTGATGCCAAGCATAAATAAATTATTAACATTATATTACTGATCTTTAAATTTTAAATTTAATTTTGATTTTTAAAATTGTTAACCGGGGACATCTAAATAAGTTAAAATAACCCCTTGTTGATCACGGTCCACTGGTTGGAAATTACTGAGCTAAAGGATATAATTTTATCTGGGGAATATTGGGTTAAAAACAGGAAAAAAGTCTGTCTAATAAAAATTGTATTAATTGTATAATGGGTGTATGAAAAAAAATCTTACTAAATTGTGTGCGTTGTATTAGTGTCCATTTTAAAAAAAGTGACGTGAAACTGAATTGAAAATAACATTATTTAAATAACAATTTCAAACACTCTATAAAAAATTTACTCTTGTACTATTATGAGATGAAATGATACAGCTGAATTCTCATAAATTTTGATTTAAAAGTAAAGAACCGAAGTGTAAGTATTAAAATTTAAAGAGAAATACTGATTTTAGACAAAAAATATTTAAAAATTTAACGTTTGGTAAATTACATTTTAATAAAGAAAAATAGGGTCGAAGAGAGGGTTCAATGTGACTACAGTTTCGGTAAAAACTGTAAATCCTTCTGTATAAAAAAAAATAAAAATTGTTGATAACGTTTTTTTGGACACCCTATGTAAGCTAAATTATATGTAAAATGTACCACTTTAAAGCTATTAAGATTTCGTATATCAAATTTTTTATCGATTTAACGATATAACCGCAATCGAATTTCCGAGTACCAAATGGACATCCAGTATACTACTTTGACGTTTTACATTTAAAATTTGGTGGTTAGTATTTACATTTTTTGGATACCTTATAGTGGCTTAAGAAATAGTCCTATTAGTAGTTTTCATCTTTATGAATTAATTTTTTGATGAAACAACCCTTAAAATTAAGAAAACATTTTTTTCTTAGGATCTGCTGATTCAAAAAAGCACCCCAGGTTTTGATCTACTTAAATCAATGAACTTCTCTCACTCTGGAAAATATTAAGTACACAAAGATATGGTGTATAAAAAAACAATTACAAACATCGCCTTACTGTTGCATTAAATCTGCAGAAGGGTCAGAAATGATATGGTCAATTAGAATCACTCGTAAAACCATATGAACTAGACTTTACTGGACGGTCTGTGATCTCGACCCTTCCTTTCCTTGTGGGTTCTTTTTCCGTTCATGTGCTGTCGCATAAAATGTTTTCGGTAATACGGGTAGGTAGCAAGGATTGTCGGGAATGGGTATAACAGGTCCAAAAAATGTAATGCCATAAGTAGGGAGGAAATACATGAAGTGATTCACCGCATGCGCACTAGCGACCACCTGGACAGCACACGTGTGCGTTCTTGTAACACCTGCATAGTCGAGATCAAATTAATATGCATTGAAAGCGTATATGTTTGCTCGTACTCTTTCTCTCTTGCTCTCTCGACTCTCCTTGTCTTAAATGCAGTGACCATGATGCACACGTGTGCCTTCTTGTAACACTTGCACGGTTAAGGTCAAATTAATATGCATTGGAAGCGTATATGTTGGCTGGTACTCCTTCTCTCTCGTTCCCGCTGCCCCCTTGCCTTAAATGCGGCGACCATGATGCATACGTGGGCGTTCTTGTAACACCTGCATGGCCAATGCCGAATTAATATACATTGGAACCGTATATGTTTGCTTGTGCTCCTGCCCTTCTTCTACCGATACCCCCTCGCCTTGAATGTGACGGCATTGATGCCCACACGTGCATCCCGGTAACACCTGCATAGGCAAGGACAAGTTAAAATACATTGGAAGCATATAAGTTTATAGACTCCCATTACCCGCCGCTTCACCGTTGTATACCTCGTCGCTACTTGATGGCACACGTGTTCATCAACTAAGCCGGCCGACCCTTTCAATGTCGAGTAAACATGCATACGAACAGTATACAAATTCATCGTGCTTCCGCCACAGACACCGCTTGTGCTGTTACAACTTGTCTGCATTCTTAAGGTCGAGTTCCTTGGAAAAGGACGTGAGGGTGAATAAATTAAAAAGCGCGGCCACACCCTTTTTCCCGCAAGCCTAATATTGAGAATAAAAATATAACTCACATTGTTCTTTTTCTGACCCTTTTGTATGTATTCACTTTTCAGAGAATAGCATTAAAACATCTTTCGTTCTTAAACTAACACATCCTTTCATTAACGTCGCACGTATCTATTAAGTTTATTTAATTCTTTCTCTTTCTCTCTTATGCTTGTATTCGCCTCGTACAAAACAGTTTAAAAACATTTTAAATTCCTAAACTAATGCATTTTTCTCGGCTTCCAATTCACGGGTTTTTATTACCTGAACCTTTTTAAGGGATAGTCAGGTACTAAAAAGCCAACGCCTTTCGATTCTATATTTGTTTTATCATACAGTAAAGTCTTTTTTATTTGATATTTTCTTAAATGTTAATACAATTGTGTATTATATAGGAATAAAATAATTTCACGGCAGCACTGAAAATTAACAAAATTTCTTGTTTAAACACATAAAATTGCATAGGCAGCAGACCTTTCTTATAAATAAATTCGAAAAACTTTGCAGTCAGTGGCACCGGCTTTTTTTCGACCTCGTAGTATAAATAATTTTTGCTAAACGAAAGAGAATATTTTCTTGGAAATTAGATGTTAAATACATTTGCGGTATTTTTCGTTAATTATTGTAGATATCCTTCAAAATTAATCTGCCGCTATTTCGGATTAAAAGCACCTAATTTATGTGACACAGGTAAAATATAATGGTTTTTAACTCGGTATTCTTAAATGTTATTTCAATTGCATATTGTATAGGAATAAAATAATTCCACGACAACTCTGAAAAATTAACACAATTTCTTGTTTAAGCATATAAAATTGCATAGGTAACAGACCAATCATTGTAGATATCATTCAAAAAGTAACCTGTCGCTGTTATCTCGGATTACAAGCGCCTAATTTATATGACACTGGTAAAATATAACGGTTTTTAACTCGGTATTCTTAAATGTCATTTAAATGGTATATTGTACATGAATTGGATCTTGGGTGTTCTGAAGAATTTACTCATAGTATCATATAAACTCGGGGGCAATATCTATTTTATTAAATTTTTGGAAAATTAGGTGTTTCAAAATAATTTAGTGGTATTTTTCTTAATTATTCTATAATTTTTTAGTTATTAGAGAATATTCTGACGTAATGAGGCTTATATACTGAACACCTAAAAACTACTATTTCAAATTATTTCCAAAATAAAACATATTTTATAGCATTTTATACCCTCCTGTCGTATATAAAGGGACTTTTTTTCAAATTTATCTATTTCATTCATAATATGAAAATTCTGAAATATATATATTAAATTTACTTATGCATAAGTTACATTATTGAAAAGAAGGTACTCCGTTTTTAAAAATCTTAAGAAAAATGAGAAAGATAGTGACGTTGTACTTATTATTGTGATATATAATAACATTAAAGTATATTTTCGTATGTTCTTTCTTATTTTCTGAAAAGTAATAATTGCCTGTCTGAGTAAAATTCAGAGGTCAAACTTGAAAAAAGAACAGCTACATTCATAAGGTTGAATAAATTAAAAACACCTGCGTTCCTATCCTTTTTCTTCGCTAGCGCCAATTAGAGTCTAATCGGGCATAGACAAAATTGAATATAACATACTCTATTCTTTTTTCTCTCTTGGTTTCTGTCCTTGTCAGAAAATAATCTGTTTGTGTTTAAATGTGGCGCGTGTATCTGAAAGTTGTTTGTTATTCATGATGCGGTAAAATATAATGGTTTTTAACCCAGCATTCTTAAATGTTATTCAAATGGCATATTGTATATGAATTTGATCTTGGATGCTCTGAACAATTTACCTATAATATCATATAAATTCGGGAGCAATATCTATTTTATTGAAAAGCGTAAAACCTCATTTTTCATAGAAAATTAGGTGTTACCAAATAATTGATTGATATTTTTCTTAATTATTTTAGAATTTTATTAGTTATTAGAGAATATTTCAAAGATAATGAGGCTTATATACTGAAAAATTACTATTTCAAATTATATCCAAAATAAAACATATTTTAAAACCTTTATACCCTCTTGTTGCATACAAAGGGACTTTTTTTCAAATTTATCTATTTTGTTCATAATTATGAAAATTCTGAAATATATATTAAAGGTAAATTATGGAAAGGAAAGTACTCTATTTTTAAAAGTCTTAAGAAAAATGAGGAAGATAGTGACGTTGTACTTATTGTTTTGATGCATAAAACAATAAAGTATATTTTCGTATGTTCTTTCTTATTTTCTGAAAAGTAATAATTGCCTGTCTGGGTAAAACTGAATAAATTAGAAGAATTCTATATCGCAAAATTGGGCCTTTTCCCCAACACTCAGTCATAAAATGTTGGGAAAAATAACCTAAAAATCGGAGAAAATCCAATCCAAAAATTATTTGAAAAGCATAAAGTACTATAGAGACTTTTTTCAAATTTACCTATTTTGTTTATAATTATGAAAATTCAGAAATGTAGATTAAATTTACATTAGTTAAATTATATATACTGTACATACAGGGCTGTTCTTAAGAAACATGGGAAAAACTGAACACAAACTATTTTCATAAATATCCAAAATAAAACATATTTTATAGCATTTTATACACTCTTATGGTATATAAAGGGACTTTTTTTTTTCAAATTTATCTATTTTGTCCATAATTATGAAAATTCTGAAATATATGTTAATGGTAAATTATGGATAGGAAAGTACTCTATTTTTAAAAGTCTTAAGAAAAATTTGATAAACCAGTAATATTCACCTTATTGTTTTGATAAATAATAACATTAAAGTATATATTCATATGTTCTCTTATATTTTCTGTAAAGTAGAAAATCGCCTATCTGGATAAAATTCATAGGTCAAACTTTGAAAAAAAGGAACAGTCATAAGGTTCAATAAATTAGAAGAATTCTATGTCCCAAAATTTACCTATTTTGTTTATAATTATGAAAATTCAGAAATGTAGATTAAATTTACATTAGTTAAATTATATATACTGTACATACAGGGCTGTTCTTAAGAAACATGGGAAAAACTGAACACAAACTATTTTCATAAATATCCAAAATAAAACATATTTTATAGCATTTTATACACTCTTATGGTATATAAAGGGACTTTTTTTCAAATTTATCTATTTTGTCCATAATTATGAAAATTCTGAAATATATGTTAATGGTAAATTATGGAAAGGAAAGTACTCTATTTTTAAAAGTCTTAAGAAAAATTTGATAAACCAGTAATATTCACCTTATTGTTTTGATAAATAATAACATTAAAGTATATATTCATATGTTCTCTTATATTTTCTGTAAAGTAGAAAATCGCCTATCTGGATAAAATTCACAGGTCAAACTTTGAAAAAAGAAACAGTCATAAAGTTCAATAAATTAGAAGAATTCTATGTCTCAAAATTGGACCTTTTCCCCAACACTTTGTCATAAAATGTTGGGAAAAATAACCTAAAAATCGGAGAAAATCCAATTCAAAAATTATTTGAAAAACCTAAAGTATTATTGAGACTTTTTTTCAAATTTACCTATTTTGTTTATAATTATGAAAATTCAGAAATGTAGATTAAATTTACGTTAGTTAAATTATATACTGTAAATACAAGGCTGCTCTTAAAAATAGAGGCTATTTTAAAGATGGTTGATAATGTGATTTATACATGGGAAAAACTGAACAAAAACTATTTTAATAAATATCCAAAATACAACATTTTTTATATCATTTTATACACTCTTATGGTATATAAAGGGGCTTTTTTTCAAATTTATCTATTTTGTTGATAATTATGAAAATTCTGAAATATATATATCAAATGTACTTATGCATAAATTAAGTAATGGAAAAGAAGGTACTCCGTTTCTAAAAATCTTAAGAAAAATGTGAAAACTAATTAAATTAACTTTAAAGTATATATAAAAACAGATGCACTCACCAGATTGAATGAATTAAAAATCCCTGTTTTCCCATCGTTAATCTTCACTGCCACCAATTACTCTAATCAAGCATAGGTTAAAATTGAATATAACATACTCCGTTCTTTTTCTCTTTGACATTTCATTTTACCTTGAATATAAAAGCATATTATATATCTTACCTATAATATTATAGGTTAGATAACAATACTTAATAATATCACAACATTCAATACTAATCATTAAAATTAAATAAACTCTCCGTTAGCACACATACAAATATTCCTGTATTTAGGTGCAATTTATAAAAAAAGACAGTACTATAATATATATTTAAAGAAAAAATGTAATATATTTTGTAAATCGTTTTAGTTACCTAAATTGAAATTGAAATTTTCAGAAATGTGTCGTTTTTCATAGAAATAGTGAGAAAATCGTTTCCTAGCGACCATTATCATATTCTCTATATAGTTATCCCTGACGGTTTAAAATATATTATTTTAACAGGGTTTCTAGTGTGTAAGCCTATTTTTGTCCCCTAATTTCGCGAACTTATTCTGAAAAAGAATGATAAATACCATGAAGTGACTTTTGCATCTTTTTTATTGAGGACCAAAGACACAAAAATATATTCTTTTTTCAAAAAATACAAAAAACAATACGGTTTCATGGCATGCATTGTATTACCCCTTTTAACGGTCTGAAATCAAAAACCAATCAGATTACATTCGGAAGTACTGCATCCCAACTCAAAAATTATTTGAAGAAAATGTATCTTGAAAATGGTTTGCAAGAAAATAGTCACCATTACACTTAGTCTCCAATACCTGGTCCATACAATATCCCCATACAGTTATTCTAGAGGCTATCGAAAAATACAAAACAGGTTTTTAATACTAATACACTAGATATTCCCCTTAATTATTTATAAGTAAATGGTGAATATACTAAGCATGTTTTTTATTTTTTAGGCCGGCCCGAGAAAAAATCTTGTATCTCCAGGTGAATTTGAACAAATTCTCGGCTTTTTGGTGAATGCGAACAAATTCTCGCCTTTTTGGCGGCTTATAACATATAAAACTGCCGAAATTTATCGAATCGAAAGACAGTTTTTAACGTCATATACCAAGACGACTGTTGTTTTACCTGAATAAAACAAACCTATTATAAAAGTTTTTGAATACAAAATTCAACATGCCTTGCTGTTAGCTATTATATTACAAATTTCGGGAAGTGTCAAAGAACGTTTTTTTTTACATTTGGCAACTTTAAATCAATAATTTTTCTAAAATTAATTTTTTAAAATGTTTAGACACATATAGCTGGTGAATCCACTTTTTTTTATTGTAGATATAAAATTTTATAATAAAATTTAAAAAATACTGTGATGTAAGAGATTAAATATTTTATTTTTGCTGATTAGTCAAGGATGCACTTAAAACTATATAATTAATTTGGAAACTAATTATCAAAAAATTCTTTATTTAATTGGAAAAAATATGCTAGTAAATAATGCTATATTATTGGATCAAATGCGTTAAAATATGTAATTTGAAAATCAGAGACTCGAGTGTATCTTATATAGACTTATATGGGCTGTTTTTATATAAAAAAAAAGCATAAGATAAGGAATGTGTAATTTGAAAAATTTAAAGACCCAAGTGGAACATCGTATGGATTTTGTTTAAAAATAGGATATTTTCTGTATACTTACACAAAAGTTCACGTGTTATATGAAAATTCCTATAGATTGCTGGATGATTAATTGAGTTTCTAACTAGAAAAATTTTGCATTTATTTCATTACAGTTTTCAATTGGAATTATACATCTCTTTTAGGTGTACTATGGCTACCTACAAATAAGAAAAAAAAAAATAACCCAAAATTTTATGGACATTTCTTTTAGCTGTTATATTGCTTTGTGTCATGAAGAAGAATTTTAAATACTTTTTAGTGACCATTATTTTGTTTCAGAAACGTAATTTCTTATTAACGTTAAAAGTATTGTGATGAAAGAAATTAAATATTTTGCCTAGATTAACTGTTCAGTGGTTTTATTACACTGAAAACATTTACAAATAGAAAAATGCTATAATAATGGTCGAATGTGCCCAAATTTTACTGCACAAGAAATAAAATTATCAAATATGATGTGATAATTGCGTATTCAAATGTGTTAAAATGTGTAATTTAGAAACTAAACACCCATGCATGGATTTTTATACAAAATATGGTATTTTGTGAGCAGAAACTACAAACGGCTAAGTAATATGGAAAAATTATTGTAAAAAAATTAAATAGCAATAAGATGTATAATTTTTAAATAACAAATAAAAAGCTAATTTATATACATTAGGGTAAAATTTAGGCGGTTGATAATTAGTTGTCCTATTGCATTTTATGGTTTATTGGGAAATAGGCTGTCATTTTTGACTTCCTCGTCACCCCACCTCCACAAGTAAGCGAAACAAACGTCTGCATATTTGATTTTTCTCTCTTATTCTTGTCTATCTACTTCTATATGCTATTTATTTCACATCGGGAGTATTCGTTACATGCCAAATTCTTTCTTGAATGTATTTCTGGCCCATATGTAAACCATTTCCGATATAAAGTACGGCATATCTAAAAAATTAACTTTTTCAAAAATTTTTATTAAGAGGAAGAAGTAAAGCTAGAAGAAGGACACCCTTTTGCGAAATTAAGAAAATCAATATTTCTGTTTTAAATATTTTCCAGCCCTCTTTTTTTACAAAGTAGTTCTGTTTTTTATACCTTTACATAGATTAAAAGATGTACTTATATGCCTCAAATACCATTAAAAAGTAATTTTTGAAATTCACTCATCGAAAAATTTTCTAAGCTGATATTTTAAGATAAAAATGTAACATAAGCTACATATTAAATTTTTCTTGAGTATTTTATCAGAAAACACTAAAATGTACCTAACATAAAAAAATCACTGACGTAATTTGAAAAAATATTTCATTTTCGACAAGAAAAATAATCCAAAAACTTATCTATCTAAATTTTAAGCATTGTTTCGAACAGAAACTAATTAAAATGCTCTCTAAACATGAATAAATCATCCACCATTCGATGAAACTATAAAATAGAAAAAAATTAATCCGCCATTTTTAGATGCCGTTGTCGTGCAAGCTATACTTTGTACCAATCAGATATTTACTATAAAAATTACTATTTAACTACGTAAATTGAAAATATACTGCTTTTTCTAACAGAAAATAATTAAAAATGCACGCTAAACATATAGAAATCAATTAATATTCGATCAAATTGTAAAATAAAAGAAAATAATTCTCAGAGCTGTGTTATTTACCGGCAATCACGCTATATTAAAAATGCAATAATGCTAACGGTTTAATTTCCTATTACCGATCTTTAAGGTATAATCTTGTTAGATTTTATGAATAAAAATAAAACGGTTTTTATAGGACCATTCGCCCTGGATTTATATTAAAATATATCTTAAAACGTACCTCGTTCAATTTTCTTATGAGTTTAGTCGAACAAAAACTGATTAAAAATGCACTAAACATATAAAATTCAACTAAAAATTCACTTTATACGCTTAAAATTTGTAATAAACAGAATATTATCGGCTATTGTTGTTGTAGTGGTACGAATATCAACACCAAACTGACATACTTGCTTAAAGCAGCTCTAGCTGTGGGTCAATAAAAGATTGGGTCTTTACCTGCCTTCACACGAAAGTTCTATGAATTACAGTTCTCATCACCTTTTTCAGTACCGAAAACGGTACTTTCAAACCTTTTTTTAAATTAGAATTGTGTCTGCTTCTATTTTTTATCAACAAAATAATATTGTGGAAATCTTAAGTAGACTATAATTTATTCTAGGTTGCTAAGTTAAAGGTGAAACACAATAAACCAGCATGTAAAATGTGTATCTTTGGGTAAAATAGGTATAAATTACAGTTTTTAGAGAGTACGACTAGTAATAATATTTATTTAAATTATAAAATCAGATGTTGCTGTCATGAAATATAACGAAAATTTTCGTTGCTCGAGCTGTATTACTTTTTAATAAAAATAATGTAATTAATACTGATTTGTTTTTATATAACAGTTTCAAAAATCGGATTGTCGCCACGCCTTAAAGTTGGTCACGGCTTTGAAAAATATACGAGTATATGCTAATGTCTTTGAAAGCTGACGTAATAATTCACCCCCACTCTTTATACTTAATCCAGGCCTTAATATTATGCACGCTTCCTCGATGCCTTGAAAACTTGCGCTCGTTCTAACATATGTGATGAATATATATGACGTCATTTCACCCTGAAGTATACCATTATAAACGCCCATGTGCCGAGGAATGATTTTTATATTCACGTTGATATCACTGACATTAATTTTAAAATATTTTTTTGTAGTTCATATTTTAAAAGTGATTGTTGTAAAAGAAATCCATGATATTTGAAACGGAAATATTAAGAAGGTATTTTTCTCCTTTAAATACAGCGAAGGAAATTCTGGGAGTGTTTTTCGGAAATAATTCCGTCATAAAAGATTATTTTTTGAAAAGTACCCAGAATTTTATTAAAAGAACTCAACTGGTAAGAAACACAAAGTCAAATTATTAAAAAAATTTTAAAATACTGACTGTGGAAAAATGTATTAAATAAAAATTACCTGTAACAACAATTACTTTTAAAATATGAACTACAAAAAAATATTTTAAAATTAATGTCAGTGATATCAACGTGAATATAAAAATCATTCCTCGGCATATGGGCGTTTATAATGGTATACTTCAGGGTGAAATGACGTCATATATATTCATCACATATGTTAGAACGAGCGCAAGTTTTCAAGGCATCGAGGAAGCGTGCATAATATTAAGGCCTGGATTAAGTATAAAGAGTGGGGGTGAATTATTACGTCAGCTTTCAAAGACATTAGCATATACTCGTATATTTTTCAAAGCCGTGACCAACTTTAAGGCGTGGCGACAATCCGATTTTTGAAACTGTTATATAAAAACAAATCAGTATTAATTACATTATTTTTATTAAAAAGTAATACAGCTCGAGCAACGAAAATTTTCGTTATATTTCATGACAGCAACATCTGATTTTATAATTTAAATAAATATTATTACTAGTCGTACTCTCTAAAAACTGTAATTTATACCTATTTTACCCAAAGATACACATTTTACATGCTGGTTTATTGTGTTTCACCTTTAACTTAGCAACCTAGAATAAATTATAGTCTACTTAAGATTTCCACAATATTATTTTGTTGATAAAAAATAGAAGCAGACACAATTCTAATTTAAAAAAAGGTTTGAAAGTACCGTTTTCGGTACTGAAAAAGGTGATGAGAACTGTAATTCATAGAACTTTCGTGTGAAGGCAGGTAAAGACCCAATCTTTTATTGACCCACAGCTAGAGCTGCTTTAAGCAAGTATGTCAGTTTGGTGTTGATATTCGTACCACTACAACAACAATAGCCGATAATATTCTGTTTATTACAAATTTTAAGCGTATAAAGTGAATTTTTAGTTGAATTTTATATGTTTAGTGCATTTTTAATCAGTTTTTGTTCGACTAAACTCATAAGAAAATTGAACGAGGTACGTTTTAAGATATATTTTAATATAATTCCAGGGCGAATGGTCCTATAAAAACCGTTTTATTTTTATTCATAAAATCTAACAAGATTATACCTTAAAGATCGGTAATAGGAAATTAAACCGTTAGCATTATTGCATTTTTAATATAGCGTGATTGCCGGTAAATAACACAGCTCTGAGAATTATTTTCTTTTATTTTACAATTTGATCGAATATTAATTGATTTCTATATGTTTAGCGTGCATTTTTAATTATTTTCTGTTAGAAAAAGCAGTATATTTTCAATTTACGTAGTTAAATAGTAATTTTTATAGTAAATATCTGATTGGTACAAAGTATAGCTTGCACGACAACGGCATCTAAAAATGGCGGATTAATTTTTTTCTATTTTATAGTTTCATCGAATGGTGGATGATTTATTCATGTTTAGAGAGCATTTTAATTAGTTTCTGTTCGAAACAATGCTTAAAATTTAGATAGATAAGTTTTTGGATTATTTTTCTTGTCGAAAATGAAATATTTTTTCAAATTACGTCAGTGATTTTTTTATGTTAGGTACATTTTAGTGTTTTCTGATAAAATACTCAAGAAAAATTTAATATGTAGCTTATGTTACATTTTTATCTTAAAATATCAGCTTAGAAAATTTTTCGATGAGTGAATTTCAAAAATTACTTTTTAATGGTATTTGAGGCATATAAGTACATCTTTTAATCTATGTAAAGGTATAAAAAACAGAACTACTTTGTAAAAAAAGAGGGCTGGAAAATATTTAAAACAGAAATATTGATTTTCTTAATTTCGCAAAAGGGTGTCCTTCTTCTAGCTTTACTTCTTCCTCTTAATAAAAATTTTTGAAAAAGTTAATTTTTTAGATATGCCGTACTTTATATCGGAAATGGTTTACATATGGGCCAGAAATACATTCAAGAAAGAATTTGGCATGTAACGAATACTCCCGATGTGAAATAAATAGCATATAGAAGTAGATAGACAAGAATAAGAGAGAAAAATCAAATATGCAGACGTTTGTTTCGCTTACTTGTGGAGGTGGGGTGACGAGGAAGTCAAAAATGACAGCCTATTTCCCAATAAACCATAAAATGCAATAGGACAACTAATTATCAACCGCCTAAATTTTACCCTAATGTATATAAATTAGCTTTTTATTTGTTATTTAAAAATTATACATCTTATTGCTATTTAATTTTTTTACAATAATTTTTCCATATTACTTAGCCGTTTGTAGTTTCTGCTCACAAAATACCATATTTTGTATAAAAATCCATGCATGGGTGTTTAGTTTCTAAATTACACATTTTAACACATTTGAATACGCAATTATCACATCATATTTGATAATTTTATTTCTTGTGCAGTAAAATTTGGGCACATTCGACCATTATTATAGCATTTTTCTATTTGTAAATGTTTTCAGTGTAATAAAACCACTGAACAGTTAATCTAGGCAAAATATTTAATTTCTTTCATCACAATACTTTTAACGTTAATAAGAAATTACGTTTCTGAAACAAAATAATGGTCACTAAAAAGTATTTAAAATTCTTCTTCATGACACAAAGCAATATAACAGCTAAAAGAAATGTCCATAAAATTTTGGGTTATTTTTTTTTTTCTTATTTGTAGGTAGCCATAGTACACCTAAAAGAGATGTATAATTCCAATTGAAAACTGTAATGAAATAAATGCAAAATTTTTCTAGTTAGAAACTCAATTAATCATCCAGCAATCTATAGGAATTTTCATATAACACGTGAACTTTTGTGTAAGTATACAGAAAATATCCTATTTTTAAACAAAATCCATACGATGTTCCACTTGGGTCTTTAAATTTTTCAAATTACACATTCCTTATCTTATGCTTTTTTTTTATATAAAAACAGCCCATATAAGTCTATATAAGATACACTCGAGTCTCTGATTTTCAAATTACATATTTTAACGCATTTGATCCAATAATATAGCATTATTTACTAGCATATTTTTTCCAATTAAATAAAGAATTTTTTGATAATTAGTTTCCAAATTAATTATATAGTTTTAAGTGCATCCTTGACTAATCAGCAAAAATAAAATATTTAATCTCTTACATCACAGTATTTTTTAAATTTTATTATAAAATTTTATATCTACAATAAAAAAAAGTGGATTCACCAGCTATATGTGTCTAAACATTTTAAAAAATTAATTTTAGAAAAATTATTGATTTAAAGTTGCCAAATGTAAAAAAAAACGTTCTTTGACACTTCCCGAAATTTGTAATATAATAGCTAACAGCAAGGCATGTTGAATTTTGTATTCAAAAACTTTTATAATAGGTTTGTTTTATTCAGGTAAAACAACAGTCGTCTTGGTATATGACGTTAAAAACTGTCTTTCGATTCGATAAATTTCGGCAGTTTTATATGTTATAAGCCGCCAAAAAGGCGAGAATTTGTTCGCATTCACCAAAAAGCCGAGAATTTGTTCAAATTCACCTGGAGATACAAGATTTTTTCTCGGGCCGGCCTAAAAAATAAAAAACATGCTTAGTATATTCACCATTTACTTATAAATAATTAAGGGGAATATCTAGTGTATTAGTATTAAAAACCTGTTTTGTATTTTTCGATAGCCTCTAGAATAACTGTATGGGGATATTGTATGGACCAGGTATTGGAGACTAAGTGTAATGGTGACTATTTTCTTGCAAACCATTTTCAAGATACATTTTCTTCAAATAATTTTTGAGTTGGGATGCAGTACTTCCGAATGTAATCTGATTGGTTTTTGATTTCAGACCGTTAAAAGGGGTAATACAATGCATGCCATGAAACCGTATTGTTTTTTGTATTTTTTGAAAAAAGAATATATTTTTGTGTCTTTGGTCCTCAATAAAAAAGATGCAAAAGTCACTTCATGGTATTTATCATTCTTTTTCAGAATAAGTTCGCGAAATTAGGGGACAAAAATAGGCTTACACACTAGAAACCCTGTTAAAATAATATATTTTAAACCGTCAGGGATAACTATATAGAGAATATGATAATGGTCGCTAGGAAACGATTTTCTCACTATTTCTATGAAAAACGACACATTTCTGAAAATTTCAATTTCAATTTAGGTAACTAAAACGATTTACAAAATATATTACATTTTTTCTTTAAATATATATTATAGTACTGTCTTTTTTTATAAATTGCACCTAAATACAGGAATATTTGTATGTGTGCTAACGGAGAGTTTATTTAATTTTAATGATTAGTATTGAATGTTGTGATATTATTAAGTATTGTTATCTAACCTATAATATTATAGGTAATATATATAATATGCTTTTATATTCAAGGTAAAATGAAATGTCAAAGAGAAAAAGAACGGAGTATGTTATATTCAATTTTAACCTATGCTTGATTAGAGTAATTGGTGGCAGTGAAGATTAACGATGGGAAAACAGGGATTTTTAATTCATTCAATCTGGTGAGTGCATCTGTTTTTATATATACTTTAAAGTTAATTTAATTAGTTTTCACATTTTTCTTAAGATTTTTAGAAACGGAGTACCTTCTTTTCCATTACTTAATTTATGCATAAGTACATTTGATATATATATTTCAGAATTTTCATAATTATCAACAAAATAGATAAATTTGAAAAAAAGCCCCTTTATATACCATAAGAGTGTATAAAATGATATAAAAAATGTTGTATTTTGGATATTTATTAAAATAGTTTTTGTTCAGTTTTTCCCATGTATAAATCACATTATCAACCATCTTTAAAATAGCCTCTATTTTTAAGAGCAGCCTTGTATTTACAGTATATAATTTAACTAACGTAAATTTAATCTACATTTCTGAATTTTCATAATTATAAACAAAATAGGTAAATTTGAAAAAAAGTCTCAATAATACTTTAGGTTTTTCAAATAATTTTTGAATTGGATTTTCTCCGATTTTTAGGTTATTTTTCCCAACATTTTATGACAAAGTGTTGGGGAAAAGGTCCAATTTTGAGACATAGAATTCTTCTAATTTATTGAACTTTATGACTGTTTCTTTTTTCAAAGTTTGACCTGTGAATTTTATCCAGATAGGCGATTTTCTACTTTACAGAAAATATAAGAGAACATATGAATATATACTTTAATGTTATTATTTATCAAAACAATAAGGTGAATATTACTGGTTTATCAAATTTTTCTTAAGACTTTTAAAAATAGAGTACTTTCCTTTCCATAATTTACCATTAACATATATTTCAGAATTTTCATAATTATGGACAAAATAGATAAATTTGAAAAAAAGTCCCTTTATATACCATAAGAGTGTATAAAATGCTATAAAATATGTTTTATTTTGGATATTTATGAAAATAGTTTGTGTTCAGTTTTTCCCATGTTTCTTAAGAACAGCCCTGTATGTACAGTATATATAATTTAACTAATGTAAATTTAATCTACATTTCTGAATTTTCATAATTATAAACAAAATAGGTAAATTTTGGGACATAGAATTCTTCTAATTTATTGAACCTTATGACTGTTCCTTTTTTTCAAAGTTTGACCTATGAATTTTATCCAGATAGGCGATTTTCTACTTTACAGAAAATATAAGAGAACATATGAATATATACTTTAATGTTATTATTTATCAAAACAATAAGGTGAATATTACTGGTTTATCAAATTTTTCTTAAGACTTTTAAAAATAGAGTACTTTCCTATCCATAATTTACCATTAACATATATTTCAGAATTTTCATAATTATGGACAAAATAGATAAATTTGAAAAAAAAAAGTCCCTTTATATACCATAAGAGTGTATAAAATGCTATAAAATATGTTTTATTTTGGATATTTATGAAAATAGTTTGTGTTCAGTTTTTCCCATGTTTCTTAAGAACAGCCCTGTATGTACAGTATATATAATTTAACTAATGTAAATTTAATCTACATTTCTGAATTTTCATAATTATAAACAAAATAGGTAAATTTGAAAAAAGTCTCTATAGTACTTTATGCTTTTCAAATAATTTTTGGATTGGATTTTCTCCGATTTTTAGGTTATTTTTCCCAACATTTTATGACTGAGTGTTGGGGAAAAGGCCCAATTTTGCGATATAGAATTCTTCTAATTTATTCAGTTTTACCCAGACAGGCAATTATTACTTTTCAGAAAATAAGAAAGAACATACGAAAATATACTTTATTGTTTTATGCATCAAAACAATAAGTACAACGTCACTATCTTCCTCATTTTTCTTAAGACTTTTAAAAATAGAGTACTTTCCTTTCCATAATTTACCTTTAATATATATTTCAGAATTTTCATAATTATGAACAAAATAGATAAATTTGAAAAAAAGTCCCTTTGTATGCAACAAGAGGGTATAAAGGTTTTAAAATATGTTTTATTTTGGATATAATTTGAAATAGTAATTTTTCAGTATATAAGCCTCATTATCTTTGAAATATTCTCTAATAACTAATAAAATTCTAAAATAATTAAGAAAAATATCAATCAATTATTTGGTAACACCTAATTTTCTATGAAAAATGAGGTTTTACGCTTTTCAATAAAATAGATATTGCTCCCGAATTTATATGATATTATAGGTAAATTGTTCAGAGCATCCAAGATCAAATTCATATACAATATGCCATTTGAATAACATTTAAGAATGCTGGGTTAAAAACCATTATATTTTACCGCATCATGAATAACAAACAACTTTCAGATACACGCGCCACATTTAAACACAAACAGATTATTTTCTGACAAGGACAGAAACCAAGAGAGAAAAAAGAATAGAGTATGTTATATTCAATTTTGTCTATGCCCGATTAGACTCTAATTGGCGCTAGCGAAGAAAAAGGATAGGAACGCAGGTGTTTTTAATTTATTCAACCTTATGAATGTAGCTGTTCTTTTTTCAAGTTTGACCTCTGAATTTTACTCAGACAGGCAATTATTACTTTTCAGAAAATAAGAAAGAACATACGAAAATATACTTTAATGTTATTATATATCACAATAATAAGTACAACGTCACTATCTTTCTCATTTTTCTTAAGATTTTTAAAAACGGAGTACCTTCTTTTCAATAATGTAACTTATGCATAAGTAAATTTAATATATATATTTCAGAATTTTCATATTATGAATGAAATAGATAAATTTGAAAAAAAGTCCCTTTATATACGACAGGAGGGTATAAAATGCTATAAAATATGTTTTATTTTGGAAATAATTTGAAATAGTAGTTTTTAGGTGTTCAGTATATAAGCCTCATTACGTCAGAATATTCTCTAATAACTAAAAAATTATAGAATAATTAAGAAAAATACCACTAAATTATTTTGAAACACCTAATTTTCCAAAAATTTAATAAAATAGATATTGCCCCCGAGTTTATATGATACTATGAGTAAATTCTTCAGAACACCCAAGATCCAATTCATGTACAATATACCATTTAAATGACATTTAAGAATACCGAGTTAAAAACCGTTATATTTTACCAGTGTCATATAAATTAGGCGCTTGTAATCCGAGATAACAGCGACAGGTTACTTTTTGAATGATATCTACAATGATTGGTCTGTTACCTATGCAATTTTATATGCTTAAACAAGAAATTGTGTTAATTTTTCAGAGTTGTCGTGGAATTATTTTATTCCTATACAATATGCAATTGAAATAACATTTAAGAATACCGAGTTAAAAACCATTATATTTTACCTGTGTCACATAAATTAGGTGCTTTTAATCCGAAATAGCGGCAGATTAATTTTGAAGGATATCTACAATAATTAACGAAAAATACCGCAAATGTATTTAACATCTAATTTCCAAGAAAATATTCTCTTTCGTTTAGCAAAAATTATTTATACTACGAGGTCGAAAAAAAGCCGGTGCCACTGACTGCAAAGTTTTTCGAATTTATTTATAAGAAAGGTCTGCTGCCTATGCAATTTTATGTGTTTAAACAAGAAATTTTGTTAATTTTCAGTGCTGCCGTGAAATTATTTTATTCCTATATAATACACAATTGTATTAACATTTAAGAAAATATCAAATAAAAAAGACTTTACTGTATGATAAAACAAATATAGAATCGAAAGGCGTTGGCTTTTTAGTACCTGACTATCCCTTAAAAAGGTTCAGGTAATAAAAACCCGTGAATTGGAAGCCGAGAAAAATGCATTAGTTTAGGAATTTAAAATGTTTTTAAACTGTTTTGTACGAGGCGAATACAAGCATAAGAGAGAAAGAGAAAGAATTAAATAAACTTAATAGATACGTGCGACGTTAATGAAAGGATGTGTTAGTTTAAGAACGAAAGATGTTTTAATGCTATTCTCTGAAAAGTGAATACATACAAAAGGGTCAGAAAAAGAACAATGTGAGTTATATTTTTATTCTCAATATTAGGCTTGCGGGAAAAAGGGTGTGGCCGCGCTTTTTAATTTATTCACCCTCACGTCCTTTTCCAAGGAACTCGACCTTAAGAATGCAGACAAGTTGTAACAGCACAAGCGGTGTCTGTGGCGGAAGCACGATGAATTTGTATACTGTTCGTATGCATGTTTACTCGACATTGAAAGGGTCGGCCGGCTTAGTTGATGAACACGTGTGCCATCAAGTAGCGACGAGGTATACAACGGTGAAGCGGCGGGTAATGGGAGTCTATAAACTTATATGCTTCCAATGTATTTTAACTTGTCCTTGCCTATGCAGGTGTTACCGGGATGCACGTGTGGGCATCAATGCCGTCACATTCAAGGCGAGGGGGTATCGGTAGAAGAAGGGCAGGAGCACAAGCAAACATATACGGTTCCAATGTATATTAATTCGGCATTGGCCATGCAGGTGTTACAAGAACGCCCACGTATGCATCATGGTCGCCGCATTTAAGGCAAGGGGGCAGCGGGAACGAGAGAGAAGGAGTACCAGCCAACATATACGCTTCCAATGCATATTAATTTGACCTTAACCGTGCAAGTGTTACAAGAAGGCACACGTGTGCATCATGGTCACTGCATTTAAGACAAGGAGAGTCGAGAGAGCAAGAGAGAAAGAGTACGAGCAAACATATACGCTTTCAATGCATATTAATTTGATCTCGACTATGCAGGTGTTACAAGAACGCACACGTGTGCTGTCCAGGTGGTCGCTAGTGCGCATGCGGTGAATCACTTCATGTATTTCCTCCCTACTGCCATAGGTAGGTCATTAATTAAAGATTTATAGAAACGCATAATTTTGAATGTCAGTAAGTTATAAAGGTTGAAAAAACTAGATATTTTATGATGCAATTTCACTTTAAGTGTAGTAATAAAGTAGTTAATAGCAAATATTGTAATCAAAACAATCGAAACTAAATGTAATAATTAACACTGACAGAAAAATTAAGTGAGGACAATATGAAGCTAACAAGAATTTTTATCAAATGGTGACAGTTATGTATTCTCTTGTACTGAAATAATAAATAAAATAAACTAATATTCCCATTTTTTACTGAAAAAGGAAACAATATCCATTATGTGCCTTATAAAATGAAAGTTACTAGAATGAGGAATCCAAAAATTTAAAAGATATTTTTATAGTCAAAATTTCATTATTAAAAATATTGAAAGATCTCATAAAAATCATTATTTCATCCCTATATCTCGTAACATTATGGTGAAAAACACTTATCATGTTCGGGAAATGTTTAAAAAGGAACTACCATGTTTTATACCACTAAATTTATTAAGAAAACAGTGACTGCAGTTTCAACTCACAGAGTCATTTTCAAACTGATTATTGAGGTGAGATATGGTGAGCCATGTACCAGTGTAATTTTAAAATTTTTAGAAAACCAACGTTTATAGGTAATACTATATCTAATGACTTTTTTCACCCCTTACAACACAAAATGGCTGCTTACAATTCAATGATACATAGAGCATTCTCTTTGCCTCTCTCTGAAGAAGATCTTCAAGAGGAACTAAATATCATTGAAAGGATTGCAATATCAAACAATTTCTCCCAACAAACCATAAAGAAATTAATAACTAAAAAACAAAAACAACTAGCTTTTAATTCAATATATCCCAAAAATGATAAAGATAGTTCATCTTATATATCTTTGTCATACTGTGGTACCCTGTCAGAAAACAGCTAATACTCTTTCCAAACATAACATAATAGTAGCCTTTAAATCTCAACAGAATCTGTCCACTATCCTTTACAATGCTAAAGATAAAATTAATAAATTTGATAAATCAGAAGTTTATAAGTTAAAATGTTCAGAGTGTGATAGTTTGTATATTGGACAAAGTGGTAGAAGCTTAAAACTCGCTTTTCAGAACACCACCGATCATATAGACTACAAAAAACAGACTCGAGCTTTGCCAACAATTGCTTAAAACACTGTCACAGTTTTCCTGATTTAAGCAACACTGACATATTACATTATTCAACAAAAGGCCAAAAGTTAAATATTCTTGAATCTTTAGAAATATATAAACATAGTAAAAATAAAAATGTAAATTTGCTTAATGACCAGACAGTACTTGGCTTTTTCCCGTTATTTGTTGTCGCCAAATAATAATTAGTTCCCAAAATTTAGTACCTCCCCTTTGTAATAATGTAATTTCTCAGATAGTTTTTATTTATTGTTAAATTTTCTCATGTTTCTGTATTGAATACTTAGTCTATCTTTGTAATTCAGTTTGAAAATGACTCTGTGAGTTGAAACTGCAGTCACTGTTGTCTTAATAAATTTAGTGGCATAAAACATAGTAGTTCCTTTTTAAACATTTCCCGAAGATGATTACCTACCACATAGTAATGGCTACCAGCATCAACTTATCATGTCTTTATTTGTGAAATTATCGGAGAATGGTCTGGGTATTTTTTATTAAAGGGTAGCAAACACAAAATATTACATCAGAGAGATTTACTAAAAAAGTTTAACCTTCTAATTCACTTACGTGGTCTAACTTTAAAATTGCTTAAAGGAATTGAACTTTATGGAAATTGATTTCCGATAAATTTTTCTATAACTGAGATATGGTAATTCTCGACGTCCAGATAAAAAATTACCATGGTCGAAATCCCCAAAACTCATAAGCTTTAGACAGCTTTTTAGATTTAACAATAACTAAAATTAACAATAGACATGAATTATCCATATATCACATACATACATACCCACAAAACTCTAGCATATAATTCATTCATCCATAGCCTCGTTAATATTCCTATGTCATAAGAAAAGTATAATAAAGAACTAAATATTATTAAACAAACTGCAATAAAGAATGGTATCAGGCTAATATGATTGACCAAATCGTCAATAAAAAACAATAAAATAAAGCAATTAAATTAGAGTTTCCAGCAACACAAAAGAAACTAACATAGTTTGTAAAATTCTTACCTATACCAGTAAACGTACGAAACAAGTTAGCAAACATTTAACCAAAAAAGGATTCAAGATTGCATACAAAACTAATAACAGTAAATTAATAAAAAAATAATAGATCAAAAACGAAAAAAAAAAATAAATGGGGTGTTTATACATTAAAATGTTGAAGTTGCCCTAAACTATACATAGGACTAACAGGCAGTAGCTTTATCAAAAAAATAAAACCGGGTATTTAAAAAACACACTCATTATGCTTTACATTTAAACATTGAACAACGTACTTTTAATTATCGTTTTGAAATTTTACATTTGGAATATAAATCGTTAAAATTAAATCTATTAGAATTACCAATTGTACTTAAACACACACACACACCATTACACACCTTCAAATATTTATGGCAACGCGTGCATAATCCTCGATTGTGGCATTTATGTATTTTTTCGCTATAATTATGGCTTTGCGATTGTGAAGTGTAGGAATTTATGAATCATTTACTTACACACCGTAGTTTCCCTGTTATCAATGAAAAACAGTTGTGGCATCCGTTTCCACAAATATTGTGTCACGAGAAATGTGTTAATGAGATGCCATTATTATATGAACATGAGAAGGTGTGTTAAAAAGTTGCCATTAATATTGAGGTACGTGAAAAGGGTTATTTTGCGATGTTGCCATTTTTTTGTAGTTGCCATAATGATAGCTTTAATGCATGTGTTTAAAGTGTACCTACTGATACCTTAAAAAAATATTTTTAAACAATAGTAAATAACTTTGATTATCACCTTGTAAAACTATATTAAGTAAGAAACGTGCCGAAATGGTAATAAATACGACAAAAATTTACTATTACGTAATATATTTCTGGAATGTACTCTTTCATTTTATATTTTGCACCCCACCTTGAGGCAATAAAAGCGGTAGAAATTAAGTTCAAATACAGAAGGTGGATAATTTTTGCTCTATTATCTTTCAGAACTATAAAAACTAATATATACATTATTAAGGTGACATCCTATTTATTATGTAACCATTTTATAGATTAATTTATGCCACTTTCAAATATATTAAATTTGATATCCTTATCTTTAATCAAAAATTTGCTGAGATGATCAACATATTAGTAATATATAAACCCTTGCACTATTTTTTATAAGCTTTTATTTTCCTTCATCTGTGATTATAAGCTTTTTGAAAAGGTTTTATTTGACTTCAGGTGTTAGTTCGTTTAGGTCAAATCTTACAAGTCAATTTTGAACCAATTCCTTTTTCAAAAATAGGCTGAAATTTGAAACACATATTAAACCCAACAACAATGCAATATAGTCTATAAAATATTGCGGACGTCTTAAGAGGACGAACTCCCATTTTCGTCATAATCCTTTTGATATGGGTATCAAATAAGAGGGTACAATACGGTAACCGACCTTATAGTGTTATAGATTTTATAGTTTTAGTTTGCGTTCATGGTTTGAAGAGATTTAGATCTATTTTCTATAAGTTCATTGATTGATTGATTAATTCAATCGCCTGTTACATCCGTTCTAGGTAAACAAGCCAGTTGCTCTGATCACGTCTGTTCACTAGTTTGTCTGCTAGATATAAGCTTCTGGACCGATCGGTCCCTGAAGATTTCTCCAGTAGCTTAAATCTCGCATACTGGTTTTTCATTGAAAATTCTCAATATGTTTAGATGTTTCCTCAGGCTGCAGTAAGCAGTTATTAGTCCTGTCCTACCAGTCTGATTTGTCGTCTGCTTAGACGCAAAATTTCGAGGCTCAGTTTGCTAGATGGTTCGCTCAGCAATAGCCTGCTGTTTCTGAGGCCCGCAATGTGATTCCAGTGGGTCTGGTGTTGACAGTTTGTCAACCAGGACAGCCACCCACGAATAGCAGCCTTAGTAATTCAAAATAGCAGTTCTGGGTAAATAAATGTGTTAACCGAACCCTATCTTGCAAGTTGGTCAGCCTTTTCACAGCCACAACGGATTTTATCCATGAACTGATAATATATTTTTGATAAAGCCCAAAAGAATGGGCGAAACGTTAAAATCTTTAAATTCTTCACATTTTTTGAATACTATTAGTGGCATTAGTCTAGAGTCAGACGACAGACTAATAGGTTTTGGTGTGGAAAGTCTCTATACTAATGTGCCATTAGGAAAATCATTAGACGTAACCAAAGCTATACTCTCAAATGATACAACATTATCCAATCGAACCACGTTACCACTTGGACGGGTTGTTGGATCTTTTGAAGTGTTGCCTTCCAATGGGTCTATAGAAACGGCAACAGTGAAACCGAAAGTCTGGTTGAGATATGTCGATGATACCTTCATCGTATGGAAGGGTAATGATCAAAAAGTATAGAATTTCTTAACACATCAAAACTCCATTGACCTAGAATTAATTTTACCATATAAAAAGAAGTATATGGTCAATTACTTTTCCTGGATGTCATGGTCAACTTTTCAAATGAAATTATTAAAACTTCAGTATACAGTACAATACTGGACAATATCTTAATCATAGATATAATCATTCTGTTGTAACAAAACGACACTGGACAACCTAAAACACATTCCTTCTTCAACATTCCGGATATTAAGGGAACCTCGGAGAAGATAAGACGTATTGCCAGCAATATAAAAATAGTCTTCAAATTGGGAAATACACTCAGAGCTCATTTGACAAAAATGAAGCTAAATGCTACCAATAAGAAAGAATGTGTTTAGAAAGTTCCATGTGAGTGTGTTTAACAAATTTTGTCTGCAAATTTTTAGAAAATATCTTTTAATAAGCTATTAACAAAGTAAGTAAATTTTAAGTCAACATTATTTTTAGAAATTACTTATTTTGGTACCATATTGTAGCCCTGAAGAAGAAAATAAATTTTTCGGAAAGCTCGGTGCAGCTTTTATGTATATATATATATATATATATATATATATATATATATATATATATATATATACTATAACTTTTTAAGAATCGTTTATAATTTTGGACGAACTAAAAAAGAAAGTATAGTTTTTTTTATATTTTTTTTTATTGGGGTAATGCTGAATTCTAACACAGTAAAATAATAAGAAGAAAAAAAATTATTTTGCCTTTTTTTTGTTTTTATCAATCTGATTTTTTACACAATATTTTATATGCTTCCATGTGCGTGAGCCTAAGATTTCATATTTGCTTAAACAATCAGTGCATGCTTCTTTGCCAGGAACAATAGACTTTTTTATATTGATTTTAAAAAAGTTTAACACCACCTCCTTCTCTTCACTAGTCCACTTTCCGACCTGTCTACGTTGTGCTGTTCCTAAAAAATTAAGTTAAAATACTGATATTTCTCACACTTTTAAGTTAAAATAATTATTTACTATTTTTCCTTTAACCATACCAATATTTATTTTCAAAAGCTATTTAAGAAAAATAAGTTCTAATAATAAAGGACACTACAAAGTTTCCTTGAATGATATTTTTAACTTATTTTATATTTTTAAAAAAATATTTTCATTTGCAATCATTTTACATAACCGATTAGATTTAAAGTCTACAAAGTGGTTCTAAAAAACTAATATGAGAGTAAAGTAAAAGTTACTAAAATCATTCCAGAGCTTATGAAAGTATCGTTTTGTAATTCCAGGATCCTAAAGCACGAATACTTTGGTGAGCAATGTCGATATAAAATTGATTTTTGTTACTAACTCCAGTTTGTAGATTCTGCCATAAATGATTTTATTCCTTTTAAATGTATTTAGCGAGTTTTGAAAATGGAAAACTCAAGTATTGAATATACCTTTATATCGCATTCTTTGTAGGATTTAATAACAAGATTCAACAAGCGCCTGGACATTCAAAGTGCAAAAAAAACCTACATCCTACTTCTATATAGAGAAGTCCTTTAAAACACATACCTGTTTTTTTGCTAGCAACTAGCGGTGTCTTAAGCACTTGCGAATTTTCAATAATATTATGCTCAGTCTGTTGATCAATATCATCAAATTCCTCGTGTTCTGGGCTTTCTTTTGCTATCATATAATTTTCTTCTTTGTCATCCTCATCGTCGTCCAAAAGGGGTAAATCTAAAGCGAAATTCTTACGTAATATTAAGACATTTTTCTTTGTTTAAGTCAGTTTAGAGATCTTAGTTATAAGGTGAATGAATTATTTTTTAGAGTCTTCGTAAATAAATTCCTTATCAGTCCTTCATTCAAAATTAATTTATGAGCCTGAACGAGGAAACGCGTCGGTTAATTTTATGAAAAAAAAAACTCGTCTTACACTAACTCTAAATATCAGATTTAACAACATTAGTGTAGCTGGGGGAACAAGAGAGGCAAATGCCTCCCTTCCAAAAAAAAATCCCGAAACAAATTAGCAATATTCCATTTTTAACGTTTTATCTGCGTTAAAAGACATATCCAATTGACTTTGTCCCCAATAAATATCTTTTCTGCCTCGTCACTTATATGATCTAATTATGGCCTAACATTTTATCTTTCGAAATACCTGAAACTACAGTCAAATATATGATGTTCTTCAATTAAAAGAAACCGAGTGAAGGAATTGATAGTATGTAGTTATGTAGGTTTTAAAAAGGAAGTTAATATTGGAAGCATAGAATGATTTCATAGCTGCTCTAATGTTACGGACAGAACTTTTAAAAAAGTAAGAAAAAACGCCATTTGAATTGGATTGAAAGAAAACAAAATGCTTTATACAAAGATAATAAAAATGAACTAATGTCAATTAACAGTTAATACCTACCTTTTATTTCAATTTCATCCAGGCGCTTACCACAAAATTTATTAGCTTCACCTTTATCTACGGCCAAGAGCAACCTGCTTACTTTTGTAAGCTCAATGGCACTTTCATGCATTCTGTAAAAATCTCTGTGTACCGTTATATCATGGCCAAGGTGACGGGCGAGCCAGTCGTATTGATTTTCAGTCATATTAAATAACTGACACACTGTCGCTATGTACTTTCGCATTTTCGTTCCAGTAATGACTTCAGGTTTTTCCAAATCTAATTCGTTACAAATTTTATTTAGACATTCATATCCTCTTAAAGGAGAAGATGATGGACTCGATCTAGCAAAAACGTATTTGTTATTCATAGATATATTACACTCATGTCTATGTCTTATTAGGATATTAATAGATTCCTTAATTAACGGTGTAATAATTACAGGAACTTTTCTTCCTCGTTTTCCCTCGATTTCTACAACACACAAAGTTTCTGCTAATTTTCGTTCCATTGGCGACAGAGATTCTATAGTTTCCCCGGTGTTTTGTTCCTTCCAAGAGGGTCTTCCTATATATTCGCTCATTTTCATTTTCGCAGCTTCTCCCGATCTTCTTTTGTTGAACAAAATAATTCTTGATAACACTAATGTCGCTAACCTTGCAAAATTTTGGTATGTCCTGTTACCATTTTCTATTGCATTAATCGCTACAGGAATACTGGAATCTAAGTAATTACCTAATTTGACTAAGTCATTTGTAACAGGTAACAACTCAACGGAGTTGATTTTTCGCCGGTACATGGTTGCCAATGCTTTTGATGAAATTCTAATATTCCATTCCATGTCCATTAAATGTTGAAATGATAACAGGGCTTTATTTTGTTTAACGTTTCCTGCTCTTATAGCCGTACCTCTTAGAATTCCTATACATTTTTTTAATGAATACCCAATTTTCAATGCTAAACTTGGAATTTTAAATTCAGGTCGTGAACAGTTTTCAGATTTGTCGAAACTTTCACTTACCTCCTTTGTCGCACGAATTATTAAATCAAATTTTTCAGGCACCAGAAAATCTGCTAATGTTCCTGAGGAAGTATCACTAAGTTTTTTTAATTCCATATAGAGGCGAGCTAATTGTCTCATCGTTTGTCGAATAAAATCATTTTGCGAATCTCCATATTTCTCAAACTGCATAGCTCCAAATTTTAATATAAGTGTATCATTTCTGCAGATGTCTCCGATATCGTCTGACTGAAATTTGGAAATTATGTTCTCATAATATTCCTTAGTAAAACCAAGTCCAAATATATCTGATACGAGAGCGTTGCTCTCCGAAATGACGTCTCTTGGTCTCTTTTCATTTGTTTTTTCTTTGCAAATGTGTTTTAAGTGATGCCATATATGTTTTTTTAGTAAAAATCCCAAACAGTTGGGACAAGGTCCATAGTCACTGATTTTATTGCATTTTGCTTCATTTACAGTGGGTCTCCGAATTAATATCAGTTCTCCTTTTTTGATGGCTAATACATTACAGTTGTAGTAAAAATCACCCACACGTATGATTTCGGCAAAGCCTTTACGACGTTGTTCAGAGAATTTCGGGTACATTAGACACTTTGCTACTTCAAGCTCCTTAAAATGCAATGTTTCAAAATGTCTTGCCATATTTATTATAATTTTGTCACAATAATAGCAATTATGACCTTTGTTTCGTACTCTTTTGCCATTTCTGTTTAATGCAGCCTGTATTTCAATTTCGTCAAGATTGCTCTGTATTCTATATAAGTTCACTGAATCATCTGAGCTACTATGAAATGAAAACTTTGCGGGATCACTTAAGTTTTCATGTGATATTGTAGTAGATGTCTTATTTGCTTCAGTTTGCGACGAACTCATGAGCGAATTAGTCTTGTTGATTACAGCTTTTGTAACTGTTTCACCATAACTATTTGATTTCTTATATAAGATTTTATTTAAATTTTTAGTACTACCATTAATCAAGTTTTTTGGCATACCTTTGAAATCAGCTAAATTTTTGTCCGACATTTTGTGTTCTATTGAACTTTGCAATACATCGACCTGAGTTTCTTTGTCATTTAAAAATTTATTTAATATAAAGCCTTTGTCGGTTCTATCGGCAGTGTCCAATTTATCACTATCCTTCTTGAAGGCAAATGATGTTTCTTCTATTGGTTGATTGGCTCCTTCCTCTGAGCTCCTTAAAACAATATTCTGTATAATTTTAACTTTATTAGTTCGCTGAAACTGATTTTTGTTAGAAAGTTGTTTTTTTTTTCGCTTTTTTCGAAATTTTTTTCTTGTTTCGACTTCCGAAGAAGACGTTGATGGACTATACTCACTTCCAGAGCTAACATTTTCATTTTTAGATACCCAAATCCCTTCAAAGCCTAAAATATAAGACCTGTTTGAAAATTTCGAATCAATATAAAATATAGTGGTTCGTGCTCTAAATAATTAATTTTTGAAATATACCGGGTGTTCCATTAAGGGTAGCCGGGTACCATATCTCAAGAAGTGATAGTCCAGAAACTGTGACTTAAGAAAAGTGGCCAAGAGAAATTGCTGAAAATAATTTTTTAGTTCCTAGCTTTATTGCGAGGTGATGTAAGTGTTATGATCATGTAAAAAAATATGTTTTCCTGAAAAATATCCCTATATAAGCTATCAAAAAAATTTTACAATGATAATTTTACTACAAATCTACATCTTTTTGGTTTAAAACTTTTTGCTGTAAGATGTAAAGTTAGGGCAGGAGAAAAGGGGGAACGTCTACTGATTAAAGTTACCATAAGTTTGATTTGGCTGAACCGGATTTGATAAATTTGGTCTCGTTTAAGAAAGGATGGTTTGACGGTTAAAATAAAATAATAGCTATATTAAAATGATTTTCGCGGCCCTCGCTAGAGGTCGTTATTTGGAGACCTTCTTTTCTATCAACTTTACTCCAAAATTTTAAATAAAAAGACATAGTGTTTATATCACATTCGAAAAGTAGAATGAATTTTCAAGAGAAAATGCAAAAAAATTAATTCGATATCTTTATTTGTTTCGAAATTAGAGCCACAATAATAATTGATATCACGTTGACTGCAGAAAGCAATTGTTTTGAAAGGTTCATGATCAAGTGAGTCATGAAAAATAATAAAAATGGTTTCAAACTTTTCACAACTGTACGTTTTTCAGTTTTTGTTAATTTTTTAACTTATTTTATTATTTAACGGTCACAATTAATGGTTATTTGTTGTTTAATTTTTTAGTACCTTCCTTCACACTTTATCCAGGCTTAGGACTGGTTCAAACCATGTGAAGCGCAAGATTTAAAGTGTGTTTAAAGGCCAGCAGGTTAAAACGATAATAAAAATAACTGACACCTTAAGATTAGTCATGGAATTATTGCAAAATTGCTCAACAAACAACAAACATACTTTTAAATGCAACTATTATATCTTTTCCTACTACTGGAAAGGGCAGCTCCAATTTCAGTTTGTGAAATCATAGTTACAGCACTTTGAGTTTTCTCAATCATGTTCTTCCGTGTAGGTAGTCGTGTTTGATAAACAAACTTTTATAGTCTTCCCCACAAATAAAAATCTAGCACGGTGAGATCCGGAGACTTAAGTGGCCACAAAAACAAACTACTCCTTCCAATCCAACCATTTGGATAACTAGCGTCTAAAATATTACTGATTATTTCAGAAAAATCTGCTGAGCATCCATCATGCTGATACCATAGAGATCTATTTATATCAAGAGGCACATCTTCTAAAAGAATATACAGGTTATTCCGTAAAAAGTCTAAGTACGAGTCGCCAGTTAGATGGCCATAAATGATAAACGGTCCGATCATTCTGTATCCTAAAATTTTGCACCACACGTTGACATTTCACCGGTTTTGATGATCCACTTCCTGCATCCAATGGATTTGTTTCTGACCAATAATGCATACTGTGCAAATTAACTCTCCCACAACTAGTAAAAGTTGCTTCATCAGTTCATAAAATCTGGGAGGGGAATTGGCGATTGTCGTTGCATATAGCTATGAATCAATAACTTGTCAAAATCAGTCTCTGAAAGAGCCTAGTGTAAAACTACCTGATAGGGATGCTTAAAATACCTTAAAATTTGATACTCTGTAATGTAACGTATACCGAACTCTGAAGAACTGTTTTTGACAGCCAAGTGCGGATCCGCTTGCACGTAAGCGAGAACGTTTTCAGTGTTGTGTTCATTTCTTGACGGACGTCCCCTGGTGGATACTAGAGTGGGACGTACACTACTCACTTGTCTGCCAACTGCGTATTCCCAACCGCCGAAACACTCTTCTAGTATAGGATCTTCTTTCAGGATACCTGATAGTGTACTGACGTACCGCAAAACACTGAAAATATACAGCAAGAATATCGTAAGCCTAGACATTGGTATAAGATATTTTTGAAAAATACAACACACAAGTTAAATAAAGGTTTTACCTTTACAAGATAAAATTTTGAGGAGATACTTGTCTTATCAGAGCTTCATCCAAGTGATACATCAGTTCATTTGTTTTACTGGAAAACTGCCGATTTTGTTTCATAGCTTACTAGACAATTTTATAATAATACGGAAGCTAAGTAAATTATAGGCGATAGTGATGGAATAGAAGTGAAAAAGCGCACAGTTGTGGAAAGTTTTAAAATATTTTTATTCTTTTTCATGGCACGCTTGACTACGGACCTTTCAAAACAATCGCTTTTTCCAGTCAATATGATATCAATTATTTGGCTATAATTCAGAAACAAAAAAAGAGATCAAACTCATTTTTTACATTTTTTTTTGCAAATTTATTCTACTTTTCGAATATGATAATCCATTTAAAATTGAACAAGGGATTTCAAATAACGCCCTGTAGCAAGGGATGCAAAACGCATTTTAATATAACTATTATTCGTTTGAAATTTTAAACCTTTCTTTCTTAAACGAGATCAAATTTATCAAATTCGGTTCAGCCAAACCAAACTTATGGTAACTTTTATCAGTAAACGTAACCCTTCCGCATCTGCCATAACTTTATATCTTAGAACAGAGTGTTGAACCAAAAAGAAATAGAATTGTAGTAAATTTATCATTGTAATATTTTTTCGATAGCTTATATAGGGATAATTTTCAGAAAAATGTATTTTTTTTAAATGGCCATATTACTTACGCCCTCTAGCGACAGAGTTAGGAACTTAAAAATAATTTCCAGTAATTTCTCTTGGCCACATTTCTTAACCTCGTTTGATATGATACCCGGACATCCTTAATGAAACACCCGCTATACTATGTGTCTTATATAAGATGAAGACAACTTAATATTTTCTTTATTTTTAGAATTAGCGATTTGAATATTTGCCTACCAGCAGTGCTTTATAACGTACATCTTTTGAGGTAACAAACTTAAATCTTACAATTTGCGAATATGGCCAATTTTCCATATTTTGCTTCTCAATAGAAGTATCAAAAAAGTTATTGGAGAAAGTTGTTTAGATTCTAATACTAATTCATTGTACAAGACTGTAGCATAAAAATCGCATTTTACCTTTTTGTCATAGTTTTATTGTGATTGAAAACTTCTTTTATTTTCACAGCATTCAACCGATAAAATAAAATCAAATCTTCGTCTATGATTATAAAAAAAAATGAACCAACTTCTAAAAGTGCGCTAAAAAGTGAAAAATAACTATAAATTTTTATATGAAATTGAAATTTTTGAAGTCGACGCCAAACTAATACCTGATAAAATATGATTCGCATAAATAGATTCAAAATACTTTATTTGTATTTGCTTTCTTACCATAATTTGTATATATTAGTAGTTATTTGTTTCATTTAGAAATTATTTGGCGCCGACTACAAAAATTTCAACTTCATATAAAAATTTATAGTTATTTTTCACTTTTTAGCGCACTTTTAGCAATCGATTCAATTTTCTTTATAAAAATTTTATTTTTCTATTTTTAGTTTTGAATTCATTATGATATCCATAACTTATTTGAACTAAGAACTAATCGAGATTATTGTACCTTGCAATGATTCCAAGGTGGCAAAAAAGTACTCGTTTTATCCAAAGTTGTAAGTCACCCTAAAATGAACCACTAAAAATTCTTTGATTCTTAGAGTTCTCCAAATACTAGTGAAATTGTATCAAACAAATATTTAGTCTATCATAGTAAATTCACAAGAATAAATTTCAAATTAATTTTAGATTGGTAATATAGGCTCCAAAACCTTCTAATATTTATATTTAAAGAACTTGAGACCTAAAGTTTCTATACGCCTTAAGAACCCCGCAGTATCAATTTTAGACAAAATCGGAAAATGTAAAATATTCAGTCATTCCCTAATACCAAATCTGAAAAAATGCGAATAAGGTAAAATTTTCAACTCACCATATTGGTTCCGCCATATTGAATTTCAAAAAAATAATTTTAACGTCTTAATCTAATCTAAATCTAAACCCTTCAAAGCCCCCTAGTACCGATTTTGGATGAAATCCAGAAATTAAAAATTTCTAGACCGTCTTATTACATCTTACATATTAGATTTTTTTTAAATAATTTTATATTCGCTATTTACATCCTCAAAAACGACTCAATCCCCCATTTGAATAAAATTGGAAAATGTAAAATTTTTAGTCCGTTATATGGGATTCGCCATACTAAATCCTGAAAAAATACTTTTAAATTCATAATTTAAACCCTCAAAAACCTCCTATGTAAAATTTCTAGGACACTATACTGAATCCGCCAGATATCTTAAATTTGTAATTAAATGTAACAAAAATCCCCCAATACTCATTTTAGACAAAATCGAGAGATATAGAAACTTTAATCCGCAATTTAATTATTTTAAATAATGTCAGATTTATAATGTGCAATCTCAAAAACTTCCCGGTATCAATTTTGAAAAAAAAACGGACATAATTAATTTTTTATCCGCCATATTGTATACGCTATATTGAATTTATTAAAAATAATTGCAGATTCGTTATGTGCGACTCCGAAAACTTCCCCATACCAATTTTGAAGAAAATCGAACAAAATTGATTTTTCCGTCCGCCATATTAGATCCGCCATATTGATTTTTTTAAAATAATTTTAGATTCATCATGTGAGACCCCGAAAACTCCCCCGTACCAATTTTGAAGAAAATCGGTCAAAATTAATTTTTTTGGCTGCCATATTGGATCCGCCATATTGAATTTTTAAAAAACATTTTGAATTCGTTTTATGCGCCCGCAAAAATACCACCACACCATTTTTGAAAAAAATCAGACAAAATAAAATTTTCTTGTCCGTCATATTGGATTCGCCATATTTAATTTTTTTTAAATAATTTCAGATTCTTTGTGTACGACCTCGAAAATTTCCCGATACCAATTTTGGAGAAAATCGGACAAAATTATTTTTTTGGCCGCCATATTGTCAGCGCCATCTTTGATTTTACTGCATCAATTTCATCCAAAAAAATATGGGACCACCGCAGCAACTTTCTGAACATAACGTAAAAAATTTCATTCAAATCGGTGCCGCCGTTCCGGAGTAATCGGTGTACATACATAAAAAAAACATACATACTCGACGAATTGAAAACCTCCTTCTTTTAGAAGTCAGTTAAAAATATATGTAAGAATTTCGTGCTGAAACTCGGTAGTCAACTTTTTTTTTGATATTTCTATCGCGAAGCTAAATATTGAATATAGGCTTACTTTCAAGGTCGTAATTGGCAAAATTACAACCTAGGTTTCACACCTATTAAATAATTTTAATATTTTGTACACTTTGTTTAAAATCCAAATTTTAACAATAATACCAGTCTTTACGCCAATTTTTTAGTTGCCAGTTCAGTATTTTTTTTTTACTTGTAATAACAGACAAAATAAAGAATTTACTTACTTTCAAGGGCAGCTTGCTGATCTGGTAATTGAGTTCCTTTCGTTGTCTCATATTTGGGTATAAATATCAAATTAGTATCCTTTACATCCGATTCGTTCTGTCCAATAAGACTTAACATCTTTTTTGTACGGGATTTCATCATATGTATATACAGACAATTCACCGAAATATTGGCAACTTCTTCCGCAAGCATCTAAACTCTTATGTTTCCTGAATGTAATAAAATTTTAAAACCGCACCGCAGAATATTATATTTGTAGGTGTACAGGGCGCGCCACTTTCTTATAACGACTAGGATGCCACAATTGAGTGTATGTAAGTAATATACTCTACCCGAAATAGTGGCAACTTAAACATTTTATAACTGTCATGTTTATATTAAATATTAATTAAAAAATATTAATTTTCGTGTTGAAAGCGCTAAAAGAACAAGTGTGAGATAAAGAAAAATAAATACCAAACCAAGCAATAAAAAAAGCTATGAAGCCTCGTGTTACAAGAAAGTTTTATCGATTGCTGCAAATACGTTATATTGCCGATCATAAAAATTATAATATTTATTTGTTTTTTTACGGATATCTATAGGAATAAAAGATCAGAATTCACAATGAGATTATAAATATGACGAATTTTAGTATTTCTGAAAACAATTTATTATTGACTTTGTAAGCAAACATATTTCTGGGGAAAGGTATCCAAATCGTATGACTCCTGACCGACTGATATTCCTCGCGGACGCTGCTTTTTTGAACCTTTTAAAAAAAATCACAACTACTAGAGAAAGCCTCGTACCATAGTAAATTTAAA
The DNA here is from genome assembly GCA_034092305.1 of Diaprepes abbreviatus. Taxonomy (NCBI): domain Eukaryota; kingdom Metazoa; phylum Arthropoda; class Insecta; order Coleoptera; family Curculionidae; genus Diaprepes; species Diaprepes abbreviatus. Next base: position 23,800,902 of record JASJET010000121.1, read on the forward strand.
AACCAACTGTGTCATCCTTCAAAAGAGGAAAAGTGGCGATGAAAGGGTGCTATTTCCTTGAAAATATATCTATAAATAAATCCAAGAAACGATAAAAATTAAGCTTATAGTTAAGCGCCAAATGGCACAACTTTGTCTCAATTTAACCAAACTTAATGGTTTTGGCAACCCTAAAGATAAGACTCTAATTTGGGACATCCTGTACATGCCTTATATACTCTTATACTTCGTTCTGTATAAGGTCAAAGATTTTTTTAATAGACTAATTTTTAAAATTTAGGTACTTAATAATTTGGTCAAAACAATGAAATGATCTACCTAACTATTACTTAAAACTTGCTAACTATTTGGTTAAATATCAATATCCTTTTATCATCAACCTCCGATTGCCGAATAAGATAATTTTTCCCTTGTGCCGAAACCAATTATTTTCATATTGTGTGTAACTTAATTATGGCATCTCAACTATTAAACTCAACAATAAAATCACAAGTTCTTTTAATATAATAAAATTTAAAGCAACACCGCAAATTCTTTGTAGGGGGAGCCACTTTCTTAAGAGGCATATGATGCCATTATTAGGTGTGTGCAAGTAATATACTTAACCCGAGATAGTGGCAACTTAAGTAAATTTATAATTATTAGGGTTACTTTAAATAATAATTAAAAAATAATAGATTTCAATGATAAAAAACATAAGAGATAAGCTCGAGACAATAAGGTAAAGAAAAAGAATAGCAGATAAAGCAACCGGAATGAAAAAGAACTGTGGCAACGCATGTAAGTTGCCACAATTTTGACGGGAGCCATAGTACAGGCTTAAGCATACACAAGTCGCCACAAGTATAGTAAGGTGGACACACACACACACACACACAGGGAGGTGCCAGCAACATTCCCATTTCTAGTGTAAAAGGCAGGGTCGGTTCTCTTTTTCTGAATTCGGAGCTCTTGGGGGAGGGGCAAGAAAAAACAACTTATCAACGGGGAGGAGATGCCAGCAACATACACATTCCTAGTATAAGAGACAAAATCAGGCTTGTTTTTTTGAACTCAAAGCTCTCGGGGAGAGGCAATACCCCCCCCCCCCCGGATCCGCGCCTGATACAGGTAAATTATTTTTATGAATGTAAAATTTAGAGTAGTCTTTAACTTTGTTTAGATGTTATCTACCATCTGAAAAAGACACTGTGTGTTGAAACAATTGTAATGGTTAATACAATATAGTGGAAATTATAATATGTTGTATTATTTAACAATTATATAATGAATTTCCACCAAGTAACGACTAATACAATAGAAAATGAAATTATTTTTAAAAAATTCAATATGGTAGATCCAATATGGCGGACTAAAAGTTTTTTGTTCAAAATTGGTACGGGGAGGGGGGGGGGGGTGGTGGTGGTTTCTGAGTCTGTAAATAACCAATTAAAATTGTTTTTAAAAAAATTAAATATTGCAGATTCAATATGGCAGTCTAAAAATTTTATATGTCAAAAATTGATCCTGAAGGGTTATTAAGGGTGTAAATTAAGAGTTTAAAATTATTTTTATAAAATTTATTATATGAAAAGTTTATATTATTTTCATTTTTTCAAAATTAATATTAGGGGGTTTTTGAAATCGTAAATTACGAATGCTTAAGTTAATTTTTACAATTTAATATAGTAGTTACAATTTGGGAATTAAAAATTTTGCACTTTTCTTAATATGCAAGATAAAATATGTTGGACTAAAAATTTACATGTCTCAGTGCGAATGTTAAGGGGATTTGGGCAGATTTAAAAAAATTATATTGCAATCCTTCGCTTTTCAGCGCTTTTTTTGAAGTCGGTTAAATTTTTTAATTAAAATTTTTTATAAAAAAAAATAAAGGTAATTGAAGAAAGTTTTATAAATTTTCTTGATTGAAATGTCACAAATAGAAGCAAAAAGAAAAGAAATATAAGGAAATCGGATAAGACTGAATATTTTTTTAATCTTGTAAAGAAAAACAAGCTGACTTTAATCTTTTTTTTTTCTAAAATTATTTGGCAGATGAACTAATTTGCAGTTGTTGCCATCTTTAAAGAAAGAGGAATAGCAGACATCTCTTTCTTTTCAATATAATTTTTTTGTTTTATTGTAAAAAATTAAAATAGGAACTAGTGAATAGGATGGCGCAGTTTTCGATAAACGCGTATTTGATTTTAAAAGGTCACCATCCGATAATTCCTATCCGATTGGTATTATGCGTTAGAAACAAGGTCAATCAAAAATAGGATACGATACAAAGCTGAGATATAAATAAACTGTAATTCATGCTATTTATACCTTGATTTTATTTCAGTAGTACAGGAAGAAACGCCCACCCTGTTAGGTATTAATAATGTTTAATTTTTATTAAGTTTATGTAGTGACAAAAGTACTATTGTCTTTATGCATATTATTTTCTGTTTTCCATCTTTAGATAAATCAATTAAACTAATAAATAAAGTTTTAACATACAAGGTTAAGATTGGGCGCGCCCAAATTTGCACGATAATAACAAGGAAGGAGTAAAAGACATTTGTTTTTTTTTGTTCGTTTAGGAGAACTATAAATTTGTTGGTCGAAAAATTAAAAATCATAGCTTAACATTTCGTCAAGCAATCAACAAATAATTTAAAATGTACAAGTTCGTAAGTACCCAACAATTTTTTATCTGAATTTTATTCTTTTAGATTCTAAAACTGCAATTTTATAAAAATTTTTTGCTGACAATATTCATTACGTTTCAAATTGTATCAAATTCTTTGTTTCCATAGTGTATGGACTTAAAACGTGATAAAAAATTTACTCTTAACGTAAAACTAATTAGGGAGAGTTCAATTCCCTTTCGTCTTTTAGCTAATTTACTTTCATCATTTGTACTTCATAGTTTTAACTGTTTTACTTACAATTACAATTTACCTACCAGTGACATTTTTTTAAACAAGAAATCCTTTTGTGTTTCTTGCCCTTTAATGATTATTTTTTAACAAATATTTAAGTATTCAATTATAGAAAAATTTAATTGATTTGGACTATTAATATTAAGTTCTCTTTTATTTTGATTACATATCTTTAGGAGCTTTTTACTTCAGTTAATTCCAAATCGAAGTTTGACCACAAATTATTAAAAGTCATTAACGCATTTGTTATATGTAATTAAATTTCAATTAACTTCTGTGTCTTCGTTACTGAATTAGAAAATTTGACACAGTGGATTACAGATAATGAAGGTAAATTAAAAAACGAGATTAATTTTAACCACATTCTTGGCCTTCTTGATTAACCAAACAAAGCGTTTTTTAATCCATCTTCTGATCATGTAACTCGATAGGGAAGTTTGGATACCTGTTTAGTGATACCCTTAGTGATATCTTTAATTATCTTATAAAAAATTATGTATTACGTCCGTAATCAACTCATAATTTCTCCCTTATTATCGAAAGTTTTGCTGCAAGATAATGTAATTTTGTTCCTCGTGTAAGTTTGATACAATCCAATATGTCCTTTACTGTTGTTTGATTATTGTAGTATTTCCTAAGTTAAATATATAAATTTTTTAAGTTTACCATTCAAAAAACTTAAATTTTCCAATATTTGATACGTTTTATTGAATATATAGTTTCTCTAAAATGACATAAATTACAAAAATATTTTATTTTACTTATTAAAATGAAAAAAATTCTTAATTTTCCTGAAATATATATATATATATATATATATATATATATATATATATATATATATATATATATATATATATATATATATAAATTGCTCGTTACATTTAGTTGTATATCATTACCCAATATCTTCTTTTCAAATCAAACTTAGGCATCTTTTCATTTTCCAGGTAGTTCTTGCAGCCACTTTGGCTTTCGCTTCAGCTGGACTTATTCCTCATGCACCTTTAGCTCTTGCTAGTCACGATGTAGTAGTTGCTCACTCTGCTCCAGTTGTCGCACACGCTACAGCCGGAATTCTCCACAAGAGTGTTCAATCCCAAACCATTGTTGACCCACCACAAGTAAGAACTATAGTAGAAGCTGCCCCTGTTGTACACGCTGCTCCTGTAGTTCACGCTGCTCCAGTTGTTCATGCTGAACCAGTTGTACCAGTCGTAAAAGCCGCTCCAGTCGTTGTATCTGCTCCTGAAGTACACAAAACCGTACAAGCTACTTCTATTGTACATACCGCACCACAAGTAAAAACTGTAGTGGAAACTGCTCCCGTAGTACATGCTGCTCCTGTGGTACATGCCGCCCCTGTAGTCCACGCTGCCCCTGTAGTCCATGCTGCCCCTGTACTTCGTGCTGCTTCTGTAGTCCATGCCGCTCCAGTAGTCCATGCTGCCTCTGTAGTCCATGCCGCTCCTGTAGTCCATGCCGCTCATGCAGTTCATGCTGCTCCTGTAGCATATGCTGCTCCACTTGCATACAAATCAGTACATGGTGCTCCGCTAGTAATTGCTCATTAACGTTCTGTGATTTTTAGCAACAAATTTTAAGTAAATAAAGTATGTGTAAATGAATATGTATTTTTCTTAATTCCAAAATCTAGATGAACTAAAGTGCTACAAAAAATGACTTGGTACTGATTGCCTTTTTGCATAAAAAACTTATTTAGTGAAAGTCGTGTGATAACTACTGGGTGTTTAGCAATTATTTTGGCATATTTTAAATAACTTTAACTTGTACACGGATCTTGATTTTGAGATCGGGTTCAAGAAGAGCAATTTGTATTTTTCGTTTTTTTTTTTAAATGCCAAGTTTAGTGCTTGTATTTACCATTAATATTTTGATCGCGTGAAGAGGTATTTCTTACTGAAAACATTTTCATTCAAATTCTTTTGGTGCAGATAAGAACCGTTTTTGCTTTTCAATATTTTAAGTTCAGGAGATGGACAATTAATTGTCAAATATTTAAATTTACGTGTCAAAATTATATATTGATGTATATGATCGATTTTGATGGAAATTCTAAAAAAAGTGCAAATTAAAGAATTTTCGGGCTGCAAATTACAAATCCATAAATGTGAATGTGAATGAATTTAAAAAAGATTAAAAAATTTACATTTATTTGATTCTGTTTAGGGTTTCAAATTAATAGTTTTTTATAATGCAAAACGTAATTCAAAGAGGAAGAAAAAATTTTTTATTACGTCTACAGCCAAAATATTTGATCTATAGACTTGATTACGTGTGAATTTTCTGGATTTATGATTACAAAAAAACAAAATTAAAGAAAACTAAATTTAAACAAAACATATGTAATAGGGGCTCAAGTTATTTTTATTTCTTCGCCGTGATCAGTAGTGATATTTGATGAAGAGGATTTGGAATATATATTTATATATATATATATATATATATATATATATATATATATATATATATATATCATATCATATTCAAAAATATTTTTCAAGGCTAGAAATTTACAATGACTTTGAACTTTGTTGGATTTTATAACTCACTAATTTTCACGGTCAATCAATTACTAGCACTTGACCCCTTTTTACAGAAATGTTTTTATGAAGGTTTCGTCACTTTTTATTGTTATAATGTTATAAACTTTCTACTTACAGGAACATAATATTAGATCAATTATTTCGGTTTTAGTTTGTAAATACCCCTCCCCACTTATAGGTTACAAGATAAAATTTTGTTCTTAAGATACTTTCTTATTATTTTTGTATTTCAATATTAGGATATCACACAGTTAATGAAAATTACGAACACCTTCTGGGTATTACCGCATAACTTGATGCTCGACTGTTAAATATACTCTGCAATGGTCCGAAACTCTTAAAAATAAGTCATTTCATGGACTACGTATTTTGAAAAGTTATTTTTTCTTCTTAGGACCGTTAAGAAATGGAGTACATAGTTTATTTCCTGCAAATTATATTCTTCTCTTTCCATACTAGTTCTCTGTGTATTTTGCTCTCGGTTCGTTACAGCTCCACTGATGATATAACATTAGGTGGTCAAAATTAGTATTTGCCCCCTGCTACTATCCTTTATGTAAGCGTGTTGATACTGCTCGAAACTGCTTATGAATAAATTCCATAACATATAAATTTAATGTAGTTTAGCAAATTTAATAATAGAAACCTTATTAATTAAGTTTGACAGGATATCTAACAATATTTATTTAATTACACTTAAGTCATTTATAGCGACATCGTTTTGTCACAGGATAGCTAACAATAGTTATTTAATTACACTTAAGTCATTTATAGCGACATCGTTTTTTCTTGTAGCAGAGTTCTCATTGAAATTTAATATTTGACTTATTTTTCACTCTAGATGTCTGCCTTAAAAACAAAGAGTTCCTTGCTGCCATCTCATTAAAATCTGTATATATATATATATATATATATATATATATATATATATATATATATATAAATTTTATATTATTTATTATTCCTCAGCTAATTTTAAGCAATTTTCATTCATATTTGTTTAACTAACAGGAACTAACAAAAAATACAGCAAATAATAATAGACTCTGAACAACAGTAACAAAATATTAATAACAGAAATGACAACAAATGTTGAAAATGACCACCCTCAGCCATAATGCAAGAATCCGATCTTCGTGTCATTGAATAGCGTATTCGTTGAGATAATCCTGGAGTATTTCTTGTCCTTTCGGCAGACGCAATGATGTGATTTCTCAAATGTTCAACATCTTCAAATGGAGATACATAAACCAAAGATTTAAGGAAACCCCCAGATGCAAAAATTCAAAAGATTTAGATCCAGAGATCAGGCAGGCCAGTGTCGAATGCCTCCTCGACCTATATAATAATTTGGATACACAGCCTCTAAGTGACGGCGTACATTGATACTGAAATGTGTCGGAGCGCCATCATGCAGGACTTCTTCAAAAAGGACATGCAACTCTTCCTCGAGAAACTGACAGTATTGGTCTCTATTTAATCTTAATAGAAGGAAACATGGGCCAATTCGACAATCGCCTATGACACCAATCCATACATCTAATGAAAACTGATGTTGATAATTGGTTTCAAGAAATGTATGCATTACTTCAGAGATGCTTCATTGATATCTGTTATTCTAATAAAGTATTCATACATTTACCTTCAAAAAAAATTGTCAACGTATTTTTTTGGTAGAATTTAAAGTAATTTTAAAGAGTGGCTCACTTGAAAATTGGATGTATGCGTTCGTATATTTTTTGGAGTGGGTACAACTTCAAGCCTTCAAAATACGATGAGAAGCAAGAAAAAAATTTCCTAAAATAATTATTAAAAAAATTAACGGACCATCAGAAATTGGTCTAAAACTAAGAATTAAAAAACAAAATGTTATAAAAGACTTGCGTTCCGTGAGTATTTTACTCACCCATCAGTGCATGATGAGTTCTTTATATTACGATGAAACATCTTCTAAAATCACTGTATTTTGCTGTTTTCGTTAATTCGGTTGCAGTGCAAGAAAAAATTGATGCTGTGCGTGAACTGATAATGCGAGATCGCCACGTGACATACCGTGAAATTGAGGCAATTTCGGGTGTTAGTAACACCAGCGTAAATTATATACAGAGTGTCCAAAATTGGTGATGATAGCATTGCAATCTCGAAAACTATAAACGGTATAAAGGCGGTTAAATGGGGAAAGATTATTGGTGCTTTTGCATTGGCTCTAATTTTTCGCGTTTTTGAGGAATTTAAAAAAAATTAAATTTTATATTTTCTTAGAGAGGCTATAACTTTTTTATTTTCCAACATTTTTTTAATCTGTCGACACTTTTCTATGGTTTTTATGTCTATTAGTTAAATTTTAGTTACAACGTTTTGGGTTCCATTTTGAACTTTGTTTTTCCTTCTGATTTTTAAGTCAGCGACAAGTATTTAATTTTGTTTATAATACTATCTGAAACATTAGGGCATAACAATATCGGTATAACCTAAAAATAACAAAAACACAAAATTAAAATTTGAATATTTTACAACACCGAAATTTTAAATAATTCTTTTACTTGAGAATAAATTTAAACTAATATCAATACTTCTTAATAGGACTGCGCTCTCTATTGTCAAAATGTTGTTTACCAAGTATATAATCACACTAAGGTTCAAAATATCTACTATTTTTTCAATACATAGTTAATACTTTTTCGAAAAAGTTCTAATTACACCATTTCGATTTATATTACCAAGAATATTGCGAGTTCTCTATTCAAGAACATTCCTGCTTTTACAGCGTTCAAATTCGTTTACCGCACTTTCCACATGTCCCCATAAATAAAAATCTAAAGTTGTTAGTTTCGGCGACCTAGTAGGTCAGCGCATAGGATCACTGTTGGAGATTATTTTTTCATCAAAAGTCTTTGTTAAAAATGTTTGTATTTCCCTGTAATTATGACCAACCGTCTTGCAGAATCACATATTATCAAACTCATGCTGGAAGAAATTTAATTCATTTTGTAACATTGTAAGATATCTTTGATCCGACAATATTTGGTTATATATAAATGGGCCAATTAGACGATTTGCCAAAAATAATGGAAAATGTTAAAAAATATGAAACGTAATTATTATAATATTAATAAATATATTTTAAAGATAAATAATTAAAGCATTTTACAAAAATTCATATCATTTATACCTAAATAGGATATTTCTTACCGATTCTTCCGCACCATACATTAAAAGCAAGTCGTTCTTGCAATTTTCGTGGTTTGCTTAATTGCGGATTTTCAAGTGCCCAGTTATGGTGATTTTTTTTATTAAAAACTCCGCAATTACTGAAATGTGTTCCATCTGTCCTTAAAGTTTTATCGGAAAAGAACTGATTTTCTAGGCATTTGCCAACATACCAATTAAAAAAAAACGACTCTCCTATCAAAATCACCTTCCTAAAGTCCTTGTATAATTGTTGATTTATAAGCATGGTATTTAGTAACTTTTAAAACATCATGAACAGTTGATTTTAAAATGCTAAACTCGGAGCCAGTAATTCTTGTAGACGATGTCGAATTGTTATTAAAATATTCAAAAATATTTCTATTACGAATCTAGTTACTTTTTATATAATTGTTGGGACGAGATTTTTTGAAACTACCAAACTCAATTAAGTTTCTAACCAGTTTAGGAAAATAAGTTCTTCTGATTGGTTTAAATGCATGCAAAATTGTATTGATTATCGTGGAGAATATTCCCGAACTATAAACTGCCATTTACTTAAACATCTCATTAAAATGTTCTTCCTTTCTTTAACACAGATTCTTGGATATTTCTCAATGTATATTTTTTTAGCTGAATTTATATAAAAATGATTATCAAATTCAGTTTTAAAAAAGATGAGGTTTATTTTTGAACAACTGGTACAATAGACATGATGACTGATTTTGGAAAAATATTCCACGATGTTTTTACGCACATACTTTATTCAAACTAAATCTTATTTCTGCAAAAAAATTATGTTTTGAAGGAAAAATTGACCTTTTTAAAATACAATTTAAATTTCGCACCAAAACGCTAGAATAGTAATGGCGTCCGTCTGTGACGTCACCCTTTCATAAACACTTGACAAGTTGTATCTTATTGCTTGTTTTGATTAATATTTTCCATTATTTTGTGCGATAAGCATGAATTGTAATATGTATCGATGGTGTGTAGTTCCTCCATGTAATAATACATCGATAAAAACTCCAAATAAGTTATTTATTAACGTGCCAATGAAGAAAAATATCAGAAATACGTGGCTAAATCTTGCAAGGCGAGACCCAGCTTCTGTATCTGTTAATTCAGTGATTTATTTCTGCGAAGATCATTTTGATATAAGCATTTATTTTATATAAATAAGTGGCGAAGCTCGCAAACGAAATATATGTAAGGTAAATATTTGTCAATAACACTGTCGATCCCGTTTGAGGTTAGGTTTCATTTCTTACTGTATTATTTTTAAAGTTCCTAATTAAAAGTTTTTTTCTTTCTCCAGTTACCAAATGATATGGAAAATTATATATAGTACCATGTAATGGGTTCAGTTTTACAAGTGCGCATAAAGTCGGGGTGTATACCCTCAAAATTTGAATGCTAACCAGGCAGAAGCAAACAAACTTCTAACACCGCTGAGCGTCTCTATGTTCTCAAAAAACAAAGAAGGTGTCTAATTGAAGAAAGTGACAAAGATGTAGCACAAACAAAACCACATAGAGAACATTTAGAACTCACAGGCATTTCATCAGAAAGTTCAGGTACGTACCCATTGCTTTTTTATACCGTTAAACTGTTTTAGTGAATTCAAGTGTATATCTTTTCTGTTAGCCGGTTTAAACAATCTTTGTGGTACCTATTATTATTATTATTATTATAATAATATTATAGTCTGTTGCAAAAATTATAGTACATAATAATGTGTAAATAGTTACAGTTTGTTCACAAGTACTTATTTTTATTTTTTAGCTTTACACACAATTGAAGATCTAGAAGCACCTATCATTTTTCCGAAATCAGCTGACAAATCAGTACAAGTATGTATATATATATATATATATATATATATATATATATATATATATATATATATATATATATATATATTATACAAATTCAGAAGTAAAGCTGTCCAGACTGAAAAAACAGTGCACCAGTTAACCTCTTGGAAAATTTGAGCTATTGGCCTTGACAAATCCTTGTTCCATGACGTTGTACTTTTGATAGCAGGAAACTGACACACTTGGTAGTTTTATCCACAAAATATCTAATTAATGATGGAAATAAAGACAAATTCGAACGATAAAGGCGATAAACAATTATGCCAGATGTGATGTTTACGAAAGCGTGACGTCACGCGCTTCTGATTGGTGTTCGATCTAATATGGCCGATTTCCATATTTTGTGTTTTCATTTTTACTAAAATAAATATAATCTCACCTGTAATCTAAAAATAAATGTGTTTTTTTGAATCATCATCATGCCTATTGAACAGAAATTAAGTAGTTTAATGAAATAATATGTATACTATATATTAAACTTAACTAGAGAAAAAATTACTAACTTATTTATATGTACTTATGTTAAATATTATGTTTCGGCTAAATAGAACCCTGGACCGTTGCTATTTCGCTATGATACATAGTAAACTTAAATTTCAAAAGTGAAATTCATTACTAACTAGTAACATTTAATACAATAGATGAATTAAATGTATTAAAATTTTTAAAAAATAAAGCAGGATTAGACTTTCCAGAGAATTATCCCAACAGACTTAAAATTTCGAGCCTATAAATTCATAACTAATTCTGATTAAAAGTAATTTGTGTAACTTCCTTAAAGTCTTAACTTATTTGAAATAAATTTGGTGTTTTTCCTTTGAAAAGGAAGCTATTATAATATTTATTCTAGGGAATTAAAAAGTTTTTTTTGTTCAAAAGCGTAATTAATATCATTTGTATTTGTGATTTCTGTATAACGTATAAAATTGCAATAATAACCATATTGTGCATTTTTAACAATTTGATACGGCTGACTAACTTATAGTACTAACGGTGTTATGCGTAAATAATTATAACTAAAAACCCATAAACAATACCAATAATTTAATTAATTTTATAAAATGTGGAATTGAAAAACAGCACTTTTTCATTATTTTGCGACAAATGGACCTTTAAATAAAGTCAATGAAATGAATATCAAGGTAAGTATGAAGTTTATCGTGCTTGAATGCACTTTTAGTTTAAGAGGGGTTGTGTATTGTGTATTTAGTATAAAATGTTGATTATTTAAAGGCACATACAACAGTCGATTTATTGCGAAACCAGAAATAAAAAGGTAGTGTACTTTGAAAAATTGTATTGTGATCCTCTCGACAAAATGTTGAAATTGGTAAGTAATACTTCATGTTAACTTGCAAATTCTCATTTTTATTGCAAAGCTTTAAAAGCAAATAATATTAGAACATAATATATATTTATACTGCTCATAAAATATTTAGCTGATAAATAATTTTTTTTTAAATAAAAATTTAGGTTCTTTTAATCATTGCTTACTAAAAAAAGTATTTTTGATAAATATTAATTTAAAAAAAAATGCGGCAAAGTATGTGCCGGACACATATTATTGTTTGTTAGAGTTGCGTAGCAGCTGTTGACATTTCTTTTTGTAATTTCGTAGCTTATTTATCTTTGAACTAATTGAAAGCATGACTCGCAAAAGATGGAATTTTTATCGGAACGAATACTGAAAAATGGCGACTTATTTTTGAAATATGTTTTTACATCTCATGGATTAGTGATTGTAATAATTTTCATTGAAATATGATTTAGTTATGTGTTGATTTTGGTTTTCAATAATTAGCTTTGACAAGTTTAAATTGATGTAACTTTTTATAAATCGAAGTGGAATACTTTTATCGGCTTATTTCTCTTAAGCATAAAGTATATTTGAAAAACGATATGCCTTTTGTTTTTAATATTTTAACAGACATCGCTCAGTAAGGAGTATTTTTTTTTAAATTTAAAACGATTTAAAAGGCTATTAGACTATATATTCAGGATTTCTAATTAAGATGTAGGAGTGGAAGAAATTTATGGCGCGTCGTTCCTAATCAGGACACTAAATTAGAGGGGAATGATTGTCGAACAACCTAAAACTTCTTTATTTACCATTGCATCGGCTTAAGAGATTTATGGTTAAAATAGAAATAAACATAGACAAGAAAACCCCTGTTTTAAAGCGTTGACCTATTTAAATATTAACCCCCTAATTCACTAACACAATCTAATTTTCAAACCGTTCTAAATTGACAGCAGAGTGTTTAAACTGACAAGCAAGTTTTAAGCTCTAAAAATACAAGCGAAAAAAATTTTTTTTTTATTACTGATCCGGCAGAAACTGAGAATTTTATTTATTTTCGGGATACACTATTTCTCTTAAAAATTGCAGAGCTTTATCGTTAGATTCTTATCGTTAATATCTCAATATAAACATATATCATAAGCAAAACAAAACTGACCGATTAGAAGATCTATTTTTCATGGCAACTATATCGGGTTCATAGTGAATCTGGCTGTTGGGGTCTTACGAGTACTGGTGTAACAATGGTAACTACCAGGTGATGATCTGTCTTGTTGCCAAGTCCACGCTATGTAGGATATATTCTTTAATTATTTAAATATCACAAGATATTAAATAACGTAATTTGTGGAATTTATAGAATTTTTCTATCTCTAAACAATTATTTTTGCCTAAAATTCGTTGGCTTCTACCTATAATATTTGTCCAATAATTAGTTAGAATTCGTAACATTATAACCTCTTCAGATTCAGTGCACAATCCGGCAATATTGCTTAGCATAAGCCATTGAGTTATAATTTGTGACAATTGACACTTCCTCTGTTTGTTTCACTTGTGATTTCATTTTCAGCTTAATAGATTTTTAGTGTTAAAAATATTGGTTTATTTTTATGAATCAAAGAGAATTAAACTGTGATTAATGCAATAATACTGTGTAATTTGCAAGAATAAGTAATATAGAGTACATGCACCTCTTAAAAAAAGGAGGTGCGTTATGGAGTATGGTCTATATTTCAATTTAAAATTTCTTTGACACTCTTGCTTTTTAAGCACAAAAAAATACGTTGTATGAAAATAAAAAAAAAACAAGAAAGGGAAGTGGAGAACGAACACCATATCTAATATTTTGCTTCAAATAATCTTTATAATTTTTATTCCATAAGTATGGCATATTTTTATAAATAACTATAATATTTAATACAACTTCCTTTTCTTTAGTTGCTATTTTCGTGCGGCACCAGCACACTGGGTCCGCCCGCGTTAATTGTCTCGTATCGATTAAATATTTTAAATTTCATTATATCATACTAAATTGTTTTCTAAGTGAGTAAGGAAGATCTCCATCGTCGACCATCCTAATTAGGTTTCTAACTGTTTGAAATGCACACTATACTGAACTCAATGCCTACTGAAAATCAGATGGTCTAATAGGGCCTTTAAGTATACACATTGAGCAGATAATTTCCATGATTTTTTTTAGCGGTGTCGAATTGGAAGAAATGTAGTAAGTTTAGGTCATTGATCAAAAAAGTTAATAAACATACTAATTATATTTTTTAAGTAGGTTTAATGAACACTGAATTGAGGGGAGGATTTTTTTTTTATTTATTGCATTTTCATTTTTTTTTTTAAATTTAAGCAAGGTTAGGAAATTTTAATTATTTGCTTCAATCTTAACAAATGGTTTATAATAAATTTATGGGTGCTCATATTTATTCATGCAGACGACAAAAAAAAACAAATAAAGTATTAGATTAGAGGCGAATATCTTCATCATATGTCGCTTTTTATTACTTATTAATCTTAAACTGCCATTTCTTGATCATCAAAAGAATAGTAAGAAAGTTACTTATTCCTTATGCACCTTGGTCAAGAATTTGTTTCCTGTGTGCCATTCTTTAATATTAGGTTTATTCTTACGAAAGTCTAAAAGTTATATTCTATCTGTATTATATTATTTCAGGTACTTGTTTTGATTGTGGTCGCTTGCGTCTCTTCAGCAGTGGTTCCAAAACCACCTGCTACCCACAGCGACACTAAAAATGAAACACCTGCAGTAAAGAGTACACCCTTGCATCCTGAACATTCAGCAGAAAATCAAAAATCAGCGGAAGTTAAACAAGATAACAAAGCAAAGTCATTATTATCCCATGAGGTCAAAACTGATAAAAAAGAAGAACATCATCAACCAACAATAAAGAAAGCTGAACAACATGAAAATGCGCATGCTGTTCCTAAACACACACACGTTCCTGTTACTGTAGGCCATGAACGAAAAGCTGTAACACCAGGACATGAGGCCCAGAAAGCGGAAAAAGTAGAAAACATTAAAGCTAAACCAGTTGAACATGGGCATTAAATGTTTTGTAAATATTTTTGTCGTTAAGAATCCTATTTTATTATTTATTTATTTATTTATTTATCTATTGTACTTCTTTGTGATATCTTTGATTGCCTTACATCTTATTATGATATTATGTACTATGGATGTATATTATTGTTCTTAATATATTTATTTTCTTATACTTACATGAAATAAACCATGTTTGAATAAAAAAAAGTTTTAAAGAGACGTGATTTCAGGCTATATAAAGTAAATTTCCTAATGTTGTAACAGTTTAAAATGGAAGATTGTTTTGATTTGAATTTCTTGTGTGTGTGTTATAAGATAAAAAAAACACCTGAATATAGGCATGTAAAAAGTTTTGTTTTTAATTTCTATTACTCCAATACGTAAACGAAACTGTTTTCGAAAATATTAATTTTTGATAAATTAGCAGAGTCTGAAAATAATTTTCTTTCCTACAAAATGTTGAAATAACATCAGTGGTAACTCAAAATCTGATTTCTAGGTACTGTTAAAATTTGATGCAAATTAATTAAGAATTGTTTTTAACATTTTGAACGGAAATATTTTTAGGTTAATAAAGGATTTTTTTTATTTTTAATAAATTTATCTCTAGTCTGCGATCCCAGGACTATAAAGTTCATCGCAGTAAGATTACTATCTTCTTCATATTTTTTCACTGCATTGGCAAATGAGGAGCGATCATACAGTTTGATGCTATGTTCACTGGCCTCTACACAAAAATTATAGCAATTAAGTTGTATAATAATACTTGCATTGTCTTCAAAATATTGCACATACTATCATTAAAATAGCACATGTCAATGTTAGAACATTGTATGGAAGCATCGAGTATTTTTACCACTCTTGGATGCAATTGAACATATGGAGGCATTAAAACTGTCACTGTTCTTTTGTGTAAATCTATTCAACAACGATTGTGTGTACAAGCTTCGAAAACTTCCGGTTTATGCTTAGATCCTTTCAGCTTTTTGCAAGCTTTAGAAATGTACAGCTTGAGTCGATTCTGCTCGGATATTGACCATGATGAGGTTGTTCGTCCGTCGAGATCTTGTGATGTAGCGTTACTCATATTTCTTCTCTCATTTTTTTCTATTGAATTAGAATTTATCCTGATTTTTAAATCGTAGTAAATTGTTATTTCATGAATTAGTTTATTTTTCCGTTATATTTCATTTCTTCCTAAACCTTTATTAATTTTATTTTTAAATTTCTTATCTGAACACCAATGACTTTATTCATGATTATAACAATCTTTTTACCAATGAGGCTGTGCATCTAATAAATATTTGAAGGTTTTACTGCCACCGTCACTGACGTAATTGGCGAATTTGAGTCCATATGAAGTTTGGCAGCGTTGAAACATTTCAATCATTGTGTACACTTCCATGTTTTCTACTGAGCTTTCGAGATTAGATTGACAGTTGTCAGGATAGGTTTTGGGCTACTCCAGCACTTAAATTCTTCTTTCATAGTTCACAAAATTTACAACGCCTAGGTTTAACTTTAATACAGTTTCATTCTTTAACCGAATATTTTTCAATTTATCGATATTCCTTTGAATGTATTCTAGAAAATTCTATTCGGCAAGTTGTGTAATTTTGGAAAGGAGGTAAAACATTGGCGGTTTCTCTTGGCTTCAAATTTCATTTAAATTCGAATTAACATTAATTGATTTTAGATTTAGTAGGTCATTTTTGTCATGTATGGATATGTAGAATCAGGTATCATAAAACTGCTAATAAAGATTAATGGCTCTTGTGCACCTTTAACGCCCTTGTTCTTCGTATGAGATTTTCAGCATCCTTATATCTTCTTAAAATAATCGTTACTATAGATTGACCCTGATGTTTTCTTGTCTATATCCTTCATTATTTAGAGCTATCATTTTTGCTGCTTGAGCTTCATTACATTGTCTGGCTGGCGACGGGAGGGAAAAACAATCAAACAAACGCGAATAACTATTACCAACTTATTTCATTACAAATAACTCACTAAACTTTTTTTAATTGTGTAAGAAATTTTTGTAGTAAAATGCATTTGAATCATTAAACGTCAATAATATGAAAATAAGCTACCTGCCGACATATCACGTTTTCAAAATAAAAGAATATACCTATCTAATAGACAAATAACATCAGCACATACACCCCGACAGCAGACATGGAAATCCTTCTAAATCTTCCCCTCCAGATATAATAATCGAGGCTGAGATAGAAGTATAGGTTCGAACATCACCATCAAAGCCATAGTGACGGAGTCATTATTGGAGATGATCAGTAAACTTTGACATGCTCTATTCCATCTAGATTAACTGAGAGGTAGGATCTGAACAATTACTAAGACAGCTAGGAAACTTAGTCTGGTTTACACACGGGTCCAAAACTGACCATGGTACATGAGACTCAATATAAGTGAGGCAATGGGGCAGCACATCATTGTATTCAAGGCAGAAATACTTGCAACTGATATGTTTCTTCGGGAGAATCAGATGAGGGGTTACAGAGACAAGATCATTCCCATCTTCTCCGACAGACAAACAGCGTTAAAAGCGCTAGCATACCATCAGATAAAATGTATACATGCCTGAAATTGTCTTCAAAACTTATCCCCTCGGCAAGATACAACAAGGTTTGCTTGGATATCACAATATAAAGATATCCTAGGCAATGAAAAGATGGACCAACATGCAAGGTAAGGATCTGTTACCGCATTTATTGGACTAAAACTAGTATTTGGCATTACAAAGGCTTCGCGGGTAAATCCCTTGGTAGATAAACCATTAACATCAGCCCCAATGGAACCTTACTGCAGGCCACAGGCATATTAAACTATTGCTGAGCAAGTCATCCGGCAACTAAGCCGCAAAATTTTGCGTTTAAGTAGACAACAGATTACGCTGGCGACTGAGGCTAATACCAGGCCACTGCAGCTTAAGGAAATATCTACACACATTGAGTATTTATAATGAATAACATGTATACTATGTGACTAAGAGAACGAAATAGTCTCACGCATTAGCTTCGAATGCGAGGCTCTAACCTACTGGGGATCAGGCGCGGATCCAAGGGGGGGGGGCGGTGGGGGCGATCGCCCCCCCCAAGAGCTTTGAGTTTAGGAAAATGGACCCGATTTTTCTTCTTATACTATAGTTTATTCAAGAACTAAAGAGAGTAATAAATCATTTTTTATCCTTTTTCTCTTCGCAAACTACCTGTGTTCTTTAGTCCGGTGTTTTTAGCAAAATTTGTTAGACACATATATTTTTCATAGGAATGGGTTAGAAATTTTATAATCAAAAATACCGGTCTATAATAATAGACTAAAACATAGGATTATTCTCTCAAAAAATTCTAAGTTATAATTTAAATACTTACAAAATATCCATTGTCAAAAATACAAAAAGTTAAACATATATAAAAAAATAAATTCGTCCATATAATAATAAAATATTTTTGGGGCTATCGGTCATTTTATTATTAATTAAAAACATTTTTAGAGTATTTGACGTTTCAGTTTATTTATTTCTTAAATCATCTGCAGAATTACAATTAAACATTAAAAAGGGATTCAAATGTAATTACTTTTTTTTATGTTGTAATTAAAATTAGACCTACTTATTTTTATTTCTATTGTACTGATATCTTAATTTAATTTACTTTATATATGGAAATACGGTAGCCCCAAAAAAATAAGATAAACATGTTAATTCTATACGCTTAAGAAAAAGACACAAACACAATAATAAAGTAATAAAAAACTTACGGCTAATTAGAATTAAATATATATAAAATTAAAGAGTGGGAATATATATAAAAAAATACAAAAAAAAACATATAAACAACATTAAACAATAAAATACAACAAAAACAAAAATTTAAATAATAAATTGTGTTTATACTAGTAAACATTACGTATCTAATTCCTAATCAAAGTCAGTGAAACTATCTTCGTTAAAATTAATTTTAATTGGTTCCTCTATTTCACCGATTATGGGATCTAGTTCTCACATTTTGTTTCATTCTTTTATTATATGGATTTTTCCCAATTTCCCGCAGTAACTTTATTCAAAAAAATCTTTCATAGGTTTAGTTAAATTACTAATTTTATTAATTGTATTTCCAGCAACTTGAGAGAGATAGACGATTTATAAGAACAGATTTTCTATCTGGTTTTTCCCAGCAAAAATTAAGTTCTCTGAGCAATTTCCAGAGATCAGTTCTTTTAATTTCAGGTAAATCGCGATCTTCAATGATTTTAGTTAGAATTTTGTAAATGGTTGGAATCTGCTTCTCATAATAAAATGTATATACAAGCCCTTTAATTGCAGTTTTCATCTCTTCTTCCAACGAGGTCTTTCGTTTGTCTGTGATCGAATGTGGCTTGGGAGTACTAACAATTCCAGTCGTTTTTTCTCCTTCAATATTCGGTACATAGTAGATTTTACAACTCCTGTCATGTTGGAACATATCTCAATAGAGCTTTTAACATTATTATCTAGATATTGATATCTTAAGGCATCATAAACATTCATCGTAATACGTTTTTCGTTGAGGAAAAAATGCCCTGGTTTAACGATTTTGGAATAAATATAGAGGTGAAAGCCATATCTTTTGTGTATCTCACTAATTTCAAATAATATATAAAAACAAGCGCAAACAAGATAAATCACTAAGAAAAAACTGTAAGTTGTACTTTGCTCACTGACAGAAATTAAATTAAACTATCAGAAATTCTATGTTGCAGTAACTTTATAAAATATATTTAAATATAATGAAATATAATTAGATTTACGGCAGTTCTCAGTTATCTGCGGCACTGGAGCAGGTACGTTAGAGGTTTCGGTAACAGTTTTATTACTCTCTCTAGTTCTTGAATAGAGTATAGGAGTCTGTATGCTTGCGATCGCCCCCCCCCCCCTCCCAAAAGCTTTGAGTTCAGGAAAATAGAACACATTCTGCCTTTTATATTAGGAATGAGTATGCTGCTTGCACCCCCCCCCCCCTTTGACAACTTGTTTTTCTTGCCATACTGTACTTTTGTGATATCACCGCCCCCCCCCCCCCAAAGAGAGAGGCTGGATCCGCCCCTGCTGGGGATACTTTCAACGATCGATCAGTTCTGAAGGTTTATACCCAGAGGACAAAGTTGGTCACTCGGTGCAGTGTAAGGGTTTCTCAACCCTAGCCTCAATCAATTGATCAAGCAGATATATAAAAGTTTATAGCGGTAAATTATAATTATTTTCAACCATTATGATAACAAAAAATATTCGGTAGATTAAATATCAACCAGAATTTAACAACTCCCTTCCACCGGAAAATAATCAGTCAATTTCAAATACTTTGAAAGGAGACAATATAAAAAATAAACAATTTTTTGTAAAATATTTACTATTATGTTCTCAAAATTTATATCTGATATAATTTTCTTTATCTTATATTTGTATTTTGAGACAATAAATTATTGAAAAACCCTATTTAACTCCCAACTGTGCTTAATTTTCCCTACGTAATCTGTTGCTGTTTTTAACTCAACATCATCAACAAAAAATTCACGTATTTTTTTTTCATCAAATTAAAAAAGATAAATTGATCCACCATTGCTAACTTCAACATGTAGTAGTAATATAAGAAGTACCCCAGCGGATTCAAACCTCTAAAATTGGTTTCAACGAAAGGCCGGAAGGGTTTTCATTAGTGGGCTTTCATTTCTTGTAATTTCATTACCTACAACACTAAGAAAATAATTTACTGATTTGAAACGTATATTTAACAGTCACTGGGTGTTGGAGTGATAATGAAGTTTTTCTTAAAATTTTAAATTTTCTTTCTGTAAAAGAATAAATTAATTTTAAAATCAAAAACCACTTGGTTTTTAGGTTAGGCATTATTAATATGTAAAATTATACATTTCTTTTGGAAGACAATAAAGGATTATTAAAGAGAATAGTCTATATTTAGAATTAAGGAATATCTGTTTTTAAATATAGGTCCAAGAAGACGAATTAAAAAATATTAACTCATTATCCAATTAAACATAATAATACAAAGTAGTAAGAAATAGTGTTGTAAACATTCAAGTTAACAATGAATAATAGAAGTTAAAATTCAAGTAAAAACCACCACTCAACTTTAAAAGCTTTAATTCTTACATTACTCTATAAAATACATTACATGATAATGCCATTGTGACGGGAATGCATTTCATGTGGGAAGGTTCAACTCACGTTCAAAACTCAATAGAATTGAGGATATCTGTATGCACAGGAAGCGTCATTATTCATTATGCCTCTCAATCTATCGTAGTCTATCATTATCCGAGTTGTAGTGCTATATAGTTCTCAGTTTGCTTTAGTCAGGTTTCCTATTTAGTAGACCTATTTTTTTTTCTAATTTTCACAACTCTGTTTTGTGTATTTCTAGGCATATTGGGACAATCCTGCATAACTTTTCAGCTGCTATTTATTACTAGGGGGCTGCTTACTATTCTTATGTAGGTCTAGTGTACTTATTTCGCTGTTATTTAGATTCTACATAAGTATTGCGGAGTCAGAGTTAATAACTACCAAATGATTCTCAATAATGGAGTCTCAATAGGTTGTCCCCCTTGTTTGTAGGGGTTTGCCCTAAATAGGGTAGTGTGAGTTTAGATTTTATTTGCAGGTATGTCTTTTGTTAGTTCTTCCAGTAATTCTGGCTCTAACTAAACTTCCGAGTTTACATATATATTAATTAGAGTCCAGTCTCCAATTTTTATTATGATAGATTGTGCAAATTCTGGATGGCAACTTTTTATTTTATTGAATCAGATTGCCACCGTTGCCGCCGTTTCTGTCCTGTTCAATGATATTAAAAGGTTTTGGTGCAAACCTTGTGGTTAGTGTTCATTTCCATTGTAAAATTCTTAACTAGAAATTGTTGTTCATTTATTTGGTTGAGGGTTGGACTCTTAACGAGACTCTTTATATTATTTTGGTAATCCACTTATGACTCTGGGCCTACTCTATCTAATAAATAATTCCTGATATAATGTCTATTTCTTTTTTCGAAATCTTGTTAATAATGTCAATGCAATAATTTAATTTCTCGTTTTGTGATACGTTTTGTTTTTCATTAACTATAAGTTGAAATGCGTTATTTGTAAATCCCTTTGTAATTTTATGTGAGTATTCAATTAAATTTTCTGATGTTTTTGGTCTATTGTACGAGTCTTGAATTTGGATAATATAAATTTTCCTTATGTGTCTTTATATCATATCCTTTCTGTATCATCCTTGTTTCTTTAATGGTCTGTCAAAACCTATTCATATGTTCTCTTAAAGGCTAAGTTTTTGAAGTGTATTCCTCTATCTGATGGTGTTATTATATTCTCCTCTATAGCTTAATTCTTTGAACTGCAGGAAAACCTTTTGCGTGATAATAAAATTTTCCTTTAACCTCGCATTTCCTTTGGCAGGCTGCATTTACATCATAAAAATTTATTTTTCGAAAGTCATCATTTCTTTGATGTTTTTTTGCCGATTATATTCTGCGCTTTTTTTTGAAACTGTAACATTTTGTTATACATGTGTTTCTTGTGGGTGTTACCCCTTTAAGTATAAATAGGATTATTCAAGTTGGTTTATATAATGTCTCGTTATTCTTAATAATTGTTCTTCCTCAGTATCGGGTCCTATTTGTCTAACTACACCTTTGCATGTTGCGAAATTACGATGGGATGATAATCTTGTAACCTTTGTTTATCAAGCTACTATTATTTATAAAAGTGTTCATGGTCTGATAAGTTAATAATTCTATTGCTATCGTATTTAGGCTTTTATTCTTTATATTTTTAGATAGCTGCCTGGTTTAAATTAAAAATGTCCCTAGCGATTTTTATACCATTAAATTTCCCTACATTGAGGCCTACTTTGTGTGTAGATTCCAAGTAAACAAAAACGGTATGCTGCAGAAACTTGAATACAAAATAGTTAGTTTATCTACATTGTTATTCTTGTTCCATATTTTATTTTTTTGCTATTATATATTCCCATTTTTCCACTTTTCCTGTATCTGGAAACTTGTTTTCCTTTTTCTGGGGAGGAGGGGGGTGGTCCTAACCACCGGAATCACAGCACTGATGTCAAAATATTCTGAGTACGTGTATGGTTGGAAATTATAAACTTTACGATGGATATGTCATATGGCTCCTAGCATTGCCATTCCGAAATGTGAACGACTATTCTCGTAACTACGAATAATATTAAAATATATTCGAGATATATTCTTTAGGAAAATAAAGCAATATTCACCAAAAAAAAGATTTATGCAAATTTGTGAGGATACGCTGATTGATGCCTATTTTAGTTTAGTCTTTCATAGATAAATCCCGTCTGTGAAATGGTTATCTAGGTATTTAATTTAGATAATAATATATGAAAAGAAACGGTTAACCAGTTTATTTGAGCTCTTCAAAATAATCGCAATATTGACCAATATTTTGAAAATATTTATCAGTCAACTCCCTCAAACTTCGAACTACTTGGAAAAAAAAAGATAAACCCATCTGGTCTTACTGGACTTGAGAAAAACTTATAAACTAATTTTTGTGGAATTATTAGATTGAATCATTGTTCAAATAAAAGTAAGATTTGGTGATTTACAAGAACTAAGACCTTTTAACGCTTGAAGAGTTTCCACTGTGTTCTAAGGCTTGTCCTCAAAATTGTTGATGTTGGTATAATATCCATTTTTTGACAAAATTCCGTGGATCAGTGAATTAACTGTAATGCATAAAAATCCCCAGATATCTACATCACTAGAAAGAAGTTTAAAGAAAACAAATAAATCACCAGAGTCGCAATATTATGGCTCAGAATAGGTTAAGCAACCTCTCGCTTATATCTACTGAAAAAGAACCAGTAAAGTAATGTAAGAATAAGCCCTTAACATTTACGAGAACTAAAAATTTCTTTTATTAAGCAATAATTTATTATTAATTATTAAACATGAATAATTTTATATTTATTTGCATAGTTGTATATACCACGCTCAAGATGCTAAAAACATGTTATTAGATCAAAATTCTTTATTTAAATTTAGTAAATAGCTAAACGTTTTTTGGTACCAACACACATCACGCTTTCCAGCTTTTACAAATTATGTATTCATCAAAGATTTTGTTAGACACTTTCTTTTAATACAATTATATAAGAGAAACTTAGCTCTCAACCAACTGAAAAAAACCTTATACTATAAGGACATACGTGCTCTGTTCCGACACAGTTAGAGACAAAGCACTATCTCAGATTGCAAGAATACCAGGAAAGGGTGGGAGCCTTTCCTATGGTAGTGCACCGCCATCTGTAGACCGGTTTCGAATTTGTTAGTTCTCGTCAGTACAGAATAGGCTAGCGCACTTCACCATCGGAAAAGTAAATCCTTTAAGAAACTTATATTAGACAAAATATGAAATCTAATGCAAGCGGCGCCATCTCTCAGCATTTCACGCAATCTGAATATAAAATCTCGTAGAGATCTGTACATATATAAACCAAAAGTGGATAATATACATATATATATATATATATATATATATATATATATATATATATATATATATATATATATTCTTTTAACTTTGTTACTATGCTACTATATCCAAATTTTCGTTACATATCTTTATAAATATATTGTGTAATTAAAATATGATATTCCAAATATAGATTTTGCTAAAGAGTTTATTGTATAAAATATTATTTTCCTATGTCATGTATAAGCTTTTTTATCAAGTATTGTTGTAAATAAAGTCTCTATCAATTCATTATACCAATATTCCCTTATCCAAAGTTCCTTTTTTATCCTTTCTAGCAAGATTAAACTCTCACCTCCCTGTTGGTTTTGCTGTGAAATAAATTATGTTTTTTAGGCATTTTTTATTATCAAAATACATAACATACTTAACTAAATTAATCACACTTGTAATCATCATTTCCATACCCATGAGCTATCACTGCTTATAGGAACAGGAAATGTGGGATAGGTTGCTGATAGTTTTAATCTTCCGCTCAACAATTTAACATTGAACATGAAAAAATATCTTTGGCTAAATAAATGACTTATGACCCTCATCGTTAATAAAGTAGCCTTGTACGTATATAATATATAGTTTATTTGAAAAAAAAAAATAATTATTGTGATACAAGTTTAAAAAAAAATTTATGTCTACAGGTTGTTATAAAATTCGATGCCTTGAACCTCTTAAATTAGTAGAAAGTTGCATAGTATCTTTCGAATTTAGTGTCGTTCTTTTTAAAGAAATTATATGATATTTTATTATTTTCTTTACAAATATTAAAAAATTAAAGACTTATTCTAAAACTGTGAAATGATGAATATATTAATTTTCATTCTATATGTTATTTTTGAACTCGATTTAAATTATTTTTTTATTTAAGCCTCAAATACCATAACACTCGATCTTTTTAGAAAATCTGTTAGAGTTCTTATATTTAAAGCAAGACAATTTTCAGACAAAAATAATAGTTTCATTGAATAATATGTAGATTTATTTTCGAATTGAAAAATAGAATATATCATCAAACATACTTTAATTTTGTCTTAGTTAAATAAGAACAAAAAAAAAATTTCTTCGGAAACAATTTTTTTTGAAGTTCTAAACTAAACACAACTTCATGCAATTTCAGCAAAATCTAAACGATTCTTTTTCTGTTTTTGAGTTTGCTGAACATCAAGTTTGTAATAATACTCTGTACACATGCTCTTGTTCAAATAATATCCTTGTTAGAATTTTACCTTGTTCCTAAAATGTTATTTGACTTTTTCAACAACCTACTATATCAAATACTTGGTATATAAATAAATATTATTTTTGGGTTTAAATCGGAGAAGATAAATTTGTCACAAATTTAAATAAAAAGGGCAAATTTTATATTGTCTTCCAGGAGTACAAGAATAGAGAAAGATAAGGTACGATGGGTTAGTTAAGTTTTAATGTTAAAAAAAAATCGCAATATGTGTATATCTATTAATTATAAAACCAATGTTTTTATAGAAGACATTGGACATAATTAAAATCATTTTTATTTTCTTCAGATCATTTTACAAAAGTGTTGTATACTTGGTTAACAGGTATTTTTTAGCCGTACTAGATTTGGTCTAAAATCCTATAAAATTATCTATCGTCACATTGTAGACAACTTCAGTTCCTGCAGTAACCTACCACCTGTTTTTCTTATATACATTTTTGGGGAGATATTCATAATCCTTAAGAGTTAATTTTTTTCTCAGTCACAGTATTAAATTGGTACAATTTTTTTCGCATATAATATCTTATTGATCTTAAGTTAGTCGTCGTTAATCTAAAAAGTATTTTCTCCATATTAATTATATATTTAGTCTTTTTCTCTTAAAAAAAGACTACCGCCTTTGGATTCAAAGGTTATTTTTATCACTTTTATCCATTCGGTAGTGTCAATTATTTTCATTTTGTTTTCTAGAGTACTTTGATGGATTTTAAAGGTTTTTGTAGTCAAAAAATTATATTTTATTGTCCAAGGCACATGAAATTGTATTCCTTATTTCATTGGTTCCGTTGATAATTTTCTTTTTCAATCTTAAGAATGTAATTTCTCATTATTATAAAATGAAACGTATACATAACCAATTTCAAAACCTAGATAAGGATAAAGGTTAAGATGATAAAAGGGACACTCTATCTTACCTCTTTGAATGTTTATATATAAAAATTTGAAATAAGAAATTATACCTCTGAGCAACATTTTTAAAAATCGCTTAATTTCTAGCAGTTATTCATCATCATCATCATCATCAACCCATTTCTGTCCACTGCTGAACACAGGTCTCCTCAAGAGATTTCCATCCTCCTCTATTCTGAGCCACTGCAATCCAGTTTGTTGCTATTCTTTTGAGGTCGTCTGTCCATCTGGTCAGTGGTCGTCCCTGACTGCGTTTGTCCAGTCTCGGTCGCCATTCCAAAACTCTTTTCGTCCATCTGTTGTCCCTTATTCTAGCCACATGTTCGGCCCATCTCCACTTTAACCTTGCAATGCGCACAATGACATCATCTACCCCCGTTCTTCTCCTAACTTCCTCGTTTGTTTTCGTCAATGTTAGTGTCTCCGCTCCATATGTTAAGACTGGGAGAGCACATTGGTTAAAGGCTTTCCGTCAGCAGTTATTCGATTTCTTCAAATGATTGTTAAGCAAGCAAAATGTGAAAATAATAGTAAAACTCTCAAAAACTGTTTTTTTTTAAACATCAACTCCACTTCGATGATGCTCAGACGACTGAAAGGAGTGTATCTTCTATTTGTCATATATACATTATCTTCAAAAATTAAAATTTCAATAAGATATAAAGAAATATTAAACTATATTATCTTTGGTATAACGTTTGCTCGGCACTTCGTCGTCATGCTACACCATTATGCCCCACATTCCCCCACAGCTTAAGATTACAAACACATTGCTACTAATTTTAAGAAAAGGGTTGAGGTGGTTGAAATGCTTTTAGAACAGACTCTTGAGAATAGCTAAACAGAACATTAATTTTGAAATATTTTAAAACCTTTTAATAATTCATGAAACCAACGTTTCTAGGGGCAACTGTTTTATTCCCAAACACAAACCGAAGAAAATAATTTAATAAAAGCTTGTTAAACTTTTGAATTGTTTATGAGAGGTCTCAGATAGGGAAAACAAAAGTTATACAATACAAAAGTTTAAAATATAGGTCACGAGTCACAACTATATATGATAAGAAATATACAGGGTCTCTCATAATTGCCTTTTAATATTTAAGAGTATAAATCTTTGGATGATTTTAAAATTTTTAGTTCATATTATTGTAGGTTCACAATCGTCTTATATTTAAGATATTGATTGAGTGATTGAATGATATAGCAGGTTAGGGTTGTATAGCCCTGAAACTGCAGCTTAGTGTCTTATTGTGTCGCCTATGTGATCTGTTCTATGTGAACAGGCTGGTTGCCTTAATCAAGTTTGAAAGACTGTTTACTAATTTGTCCTCTTGGTATAGTATAGATATTCACGGTAAAATGAGCATGGAAAGTTTCTCATACGATATAAAGCATTGATCGCGATATTTGATTTTCAAAGATAATAAACTTTTCAAGTTAATAAAATTTCGGGAAGCTGTATACAATTTTTTAGCATGTGCCCATAATTCAATATGATGTAGTTGAGAATTTATTTTGCACGATGTTTTTTTTCGCAATTAATACATTTGTTAGTATCTGCCACATAGCTATCAGAGCGCCTGGTTGATAAGTATGTTGATAGTATTTCTCGGTTAAGCTTAACTTTTTTATATTCCTCAATATTACCTTTTTTACTATTACTATTTTCTTTTTTCAGAACTTTAAAACTATTTTAGGTTTTTCTATGTGTATATTTTTTATAGCAATCATTGGTCATGTGGTTCTTGATCAAATCTAAAAATTACATTAAGCGCCTAAGTATAGAATTACATGCATCAATTTTGTTATAAAATAATTTTCCTTTCTTTGGCTGTTATATTCAAGAGACAAAACACAATGTCCCTATGCAAATCGGTAACGTCGCTTATTCGACACCGGCCTTGGTTGGTACTCGTTGAATGTATGCATTTTTTATTTTCTTGAATAATGTACAAATCAATGTAAAAAAAATCTTTTCGAATTTAGTCATATTGTTACTCTCAACAACTTGAATATATAAAAGTCAACAGAACAGGCGCAACCTGATTAGTTTTTAGCTCGTGGAATCATTGATGCGACTATAGTTGTTCTAATCGCTAAATCTCAGTTTTAAAATAATATCTAACTGATGTGCGATTGATAAAATGTGTATGATACACTTACTATAGTACGATATTGTTTACTCAGTATTACACCCTGAAGGACTAATTTCTTGAACTTAATTTTTTGGCCACAGAATGACTATATTTAAAGCATGCTCTGGCAACAATGTCAACGTTTCATCTTTTATCTCTTTTTTACTTGTGTTAAGCGTAACAAAATGCCTCGAATTCGAAGCCGTCAAAATTATTACCATGTTAGCGACTTTGACAAAGGTAGAATTGTTGCCTATCGAGATGGTGGTTTGTCAAATCGCGATTCTCCGCCTTGTTAATTGTATTGCAATGACGGTAATGCGTGTGTGTGGTGTGTGGACAGAAGAAGGTCGAGCAATACGAAGAAGAACAACTGGTCCGAGGTGTACCACAGAGCATCAAGATAGGTGCTTTAGACAACTAGGTCTACAAGAACGTTTTGCTACTACGCCGTAGCTTGCTGACCAATGGTTTGGAGAAGAAAGTAGACCTGTTACTATGCGTACACTGTATCGCAGCATTCGAGCTTTCGGACTTGTTTCATACTGTCTACGATTAGTGCTTCCTTTGATTGCGGACCACTATCGTCAACTTTTATACCGGTGCAAAGAATGGCTGCATTTGAAGCTAGAATGCATAGTGTTGTATTCAGCGACGAATCGTGATTCTGTTTAGGTATGCATGATGACCGTACAAGGGTAAGGCGCCGCCGTGGAGAGCGACGTGATATTAGGTTTGCTGTTGAGGAGCATGTACACAGGACTATTGGGGTAATGGTTTGGGGGGCTATTGCCTATGGTAGCCGATCATCACTTCTCTTTATTCGAGGCAGTATGACAGCTGCGTGTTATGTTAATGATGTCCTACAAGCCACTTCACTGTTTTATCTAGATGGCCGACCACACGTCCTTTTTCAAAAAGAAAACGCACGTCTCCAGATTGCTCGTCGAAATATGGACTTTCTCCAAGCAGGAGTTAATGTTTTGCCGTAGCTATCCTTTTCACTGGATTTAAATCCCATTGAATATATGTGGGATATGATGGGAAGGAGACTGTCCACTTTGCATTATCCTCCACAGAGTCTGGTGCAATTAATCCACGAAGTTCAAGTTGCTTGAAACGAAGTACCACAAGCAGATGTGTACAGGGGTGTACTCCGCTACGGGGTCGCGAAACATAATATTATTTTTTTTTCTAATTACATGTAAATTTCATTCAAATATTATCGTTTCATTTTTGATGTAAGACTACCATGTTGCCAAAAATTAAGTTCAAAGAATTATTCCTTCTGGATGTAATACTTCGTTGTGTAATATGTCGTTGAATATATTTTAGTCATTATGCCGCATTTTTAACAGGGACTGTAGTTATTATGGCAAACAATGCGTTCGCTGTCAAACATAGTTATAATAGTTGAAGTTCCTCATTCATTGCATGTTTTATGATTAGATGCTTATAATTAATAAATAAAAATATATATTTGCATTGTGATTAATCCCTTCTGGTAATTTGATATATCAATTTATGGGCACACAATTTGAAAATACTTATTTTCAAGTTAATTTGGTAATAAATAATTGATATGTAAAAAATTCCATATTTTGGGGATTTTTTGGCAATTTTGCAATAACAAATTGACGAAATTGATCGCACAAAAGCTCAAATTGTAAATTTTTAAAATCTCTATAACTTTTACTGGAAACAATTTTTTTCCAAAATACTTTCCTTGGCTTGTAAATTGAAAAAGCCTGTATTAGCCTCCCTCCCTCTTGGCTCTAACCTATTTCTTGATGTTACATTTTATGTAAGGTTTTTTCTTACATTGTCCTCAACACTCTTGGATAGGTTTCATCCTTCTCGGAATTTACGTCCAAAACAGCACTAATTGTTACTTATGGCTGGGACTACTAAGACCAACCCTAATACAGTAGAAGTACATTGCTTCGTCAGACTAGCACTACAGTATTAGACGTTAAATAGCAGCAAAGAGAGAAAAACAAAGCATCAATCTCTGAGGTACACCCTCTGTATGGATACCAACCCATTTACCAACGCCTTAAATCTAGGAAAACTTTTCACATACCACTGAAAATCTTACTAAGCTAGCCTAGGGGACTAGGCTAAACCTATGGTGAGGTCAGAATGGCAACAATGAATGGATGATGCCGTTTTAACATGTCCCACCAAGATACAAATAAGAATGGATAACATGGAAAGCACTCAAGAGACTCCGTACGAATGTGATAAGATCTAAAGTCAACCGGATGAAATGGGGCTTCTTCTATGAGTCGGTCCGATGCGACTATGAAGAAGAGCAAACCGCAATGTATTTCTTAGAGTGTCCTATATGTACCAACCATATTGTATTGTTAAACTTTAGCACACACTTCATGAATCGGTTATAGATATTTGAAACTTTTATTTTATACAATAAATATTATACATACAAAATGATATATAGTTCTCATTGAGGCCCTGAACTGTCTTATTGCTCACAGATTTTGTTTACTTTTCAGCATTTGCAATTTTAAAGGAATATAGTTGCTATACAAATTTATTCATATAAATTAAAGTAGTATTTTAATCACTAAAGAACATGACTAGGCCCCAAAGGTTAAAAAAATTTCATTGTTTTCAAAATAACGAATTATTATTTAAAAATACCTTACATAAAATTTCGCAATATTCAAAACGGCCCTAATTAATGCATTCGTTAAGCAGCTTATTCAAAGTAAAAGGCATACTTAAAAAGTTTGCCAACGCTTAAAATATCACTAAAACTACTCATCCCTTAATCCCTTACCACAAACATGTTAAAGGGTTAATGCCTAACGTGCCACTTTCCATTAAAAGTTGCGCTATTTTATACATACCAATGGGAAAACTTGCGGCTGACGAGGTGCTTACCACTAATCGTCGGTATAACTTTTTAATTAGCTTACACAAATGTTTTTGACTCTTAGCTAGTGGTTGAGTAGGCAGAGTACATATTATTTTAAGAGCCACATTTAAATTCATTCAATTAATATTTCTTAGTTTTGTCAGCAAGTAAGAGGCATGAGTTAAAAAGAAGGTGTAGGGTCGATATATACTTCGGTAGGATCATTTTTATTTTGCAATTGTCAAACCTTTAAGTTTCACCAAAGATTAATCTTTGGTTTCACCCACATTTTGGTTCTTATATGACAATTATGCCAGAATAGTAGTAGTAGTAGTATATATATATATATATATATATATATATATATATATATATATATATATATATATATATATATATATATGCTGGTTGAAATTAATAGCAAAAACATTTTATATATGTACCTAATACCTGGCAGCAGAATGACCCTAATCGCTATGTAAAATTTCTTGAAATTGTAAAAAAAACTTACACTGATACTGCTTCAAATTGAATAGAAAATAAAAATTAAAACTGTAATAAAATACTAAATTCTAAGTAAGAAGAACTGAACTACGTTTTATGTTCATCCTGTTAATCATAGAAAGGCTAAAAACGTAATAAATCATGTGAAAATCAAATATTTGATATATGAACAGGATCAGACACATTTTTTCACCAAATTTCGTCACCTTTAAACAATACTCTGACAAAACAAAACAGTTTACGTGTTTTCTCATGTTCGCACAACTAAATGCTTATATCATAGCTATACACAGGGTGTCTATAAAAGATCTGCACAAAAAGCTAGCGCAAATTTCTGACGCTAAAATATGAGGATTCAGCCCGTTTTACTTTAGTTCATAAGTTGATAGTTTTCGAAATTTAAGGTGTCAAAATAAAAATTTTTTCTAACTACTTATCCTAATAATGGCGTGACTCGCACTAAATTTGACACTTTGGGTTTTTTTTTGAAACATTTGCGGCTGTTGAAAGACATCTTAGGGAAACCGGTAGTTTTATTCCTGCAACCATTGATTATCGACGTGAAGAATGTCTGATTCAGCACCATATACTTCGGAACCTAGAGTTTCTAAAGATACAGTAAATAAAACTTTCGGAGAATAGCTGTTGTATTCATACCATTTTCAGACAGTATTAGAGCTTTTACTGCTCACCTTGAATTCAAGCTAGGCTTCTGTCGATTCATAAAAAAAATTATTTACCGATGATACGCATCGAATAAAGTTAATGCTCGATTATTTATAAAGATTGTTTTACAGGTTTCTCTTCTTTAACACTGAAAATTAATCTTAATATTTGTTTTTTATTAGAAACACTCTATTAATTCCAACATGCCATTGCGTAGTATTAAATCTCATCAGAAATAAGTAGTTCTATATAAGTCATAACAGAGCTGCAATAGCCCAAAGTATTCCTTATTAAGCTTTGTAAAACATGATCTATGTGATTGTTTAAAACCATTCCCTGCTCCATACACCGCCTTCAACTTGACATTGAAGACTGCTTCCACTGGGGCTTTTGGAGTCCTGGTGAACCTGCCTCCTCTTCACTTATACATAGAGAATGAGGACCTGAAGACGGTTTATCTTCTCAGATGCCTAGGGCATCTCAGAATTGGAACGGGCGGCTACTCAGATGTCTGAGGAAGCGCGGTGGAGAGGGGTCCATCGCTCCCCATGCAGACAGATTACATGGCGCAGCTTTTAAAACCCAACCGCTCTCTGAAGATATTTCTGCCAAGTAGAAAGGATTGGGAGGGAGAGCAAAACCTTCCAAGAAATGGATCTTGGTGGTATACAGATGGATCTCGACAAGATGAAAGAGCTGTAGCCGGAGTGGTCAGCAGGAGTACAGGAGTCAGAGAGTACTAGCCTCTCGGACAATGTGCGACGATCTTCACAGCGAAAATTTATGCTATTCGGTAGTATGCCCATCTCTGTGAGAAGGATGTAAACAGGAAAAGAGTATAAAACATATACTCAGACAGTAAGGTTGATATAATAACACTGAAGTCCATTATCGTAACTTCGTGACTGGTGTTTGGGTGCAAGGATGTAATGAATAGTCTGACAAGGAAAACTGAATAGGCTGCACAATCAGACTCGTATGGGTCCCGGGTTACTCGGGCATATGTGGGAATGAGGAAGCAGATCGTCTGGCAAAGGCGTTCCGCAACTGAACCACATGGACCCTAACCAATTCTATCTGTCCCAATTGCCGTTGGCAAAAGGGAATTAAAATTATTGCTAGAAAATAAATTAGTGAATCGTGAAATGGAACTCCTGGTAGTAGATGTGATAAGGAACATATAACTGGACCTAGCGCATGACGTATTCAGGAACTTCTCTCCTTACGAAAGAAGGTGCTGGGAATTGTGATGGGATTGTTGACAGGACATTGTCACCCGACGTGCAGATGGTGTTTACAGGACATTGCCACCCGAAGTGCAGATGGTGTTGAAAAAACATTGTCACCCGAGGTGCAGATGGTGAATGGAGGAGGATGAAATGATTAACACCTCAGAGAATACCCAGCACTCAACGGTATGAGACAGAGATATTTTGGAGGTAAAATTTTGTTACCGGAAGCAGTCAGGTAAGTTCAATTAACGAGGCTGCTTGGATTCGCAAAAGCGTTCGGCTTTGAATGACCTGTAGCTATGGTGGAATGTAAAGTGCCAAATGAGGCCTAGACATCGATGATCAAGTATCACTACCTTTTGTTTCATTCATTCATTCATTCCCTGATCCATTACTAGCCCTAAAAATTTAGCATTGTCAATAATAAGTGAGACTATGTCGCGAGGAAGTTGTCTAGCAAATATAACAATTTCGGATTTATAAAAGTATAAAATTAATGTTTATATATTAAATTCGCTACGTGTTAACGCTATAGTGTCATAGAGCTCGTTAAGAGTCAACCCTGAAAGAGCAATGGATGTGTGGTATCCTGGAGCTCGTTAAGAGTCAACCCTGAAAGAGAAATGGATGTGTCATCTGCTTAGTTAATTATAAAACATTTCGATATATGTAATGGCAAATCATCTATAAAAAAATTAAAAATTAAATGATCCAGAATGAAGCCCTGTGGTACCCCAAGATTGACATTGTGCTCTTTAGAGGCACAATTGTTAATCCGTGTAAATATTTTACGATTTATACGAAAGAGATCATGTAGTTCTGTACAGTTTCGTATAAAATCAACATTGATAAAACCAATATAATAACCCAAGAATGCGCGGTTCCTAATATATATATATATATATATATATATATATATATATATATATATATATATATATATATATATATATATATATATTTATTTATTTTCTTGATTCTTGAACCATAGATTATATCATTTTTCCTTTATTTTGTCTTTTCTTGGGTTTAGGTTCTAAGAACCTATATAGGTATATATATATATATATATATATATATACAGTTTTTCTAGGATGTTTGAAAAATAAGTTAACACACATACAGGACGGTAGTTATCACATAAATTTACATCAACTTTTTTAAAACCACTATAACTTTACTTCAAAATATTTGGAAACTCAGATGGCTCAGATATAGAGTCTTTAAAACGAATACAATAATAACATTATTAACAGTGTAAGTGACAATCAATCGAAACAGCTTTGCTAATTTTAATATCTGAAAGTGAAATTAAATTGCTAACTGCTGTACCTTAACAATGCCAACTAAAATCATAATTAATTATATTCAAGACACGTTTCTTATGAAATAATGACGACTATTGCGTCACAATAATTTAGGTAAATAACTGTATCAGTTTATTTAAAGTGGTCCTTGATTCTTAACGTCCAATAATCATGATAAATTAATTTGCTTATTATGTAAAATATATTTAACGATACGATGGTGTCTTATAGCTTTATTAGGAATATAATGTAGTGATATGAAGTAGTAATCATAAGCTAGTACTTATTATAGGGAATTTCTCACATCCAGGGAAACTTATTTAAATCCAATTCATAAAAATCCGTATTTCGGGCCACTCTTCATTTATAAGAACTTTTATAGTATTAATTTTATTAAAGTGTTTATATATACAGTGTTTCCCACGACGAAATGCCGAGATTGATTTCTCGGAAAACATACTTAGGAAATTTTTAAAATTTGGCATTTTACTAGAGCCGTCTTGCTAATTTTAAATAGAACACCCTAATTATTATTTCATTTTCAGATTCTAGATAAAATTATAGGTATATTTCATGTATAACGTCATATACCTAAGTCTAACTTTTTTTTTTTATTTTAAATTTTAAGTCAGAAATTATTAAAAAAGAAATAAATATGGCGGATCCAAGATGGGGGATTAAAGATTCTACATCTCTCAGTTTTGTCTAAAATCAGTATTGAGGGATTTTTGTTAGTGTTAATTACGAATTTAAAATATTTTTTGAAAGACTGGTGAATTCAATATGGCCTCCTAAAAATGTATGCATTTTTCGATTTTCTCCAAAACCTGATATAGGGGATTCTTGAGTGTGTGCATTATGAATTTAAAAGTATTTTTTCAGGATTCAATATGGCAAATCCAATATAGCGGGCTAAAAATTTTTCGATTTTGTTCAAAGGTGGGACTGAATCGTTTTTGACGATGGAAATAGCGAATATAAAATTATTTTCAGAAAATCTACTATGTCCGAGGCAAGACGACGGTCTAGAAATTTTAGATTTCCTGATTTCATCCAAATTTGGTGCTAGGGGGCTTTGAAAGGTTTAGATTTAGATTAGATTAAGAAGTTAAAATTATTTTTTTGAAATTCAATATGGCAGATCCAATATGGTGGGTTGAAAATTTTACCTTATTCGCATTTTTTCAGATTTGGTATTAGGGGATTTTGGGGTAGTGTATTACGAATATGAAGTTAATTGTTTACAACTATTAGGTTGATAAGATACAATATGAAGGACTGAAAATCTTACATTTTCCGATTTTGTCTAAAATTGATATTGCGGGGTTCTTGGGGCATATCCAAACTCAATATGGAGTATAACATATATATCGGGTTAGGAAATATACGTTTCAAGTTCTTTAAATATCGATATTGGAAGGTTTTGGGGTCTATATTACCAATCTAAAATTAATTTGAAATTTAAAATAGTGGATTTACTATGACAGATTAAATATTAGTTTGACAGAATTTCACTGGTATTTGGAAAACTCTGAGAATCAAAGAATATTTAGTAGTTCATTTTAGAGTGATTTACAACTTTGGATAAAATTGATACTTTTTGCCACCGTGGAATCATTGCGAGGTACAATAATCTCGATTAGTACTTAGTTCAAATAATTTATGGATATCATAATGAATTTAAAACTAAAAATCGAAAAATAAAATTTTCATAAAATAAATTGAACCGAGTTCTAAAAGTGCGCTGTGTGAAAAATAACTATAAATTTTTGTATGAAATTGAAATTTTTGAAGTCGGCGCCAAATTATTTCTAAATGAAATAAATAACTATTAATATATACAAATTATGGTAAGAAAGCAATTACAAATAAAATATTTTTAATCTGTTTATGCGAATCACATTTTGTCAGGTATTAGTTTGGCGCGTACTTCAAAAATTTCAATTTCATATAAAAATTTATAGTTTTTTTTCACTCCTCAGCGCACTTTTAGAAGTCGGTTCAATTTTTTTTATAAAAATTTTATTATTGTAATATATATACCTGCTGATACGCAGCAAAGCATCAAAAATATGGTTTTACTTCCTTCAGGACAAGGAGACTTACATACAATCAATTTATTTATATCACTCACTAAAATTTTATTGCCAGTTTCATGTGGCTTATCATTAATTTTGGAGGACCGGATCACAATAACAATTTCTTCATCATTTTTTCATTTAATTCCATATAATAAAATGTAGCCTGCCAATAAAATAGCTTCTTTTTCAATAATTGGTCGTTGTGATTCACCTAAGATAATTAAAATATCTTGTAAATTTACCTCAATGAAAGTTTCCGAAACACACATTTTGTACATTTTTACTATAGTATGGAAAACAAGTAAATAATTTAAAATATTGCAGAGTTCGATAAGGACGCGATTTCGTATTCAAAACTAAAACCTAGAAAAATTTTTAATAATTTTGCATCAATTACAATAGATCACCTATTAAAATTTTCAGTTGATAAATACTTACTATTTAGTCAACAAATATTATTTTTATTATTTTTAAAAATTTTTACCCCATTTTTCAGGTGGTTTGGAAAGCTTTTCACTTTGATCATCAGATCAGGAGAATGGTTCAATTGCCAATGCAAAATAACAAAACTGAAGCTAACAGTCATTAGAGAAATATTTCCTACAAGATGGAGTAACAATATACAACGAATTTTGACGAAATGACCTGTAGTAGTTCAGAAAATTGAAAGCTGGAGATGTCTCGAACTGGCCATGAAATCATATAATGGAAAAGCTTGCATATGAGAAATTTTTTAAATTAAAAAAAAATGTTTTCAGAGCGTTATTCTACATAACTATTTTAATTTATTAAATACAGCGGTTTTTCTAGCATATTTAATATGTTCCCTAGAGCAATCAGTTTTTAATTAAGTTCTGGAGTTTCAAAC
Organism: Diaprepes abbreviatus; assembly: GCA_034092305.1. NCBI lineage: Eukaryota > Metazoa > Arthropoda > Insecta > Coleoptera > Curculionidae > Diaprepes > Diaprepes abbreviatus. Next base: position 23,839,231 of record JASJET010000121.1, read on the forward strand.
ATAGCATGTGACACCTTATTGGTTTAAAACAATATTTCACGCTGTCATTGCTGTGCTTGCAATATGAAGCATATAGATATTCGGTGCGTTTAAAAAAAATAACTTTTAGGATGTTTAATATTTATTATTAATATTTTAAATATACTTTGATTAATGAGAGTGACCCATATTTTTAAATAAGTCTTGAAAATACAAATAATTCAATTTGTTTACCATCGTGCAGCATTGAAACAGACATCATTTATTGCATACATTAAAAATATATAAAACTTGTTTCATTAGAAGTCATTCACTTATTCATTCACAAAAATAAAAAATCTGAAGGTTACGTCGATAGTAACTAAATATCTACTATAGTATACGTAAAGTCCTTAAAATTTTACTAATGCGATGTTTAGGAGGGGAAGATTTGGTGAAATATAAATGTGACCGGTATAATATTTTTCATATAGCTTTATTGTAGTAAGCAAGTAGAAAACAAATCATGTTCTCTTTGGTAAGTTATTTTATTTTATTAGTATGTTTTGTATTAGATATACCGAATATTTTTGAGAATTGCTTGAGGGCTTTTAAAATCTGAAACGCTTTGATATCTCGAAAAAGTAAAAATAAATCTATGAAATTTTTATTTAAGTCCCTTTGCTGAAGTATCTTAAAATTAACAGCTAATAAATAACCAAGCGTTTAAGACTTTTGAAGGTTTTCAGGTATTTTATTCTAAAATTTTTCAAAAAATTTTTATAAAAAAATTGAACCGACTTCTAAAAGTGCGCTAAAAAGTGAAAAATAACCATAAATTTTTATATGAAATTGAACTTTTTGAAGTCGGCGCCAAACTAATACTTGACAAAATGTGATTTGCATAAACAGATTTAAAATACTTTTTTTGTAATTGCTTTCTTAGCATAATTTGTATATATTAGTAGTTGTTTATTTCATTTACAAATAATTAGGCGCCGACTTCAAAAATTTCAATTTCATATAAAAATTTATGGTTATTTTTCACTTTTTAGCGCACTTTTAGAAGTCGGTTCAATTTTTTTATAAAAATTTTATTTTTCTATTTTTAGTTTTAGAATTCATTATGATATTCATAAATTATTTGAACTAAAAACTAATTGAAATTACTGTACTTCGCAATGACTCCAAAGTGGCAAAAAAGTACAAATTTTATCCAAAGTTGTAAATCACCCTAAAATGAACCACTAAAAATTCTTTAGTTCTTAGAGTTTTCCAAATACCAATCAAATTGGGTCAAATGAATATTTAGTCTGTCATAGAAAAACCACTATCTTAAATTTCAAATTAATTTTAGATTGGTAATATAGGCCCCAACACCTTCCAATATCGATATTTAAAGAAAATAAATTAATTTTTTATCCACCATATTAGATACGCCATTTTAAAATAATTTTAGATTCGTCATGTGTGATCCCGAAAACTCTCCCGTACCAATTTTGGTGAAAATCGGACAAAATTGATTTTTTTTTGTTCGCCATATTGAATCCGCCATATTGAATTTTTTAAAATAATTTCTGATTCTTTATGTGAGGCCCCGAAAACTTCCCCATACCAGTTTTGGAGAAAATCGGACAAAATTGATTTTTTCGTCCGCCATATTAGATCCGCTATATTGAATTTTTTAAAAATTATTTTAGATTTGTCAAATGCGACTCCGAAAACTCCCCCGTACCAATTTTGGAGAAAATCGGACAAAAAAATTTTTTTTGGCGTCCATATTGGATCCGCCAAATTGAATTTTTAAAAAATTATTTTAGATTCGTCATATGCGACCCCCAAAAATCCCTCATACCAATTTTGGAGAAAATCGGACAAAATTAATTTTTTTGTCGGCCATATTGGATCCGCCATATTGAATTTTTTAAAAATTATTTTAGATTCGTCATATGTGATCCCGAAAACTCCCCTGTACCAATTTTGGAAAAAATCGGACAAAATTGATTTTTTCGTGCGCCATATTGGATCCGCCATATTAAATTTTTTAAAAATTATATTAAATACGTTATGTGGCACCTCGAGAACTCCCCCATACCAATTTTGGAGAAAATCTGACTAAATTAAATTTTTTTGTCCGCCATATTGGATCCGCCATTTTGAATTTTTGAAAAATAATTTCAGATTCGTTGGGTACAATCCCGAAAATTCCTCCATACCAATTTTGGAGAAAATCGGACAAAATTAATTTTTTTGGCCGCTATATTGTAAGCGCCATCTTGGATTTTACTGCACCAATTTTATCTAAAAAAATATGGGACCACCGCAGCAACTTCCTTTACATAACGTAAAAAATTTCATTCAAATCGGTGCAGCCGTTCCGGAGTAATCGGTGTACATACATAAAAAAAAAAAAATACATAGTCGACGAATTGAGAACCTCCTTCTTTTAGAAGTCGGTTAAAAAAGGAGTTGCAGAATTCGAAATACTTATATGTTATTTTTTTTTTAACTTCGAGCACTTTTGTAGCCCTACACATACTTTGGAAGATTTAAAACTTTTTAAAAGAGACAATTAAAATTTATAAAAGTTTCTTGGTATCTTTTATAGTTAATTATTTTCAAATGTCAGATAGCTTTTATTCTTTCAGGAAATAATGAACCTAGAAAATGAAAAAAAAAGGATAAATGATAATAATATTTCTGATATGTTTTTTTATTTCATAATTGTTGTTTTTACCAACCGCTGCACGCTGGTTGACCAGTTTATAAAAATATAGAGCAGCGGAAATTTTTTTGGGATTTGATTATGTAGAAATTATGAAATTGATTTCGTCTAGTACTCGATATTTTTACACTTAAAAATAATTGTATTAGGAATCGTTTGTGAAAAGTATTATTAATAAATAATCAGCAATAAACATTGTCTTATCGTTTAATATTAAGTTTTTTTTTGCTTAGGTTGTATTTGCTGCCGCTTTGGCCTATGCTTCTGCTGGACTTATTGCTTCTCCCGTTGTAGCTCATAGTGCAATTGTAGCTCATTCGGCTCCCGTAGTACCTGTAGTAAGAGCAGCCCCTGTAGTAGCGGTCCATTCTGCCCCAGTAGTACCTGTAATCAAATCTGCTCCAGTAGTTGCAGTTCATTCAGCTCCTATCTTAACTAAGTCAGTTCAAGCACATTCGATCGTTCATTCAGCTCCTGTGATTCATGCAGCTCCAGTAGTTCATGCAGCTCCAGTAGTTATTAAATCAGCAGCTCCGGTGTTTGTACATCATTAAGTAATATTTCACTATTTTGTAAATAAGTATTTATTGTTTTATGTATTATAAATAAAATAAATAACAATATGTGAGATCTTTATTAATTCATTATGTGCACTTACATACCAGTTTTAAAGGAGTTCCCATTTTAACATTTCTACACATAATAAAATTACTCAACCCATTTTGATCATCACTGATTTAGATGGTTTACATTTATATAAGGTTAATTTCTAAGATGTGAGGTTGAATTTGAAATTATTATTAGATTTAAATGTAAAATATGGAGAGTCGCATTTTATCACATAAAAAACAAAATATATCTTATGTCTATAAATCAATTTATTTAAAGCAAACCTTATGTCACTTTTGGTGATAAAAACGTATTTTAAAAGAAGGATTTTCTACGCCTTTGAACTGGGGAGTAGATTGACTTCTTATCTTTCTTAAGGCATTGCTTTTCTTTGTCACACAATTGACTTCAAAACAAATTTTATATGTAGGATAAGCATGTGTGATTTTTTCTTGAAAGGAGAAAATTGTTCATAAGGAATATGTTACGACTTTTATAAAATATATTGAGTATAGTTTTTTCAAATAATTTTTGTGTATTGATATTAATTTTAGATATTTTAACATTTCAGGTAGTTATTATCCATATTAACACGATGGTATCAACTAAAAAATAGTACCGTGAAATATATTATTTAAAATATGGTTCTATGATTTAGAGAATGTACCGTTGAAATGTTACAGGGGTATTTAAATAGTCACTTTTGAGGATCATATTTCGCTGTTGAAGCGACTGAATAAAAAATATAAAATAGAACATTTGTTTGCATTTTTGGAGACCTATCCAACGATACCTTACTCGACAGGGTGAACGAAAAAAAAAATTCATCCCTACTTGTCACACAACGAGAGGTGGTCCTTATTTTTTTTTTCGATTTTGCCTCGGATCTGTTTTTGAGTTGTAGGATCGTATGTGCCTATAAAATTTTATTGCAAAAGACTAAAGACTGACATACAGATGGACGGATACGACGAAACTATAAAGTTTCCTAAAGAACCTTAAAAGTGAATAAAATGTGGTTGTCGGACTTGAATTGTCTTTAATTTTATTTGTTTGTATGACGTTTCGATTAGATTGTATCTCTAATCATTATCACGTATAAACTAAATATTATATCTTAAGGCTACGAGCTTATATAGAGTCCGGGTTCACTGTACACACTTCAATGGTTGCCAAAGATTAGGTCTTTTAACACTTGGTGTACTAAAGATTCCTTTTAATGTAAGCTGCTTCTATAAATTTTCTCTTCTTCATATTGGGTTGCATAAACAGTGCCGCAGCTTCAGACCTTATACGGTGTTTATCCCAGGCGTGTCTTGCAATAAGATATCTTGATTTTTCTCCTTTTTGAGTATGAGTTTCATGTTCCTTAATTTTAAATTCTAGTGGACGTTTGATTTCTCTAATATACACTTCATCACACACATGGAACTTTGTAAACACTTTCTTATAAGTAGTTTTTGGTTTTGTTTCTGTCATATTATCCCTAAGTCTATTTCCCGATTTGAATTCATCTTATTTTCTCCGAGGTTCCCTTAATATAGGGAATTGTGAAGAAGGAATGTGTGTCTTGCTGTCCAGTTATCTTTGTTCTAAGGTTACTTATAACATCGTCAATTAATTTTATAGGATAACTATTGTGTTGTAAATCAGATTTAATGTTTGTAACGTCTTTTTCAAATGAATCGGTATAATTGTATATGGATACAGCGCGATTATAGAGGTTGCGTATAATTCCTCGTTTTGTTACAACATAATGATTAGAAGCATGGTTAAGATATTGTCCAGTACAGGCGCGGATCTAAGGGGGGGCGGTGGGGGCGAGCGCCACACAAGAGCTTTGAGTGTAGGAAAATAGACCCCATTTTGCCTCTTATAACTATAATGTATTTAAGAACTAGAGAGAGTAATAAATCATTTTTTACTCTTTTTCCTTCGAAAACTACATATTTTCTTTAGTTCCAAGTCTTTGGCAAAATCTGTTAGACACATATATTTTTCATAGGAATGGGTTAGAAATTTGATAATCAAAAATACCGGTCTATAATAATGGACTATTTGGGTTGGATAACAATAGATATTTGGAAGTGTGAAGTTTTAAAAAGAAATTTAATGCTTGTCATAGGCGTCGGAAGGTGGTTTCTTTTATCACTAAGTATTTATGGCATAGAATATTATTTCGGTTATAAACTTAAAATAAGAATTTTTTATTATTTTATTTTATTTCTTATGCTTTTTTAATAATTCACATACATTAGAAAATATATATATATATATATATATATATATATATATATATATATATATATATATATATATATATATATATATATATATAATTTTAACATATTTAACACAAATCACAACTGTATTTTTATTATTATTAATTTTGGCATAGAAACCGTTTTAGGCACATTCAGACTAAAATGTAGTCTTATTCTCTCAGAAAATTCTAAGTTATAATTTAAATACTTACAAAATATCTGTTGTCAAAAATACAAGAAGTTAAACATATATAAAAAAATAAATTCGTCCATATAATATTAAAATTTTTTTGGGGCTATCGGTCATTTTATTATTAATTAAAAACAGTTTAAGGACATTTGACGTTTCAGTTTGTTTATTTCTTAAACCATCTGCAGAATTACAATTAAACACTAAAAAGGGATTCGAATGTAATTAATTTTTATTTGTTATAGAAAATTTAAATAATCAATTGTGTTTATGCTGGTAAACATTACGTATCTAATTCATAATCAAAGTCAGTGAAGCTATCTTCGCTCAAATTAATTATAATTGGTTCCTCTATCTCACTGATCATGAGATCGAGTTTCAACATTTTCTTTTATTCTTTTACTATATGGATTTTCCCAATTTTCTGCAGTAACTTTATTCAAAAAAATCATTCAAATGTTCAGTTAAATTACTAGTTATGTAAGTTGTGTTATTTCTAGCAACTCCATCTTTTACTTGAGAGAGACATTTCCTTCTCCACCTGACATTTTCCGGACGATCTATAAGAACAGATTTCCTATCTGGTTTTTTCCTGATAAAAATTAAGTTCTCTGAGCCATTTCCAGAGTTCAGTTCTTTTAATTTCAGGTAAATCCCGATCTTCATTGATTTTAATTAGAATTTTGTCGACGGTTGGGATCTGCTTCTCATAATAAAATGTATGTACAACTCCTTTGCAGTTTACATCTCTTCTTCCAACGAGATTTTTCGTCTGCCTGTGATTGAATATGGCTTGGGAGTACTATCAATTCCATTCGTTTTTTTTTCTCCTTCAGTATTCGGTACATAGTAGATTTTCCAATTCCTGTCATGTTGGAACACATCTCAGCAGAGCTTTTAACATTATTGTCTAGATATTGATATCTTAAGGCATCATAAACATTCATCGTAATAAGTTTTTCGTTAAGGACAAATTGCCCTGGTTTAACGATTTTGGAATAAATATAGATGTGGAAGCCATATCTTTTGGGTATTTCACTAATCTCAAATAATATATGAACACAAGCATAAACAAGATAAATCACTAAGGATACACTGTAAGGTGTACTTTGCTCACTAACAGAAATTAAATTGAACTACCAGAAATTTTATTGTTGCAGTAAATTTATAAAAGCTTATAATATTTAAATATAATTTAATATAATTTGATTTACGGCAGTCCTCAGTTACCTGCGGTACTGAAGCAGGTACGTTGGAGGTTTCGGTAACAGTTTAATTACTCTCTCTAGTTATTGAATAGAGTATAGGAATGTGTATGCTTGTGATCGCCCTGCCCTTTCCAATAGCTTTGAGTTCAGGAAAATAGAGGAGATTCTGCCTTTTATATTAGGAATGTGTATGTTGCTGGCATTCCCCCCTCCCCCTTTGACAACTTGTTTTTTTTGCGAAGGCCCCGCAAGAGCTTTGAGTTCAGGAAAATAGACCCGATTCTGCGTTTTATACTAAGAATGTGTATGCTGCTCGCATCCTTCCCCCTTATCGACAACTTGTTTTTCTTCAAATTCAGAAAAATAAACCCGATCCTGTCTTTTACACTAGAAATGGGAAGGTTGCTGGTGTCTTCTCCCCCCCCCCCCCCCCCATCGACAACTTACTTTCGTTTGCCATACCGTAGTTTTGTAATATCACCCCCCCCCCCCACGCCAAAGAGAGAGGCTGGATCCGCCCCTGGTCCAGTATGTGTTGGATTTCTCTATACTGAAGTTTTAATAATTTCATTTGTACAGTTCACCTAGACATCTAGGAATGGCAATTCATCTCTTTTTCTTTGGTAAACTTAATTATAGGTCGAGTGATGTTTAGATGTGTCGAGAAATTATTTACTTCTTTACCATTACCCTTCCATATGAGGTATCATCGACATATCTCAACAAAACTTTTGGTTTCACTGTTGCTGTTTCTATGGCATGAGTTTCGAACCATTCTGTGGTGGCTCCGACTGGAGAAGGTAAAGAACCCAGTGGATTTCCGTCGTTCTAAGCGTAGAACTTGTCATTTACTTGAAAGTAAGAATTTTGTAGGCAATACTCCAAAAGATCCATCACCTCGTCCAGCTGTAACTTGGTTCAATCTGATAATGTTGTTTAATTTGAAAGTCTAGTTTTGATGATGTCTAGTGATTTATCTAATAGCACATTAGCTATACAGATTTCAAAACTAATGCTACTTGTGATATTATTGAAATATGTGGAATTTTTAACATATATGTTCGTCTTACCTTCTAAAGGTTGTATGATATTTAGAAGAAACTTCCCCAGAGCACTTGCTGGGGATCATGAGAAGCTGGTTCTTGATCTCAATAGTATGTTGGTTCTATGAATTTTTGGTAGTCCGTAAATATATGGTGGCTTACTGTGATATGGTGTGAGCGTCGATAGTAGGGTGTCAGGTATATGGTCTTTGTATTTCTTTAGGGTGTGTGGAAAAAAAAGATAATTTATAGAAACAGCTTACATTAAAAGTAATAATAGAATATTCAATAAACCCAGTGTTCAAATACTTAATATTTGACAACCATTACTTTGTAACATCCAATCATTGAGGTGTGTACAGTGAAATGAAAATTTCGTGCTTTATTAGATACAGTTTCAATAGAACCTCATAGCTTTAAGATAAAACGTTCACTTTATAAAACTGAATGGAAAAGTCGTACAAACGATAAAAATAAAGACAATGCTAGTCCGATAATCACATTTTAGTCAATCTTGAACATTGTCTACAACCTTCAAATAAACCTTAAAAGTGAAGCCTGACAGGAACCTCGTAAATTAAATATTCGCCGAAAATGTGTCTTTTTATTATATTCAGAGAAATATTAGTCACGTCACTTAAGGAACATACTTCTTTATCATGTGATACCTCATTATACGAATTTTTTACTGCAAAATTAAAAAAGAAGTATTTTTATTTAGTAACCAGTTATGTGTAATTTTTATTTTTAGTGAGGAATATAAGAGAACATTTCAGTAAAATTAAATATTCTGAGAAAAACAAAAATTTTTTTTATAGAACTACCCCAAAAATTATAGACTCCTTATTGTTGAATTTGTTTAAAAATAGCTTAAAAGCCTTGAAGATGACGTCAGATTTTTTCTGTCCATTATCTTTTTCACATCTTGGTCAACAAAAAATATTGTATTCTTAGGAAACGGAAGCTTTTTGCTATTTTTAGTAGCTTAACTAGATTGACAGCCAAATTTAGATGTCATGTTTTTCAATAGTTATGACATGAGTATACATAATTAAGGATAAAATTTATATAGTTAACGAATACAATGTGTACACAGGTTAAGAGCTATTATAATAGCAATATTTACTATGTTATTAAATTACTAATACAAAAGGCATTAATAACAATAAAGTAAAGCTGGAAGGACAGCAAATTTTATAGAGTTTTTGTAGTTCGTATGGAAGAAAATTGACAAACAGTGACATTTGCTTTTACATAAAAGGTAAACATAAATTCAAAAGGATTTGAAGTATTTTTTCTTGTTGATGTCTTGCAAGATAATAAGCATACAAGTGAATTTTGATAGAGAAAAGAAATATACAAAGTCTTAATAATCATGAAGCTGTAGCCTCTTCTATATATGTGCATCACTTTAGAATTCGCCCGTAAAAAAGTAGTGGTCGCTAATAATCTTAGTCTGTTAGCTCATTCTATTTTATTAATTACAAGGCAACATTTGTCATCCATGCCAATTTGTTTTAAACTAAATTCAAAAACCAACAACTCTTTCATCACCGGTGTAATTTTTCTAATCTCTTTTTGCCAATTTGGGAACAACAAATACAGTTGAATTCTGGATTGAGGAATCCATTACTTGGTGCATTATTCAAGGTATGTAAATTAAGTGATGAGACTGGTAACGTAGCGTTCGATCTGGCAATACTTGGGATACGGAACTTGAAGGGGTGACAGATAAACATGTGATATACCTTGAGTATGAGTTTGGACTTGTTAGAGTCATTTGGTTGTACCTAGCCGTCTTTTTCACGAAGAAGTATTTTCTAATACCTTTTAAAATGAGTAGCATCAATTTCGAGTAACCCCTTGCTATCAGGTTGTGCTTCATAGATAAGCACAGTACAACAGAAAATTTGGTAAGACTTCAGTAGACCTACAGAGATAATGTTTTGTTAAGGGTCCAGAGTTTTCGGTAGTTTAGAGCATTTTCAAAAGGAAGAGGGAAGATTGGAGACGAATCATGTAGCGAGAAGCCGCCATCTTCAAGATCCGATGAAAATATACACAAAAACTGGGACTTTGTATATTAGTCGGTTGACAAAATGATCACGGAAGAGTTGAATTTGACTCACATCATCAACAGATTTTGATCAATGAATTTTGGAAGAGAAAATTCTGTGCAATTTCTGTAAACGTGTTTTTGGCTAATAAAAACAATATTGTGGCTCCTTAGCTTTCTGATTTGCGTCTTTGTAACTTTTCCGCTTCACCTGATTGAAAAATCACCATAAGGGGCATCATTTTGGGAGACTTAAAAATATTCAAATGGTTGTAATCGACCATCTGACGGCGATTCTAGTATCCGAGTTCCAGCACTGCCATGTGGATTGGAAGAACCTTGTTCAACTCTGTGTAGCTTCCCAAGGAAGTTGTTTTGAGGGAGAAAACATTGAATCAAAACGTCTAGTCTTATTACTTAATTTACACACCTTGTACATCAGTAATGAAGAATTTTTATTTCGTTTTCTACCACCTTAGTTTTTTATAGAGTGCAGTTTTTTTATAGATTCCATTGAAAAAAGTGATAGAAAATAAGATAAAGAGTCTCCATTATTGATCAACAAATATATTTATTGAGGCTTAATCCTTAAAATGTGTATTGAGTTTTATAAATTGAACACGGTTTTTTATTTTGAGTTTATTTTGTTTCATTGTGCAATGAAAAATCCAACGAAACGAGTAATTTACATTGAAATTTCTGTATGTGCCCAGTGATTGCCTCAAATAAAAAATACTAGCAAGTTTAAAGAGTTTCTTATAAATTTGAAGCATTAACAATTAAAGTAGGTTAGAAAATTTTGGTTCAATGCATAAAACGTATTTTTCATGACGCACAAAAGTTCCTCAATTTTTAAGCGATTTGCACATATTTTTTTAATACTCATCACAACGTTCTGCTATAATTTGGATTTAAGCCGATATAGCCCATAGTAGAGGGTTATTTTGATAAATGTAACTTTTTTAGATGTGAGTCACTGAATAAAAGTAAAATCTCTCGGATCAGAGACCATTTAAAATATTTTGTAGTGCCTTCTAGTTCACCTGCAGCAAATTGGAATTGAAATTCTTAAAATCCTAGGAGGTCTAATCAATAAATTTGTTGAAAAATAGCTAGCTTCGCTAAAAATATAATTTCATAAGACAGGGACTAGTTCTATCATTGAAATTATATTTAATGTCTTTTAAGTGGGACAAATGTCCCCAGAAAATATCGGAACATTATTTAGGGACCTAACCTCAAAAGCTTTTCGGTACTCCTTATATGCTTTTAATCAGTACATGATCAATTGCTTTATTATTGTGGACTTTTATTTTGCATACATAACCTTAGAAATATTTCAATCTTTTGCAAAAATAAAGTTAGATAGTTTTTTGGTTCAAATATATCTGCGAAAGATCTTTCAGACAGAGTAAATTTAAATGCATTAAAATTATTGTTTATTTGATAATAGGAATAGTTTGCACAATAAATGTAATAATTTATTTACTGGAATAGATAATTTCATAATATTTTTGATTATGATGCAACCATATGGTTCTTTACTTCCATCTGAAAACCTAATAGTATCACGAGATATGTTTGCATCACAACAACACATCTATAAACCAACTAATTTCCTGGTGTAAAATTTGAATTGAATTATTTTTATAGTTATATGTACAAAAAGTGGGTTTATAATAAAACAGCAATTGATCATGTGCTCATTAAGGACATGTAGGAAGGATACACCTCATGCAATATCTTGATTTGCATAAATCATTAAACCGTTTTCTCATTAAGCGTAGAAAAGTTTTTGAGGTTAGGCCCCTAAATAATGTTCCGATATTTTTTGGGGTCAGTCACCCCACTTACACGATAGTAAATATAATTTAAATGATGGAACTAGTCTCTATCATTTGAAGTTATATTTTTATCGAAGCTCTCTGTTTTGCAATAAATATAAAGATTAGAACTGTATGGATTTTAATAATTTTATTTTTGATTTTCCGCAGGTGAACCAGAAAACACAACAATATATTTTCAATGATCCCTGACCAGAAAGTTTTTACTTTTATTCGTTCGCTCAGACAAAAAAAAAAGATATTTGTCAACATAACCCTCTACTACCGGCTGAAGTCGAAATTATAGCAGAGGGTTGTGAAAGTACACGTTTTGACGAGTATTGAAAAAAAAAATGTAAATCACCTGAAAATGGAGGAACATACAGATATATCGCAGATTCAAAAATAGAACTTTGTTGAGATGCCTATACTGTTATCATACCTACATTATTTAGATGTTTTCAAAGGGTTCAGTTATTGTAAGCTAAGAAAGTATCCAGTCTTCTGCTTAGTTACCGAATTAATTTAAAATCATCGGCTATTTTATATTACATGGAAAACCTCTGGGAAACGGCCTAACCTACGCTGAAATCCGGATTACAATTTATTCCGTAATCTTCGAGACTAATTCAGATATATGGAGATAGACGCAGCCAGAGCACTTTCTTTTTTACTATGTAGTTATTAATGTATATTAACAAACTTTTTTTCCCCAAAAGGTGAGCATAAATGCTCTTGTTTTAGGATATTCTAACATTGTCTGTGCTTTCAAGTGCTTAAAGCTTTTTTGACCTTTTAAAAAGCTTAAACAATTTTTCAAGGTTGTTTGTTTTGTATTTTTTTAAATAATTTGATTTACCGTCACACCTCTTTAACTACACATGCCAACAAAATTTGACTGATTTTTGTGACAAACACTCTAATATACTTTTCCGAAGGATTTTGGTGCGCTGAATCCAAATCTGGCTTCTGATTTGCTTCATCACTTCAGATTTTTTATATATTCTAACCTAGAAGTGCAAAAACACTTTTTTGGACATATTTGAGGTTATGTAAAATCACAAGGTATTTTTTTTCACAAAACTAGTAAACACACAAAGTATGATCGTTTCTTTTTAAAATTAATTTTGAAATATTTAAATATCTTTTTTTTTCCACCGTGATATGCTAATTTGAATTTTGAGTGTATTTTTCTAAATTCGGTTACAATATCGTTGAAAATTCCAAAAATTTTTAATTTTAGTGAAAATTTGTATAAATAGGTATTCTCGAGATTGTTAATTGCGAATCCACGGTTATTAACAATAAAACGATGATCTTGAATTAACTATAAAGGTCATTACCAGGTTAAAATTTAAGTCACCATTGACTGACTTTTTTTTTTAATTTGACTTTGGATTTGTTATTAGCAACCTTCAGAATACCTTCAGAAACATGTACATAAATTTTCTTTAAGGTTTTATACTTTTTGAAAATTTGTTCGCCATATTGGATCTGCCATGTTGAATTTTCGAAATATGACGATGGATTTGCAATCAGCGACCCCTAAAATACTTATATTTTCATTAAAATAACAGATTTAGAAAAGTACACTCAAAAAGGTAGTTTGTACTCTGTTTTTGGTTTACATTCGAGTAGATCCGTGAGACGCAACCTTCAAATTTGCATATCTGGGCGAAAAAAAAAGATATCTAGACATTTTAGAATTGATTTTAAAGAGAAAAGATCATACTTTTAGATACTCTTCCAATTTTGTGAAAAAAATACCTTTTGATTTTATGTAACCTCAAATATAGCGAGAAACAGTGGTTTTTACACTTTTAGGTTAGGATATCTCAATTGACATGATAAAGTAATTCTGAAGCCAGATTCAGATTCAGCGCACCATAATCCTTCCGGAAAGCTTTCTGTTGCTATACCCTTGTTGACTTGTGTTAAGAACTAATTTGGGTCAAATCTTGTAATCGAAACGATAACCACTTCCGGTTATCTGGTTGACTTGAAATTTTTTTATATACTTGTATAGTTCGGATGATAAGAATAAGATAACGTAAAAATATTAAATAAATAAAACGATTTTTTTAAAACTACTTTATTTAATATTTAAGATAAAATAATTTCTCGACTAAAAAGAGTTTTTTTTTAACTTTCCAACATCCTTACAATCTGTAATTAACATTACAATAAGTAACATCAGTGATGTTAAACCATTAGTTCGAAATCCGTAATAAAGTGGGTTTGCCTAGGAAAACCATCTTGCAAAATCTGGTCAAGAGGTCAAAAGGAATATATATTTGAAGCTCAGCGCTAAGTTGTTGGTGTGTGTTCTTAATCTTATTCCGTACTTTGGTGTAGACTTTTTATCTCTTTTTTGATGGTTGCGAAATGGATATCGTGGGCAATGATGCAGTTTAACACATTCCAAGGGGCATTAGTTATTATTCAGAGTACTTTTGACTGGAATTATTGGAATTAGCTGCAGTTACGCATAACTGAATGCTGTAGCTCAGGATAGGTTAAAGAAATGCTTTCTAGAAATAGTTTTGACCTTCGCTCAATTACCCAGTAGAGTTTATTCAGCTTAAGACTTAGTTATTTCCTTTTAGCAATCATGTATTTTTTCAGCTTAATTGAGAATAAAGTTACTTAACTTCACTCTGTAGACTGATTATAGAGAGACAGGTGGACAGCCAACTCTGCCACACTTGCCTCGAAATTAGAGTGCAATATCTTAGGAGGCATGATGTTAAAAATATTTTAACAGGAATATTGTAATAAAGTTATAAGAAAAATCGTAAAATTTGTATGGTTTTTTATAATCAGTTTTTTACCTACTTTTCAATAACAGTTAGGAAGCTGAAAGCATACTGGTATAAAACCAGTAATAATGGAATTTTCCAGGCCTTGAAGGTATCTTGATGACCAGGGAGTTAGTAGCGGATTTTTGCAACGGATACAGCTAGGAGTCTCGAGTTTGCATTCAGATGTTTAATTTTACAGTCGCACTCCTATACTTTACTACTAGAAAGGTAGTAGATCTTTCAAGTTTAAGAAGATGACAGCGGATCTCTGCAACAGCTACATCATCCAAGCTGGTAACGCACCGTTGACTGTGTGTCACTAAGATTAATTTAATAGTTTTTAGGTACCACTATATTAGTCAAGAAGTTTCGTTAGAGTAACTAAAAATAAAGCAGAGTTTTGGAAATGGTGGAGGGGAATTACTGAGAGAGATATATTTTTAGCAATATCTCTCAAATTATTTGACTTAAAATTCTGGAAAAAAATTTGGGGACACGAAATTTGTCGAGATTATCAAATGATATGCTTGTAGAAAAAACAACGTTATTCAATTCAGAGAAATTTCAATGTCATAGATAGTCAGGCTGTCGAACGAGTATTCCTATAAAGGTTCTTTTCTTTCTTTTTGGGGTACCCAATCATAAAAGAGACAGTTAATGAGATCTGACCCGAATAAAATTCTCCATTTTTATCTCTTGTACCAGCAGAACCAAACGTAATAGTTAATGACACAATATAAAATTTAAATAAAACAAAAATGCAGCAGCCAAATATGAGTCAATGAAACTTACAACACTGCGTGTCGTTAACTTCTTGTTCATTTACAACGAGGAAAAGATCAAGGTTACGTCAGTTGTAAATAAATATTTCGGTAATTATTTACAGACTAGGTACTTCACGTAAGAGGGTAAGAGGGGATTTTTTTTTAGGAATGTATATATAAGATTGATTTTCTTCTTTTTGGTACAATTTATTCATTGTTTTCAGTTAGCAAAATACAAAATAAAAATCATGTACGCTTTGGTAAGTATTATATTAATATTTTAAAAGATTTTTTTCAAAAGCAAAATTGTATGTTTGGTTTTAAGTTAGTAACAAAAATATTGATGGAACTAAAAAATATTCTTATTTATAAAAATAAATTGATAATTTTGGTTTTTTCTTTTAAGAAGAAAAATTGAAAACCGTAAATAATATATATAAAAAGAGTTAACAAAATATATTTATTGCTACTCTTCTGGAATGTTTTTTTTTGGAATTTCTCTAGTACGCAAATTTCTAAAAACAATTTTTTTTTGATTAAAAGTATTGTAAATAAAATTACGAGTTTTTGATGTACACGAAAAATATTTTCTTACTACCGTAAATCAATTTAATAACTGAAACCTAAATTATTTCAAAGTAATTAAAAAAATATATATTTTGAAAAATAAGTGACTTCCGGTAGGTATCTAAAATTTAGAAATAGACAGAAATAAAAATGAGAAATAAAATATCATGCCAGTATTTGCGCTAAATTGCTCATAGTAAAAGTTTTAATACACATGAGGGTAGTAGTTTATATTTCGGGAATAACAAACAAACACAAATAATTTCTTTGCAAACGGTTTTATTGTTTTTTAAAATATTTTTCAGGATGATCAATACAGTTTTGTTTGCATTTCAACCAATTCAAAAAACATGATTTCTGAACGTATCAACTTTTCTCTTAAGGGATACAAAATCGTAAACGAAGTTTGTTTTTCATGTGCGGTGCCAAATCAGGGCTGTACGATGCCTCATCAATTCCATACTTTGAGTGCTCACAAACTCAGGCGGATTTTTATGATGGAGAATAATCCACTGTATCTGGTTGCTTTTTCTTAATTCACCGACTATTTGTGACCAACATTCTCTAAAATCACGGTTGCCACTTGGCGAGTTTTTTTCGACAATTTTCTTCGAAGAGTTGTACGCAAGCAAATTTGTTGACTTTGGCTTACTTTCGCGATCACACGCATATATCCAAGACTCGTCACCCATCATGATAAACATGTTTTGAAGAACCGCAATCATATCTTTATGGCATTTCCTTATAATAAACAACACCAGCCTTCTTTTAAGCGATTGTAAAATATGAGGGATTCTATGAGAATAGAGTTTCTTCTCGGTCAAATATCCATTAAGTATATTATATATCTGGGGTTACTAATGCTCAGGGATACCTTAATCTCACTGTCACATGACAGTCTTGCTTTATTAGTCCACGCACAGCATTTTCTTTCAATACAATCGATTTTCGACGATTTTCACGCGACTCGTTAATAAGCGAACGACGATCACGATTGAATTCACTAAATCAGTGATATAAGCGGTTTTTGTAAGTTCATTATCGCCATATAAAGAATTACGTTCATTGATGTCCTCTTGTTGAGATAAACTACGTGAAAATCATGAAAAATAATCGCACGAAAATGTTCATGAATTAATTCTGTATTTGGCCGAGATGAAATTTCGAAGTTACTATAAATAACACAAATATCATGCGCATGCCAAAATGTTTTCAGTATGTATACCGTCTAGCATCAAACTTTACAATGAATATGTCGGATCACACCTAGCAATGTCAGTGTTGCCAGTTCTGAAAATATAAGTGGCTACCCTGTTAGTTGAAATTGAATATGAATTTTGTAATCCGCTATATCAAAACATATCATTTGGAATTTCCTTAATATTCTGTCAGTTAATCAAAAATATTGTAAACTCTCTCATAAACTCAGCCAAAAATTTAGAAGTGGAAAATTAACGAAATGCTATTTGAAATTTATTTTTTCTTGACCGTGCAAAATTAATATGCTTGTTTTCTTCTTTTGGGATATCGGTCATTTTTTTTTGTTATATAAATTGTTTTTTAATTAAAAATAAATTTTAGGATATTTCACGTTTCGATTTATTTATTCCTTAAGCCGCCTTCAGAAATACAGTTAAACTTTAAAGTAGAAAGCATTCTGAATTTTTGGAACAAAAATTAGAAAAACCAGAGTGTTTTATGTGAACATCTGAAATTTATAGTACTAAAAGATTTTAAATACTACCTAAGTCATTTGTGTATAAGTACATAAAATAAAAAAAAATTATCCACAATTTTAAGATAAGATGTCAATGCAATTGAAATAAAAAGAAATAAGTCAAATTTGAACTCTAACATATAAAAATTAATTACATTATAATCCTATTTTAGTGTTTTACTATGTTTTTGAAGATGGTTTAAGGAATAAATAAATCGAAACGTCAAATTTCCTGAATTTTTTTTTTCATAAAAAAATGACTGAAAGCCTCAAAGAAATAAAGAAACGTATTAGTTAAAAATTTTTGTTTACAAAAACTCGTATATACAAATGTTGCTTAATAAATTATAGTTCCAAATATTATCAACTACACTATAAAGAACTGCCTACGGAGAAGTTTTAAACTAAGTGATAATTTATTTATTTAGGTTGTATTTGCTGCCACTTTGGCTTACGCCTCCGCTGGATATATTGCTTCCCCAGTTGTAGCTCACTCCGCCGTAGTAGCTCACTCAGCTCCATTAGTCCACGCTGCACCAGTGGTGGTAAAAGCCGCACCAGTCTTAACTGTACACTCTGCTCCAGTGGTACCTGTAGTCAAAGCCGCTCCAGTCGTAGCTTTACATTCTGCACCCATTGTAACTAAGAGTGTACAAGCGCAATCCATTGTTCACGCAGCTCCAGTAGTTCATGCAGCTTCAGTAGTTCATGCAGCTCCAGTAGTTCATGCTGCACCAGTCGTACATGCTGCTCCATTAGCTCATGCAGTTCATGCAGCTCCAATACTTTTACATCATTAACTATATGTATAGAAATTTAGTATTGTAAATATGTAACGTAAAGTCTGGAATAAATTCATTATTTAAAAAACGTTTAGTTTTTTTAAAGATCGCACTAACGAGCATTTGGTCTCAAAAACCGGACAAAATTAATAACGTCGTTGTTTTTGATTCTAGACGTGTCAAAATCAGTATCTGGGGGTTTTTGAGGGCGCTAATCGGGTGAAGGGGGGCTGACTTAGCGTGGGGGAGGGGGAGGGAGTAATATTAAAAAAACGTAATGGTTATCGTTTTATATGTTTTTAGGTGCTCTGACTTCATTTCTGGCATTACTTTACCAATCGGGTAAAGGGGCGCTGACTTAGGGGGGAGAGGAGGAGGAGAGTAATATTAAAAAAACGTAATGGGTATCGTTTTATATGTTGACTTAGGGTAATTGTACGTTTTCCCATAAAAAATTTATCTCAAGATAAAAACAAAGTCTCTTTACTATGTGATCAAGTAAGTCCTGAAGCACAATTTCAGCACTCGTGTCCGTCATTCGGATTGAGTCTAGTTTTGGATAGCAGTTTCTTTGCTTTTCTAATTGGAGTATAACAAGGAAATATACCCTTATTGGAATCGTGTAACAACTCCCACTGCCCCCTTGTAAAGTCACCTTCAACAAGGATTTGCAAAGATTGCTCAGGTGTGTAATTTTTTACTTTCGTTTTCTGAGCAGTATTTATTACCTTCCTGTAAAGTTTGGCTCTTGTTGGTGTTGAAGTTGCATCTATTATAAGTTTAGAGGCTGCGGCATTTCCAGATATTCGTTGACGTACGCTAGCTGCATAGGTAAGCTCCTCAACAGGTACCTGTTCGCGGAGTTCTTTTGTATTTCGTCGTTTACTAAGATCATGTAATTCTTGGAAATACTTCCTTGGGCGTCCCGTAGAATTCGTGGCCCAGTTATGTACTGGTATTGATGTATTAAGCCATTTCTCGTTTTTTTTTCAAAAATCTTTCTTCAATATAGTTAGATGATATCCATCTTTTCTTCAAATCCCTATTAAAATGTTTTAAATCGTGACTTAAGATATGGTACTCGTTTTGGAGACATTTCATCATTTCGCAAAGCATATGTTCCATAAATGATACCTTATCTTCAAGTGTTCTGGATGGGCTTTGTTTAAAAAGCATGTATAGCATTTTCCGATATACCTCAATAACATTTGATGTCAAATTTGTACCTATAGGAAAAAAAATATGTATGTAAGTAAAAAATAACCAAAATTATTGCAAAAAAAAACCGTGGAACTCAAAGCGGTTTTTTTAAGAGGTGGAAACATGTGGAAAATCTTTTGACTGTTATGATATGACTAATATCTATAGTTTATTATAAAAAAAGAATTGTAGCCCGACCTAGCTCGGAACATTTTCAAAAACACTAATTAGTTAAAAAGAAAAACAAAAAAATAGAAAAATTTCTTGCATATTGTTTTAGGTCCATAAGAATACTAAACAATCATTATATTTTTAAATAATATATATTTAAATTAAATACATACCTTGTTCTTCAGATTCCATCACAAAAATTTTTTTTTTAATATTCATTTTACAAAATACCAAACACCAAACATAAGTCAAAAAAAAATTTATCAAGAACGAATGCGTGCGTATTGAACGAAGCTTAGATTGCAATTAACTGTACGGAGCGTAGCTGCGTGGAGGGGCCACTTTTTCATATTTTTATAATAGTACGGTTACTCAGGTATACAAAAAAAAATAATTTCGATGATTACTTGTATAGTTTGCATTTTTTCTTTTTGTCCAGTTTTTGAGGCCAAATGCTCGTTAGTGGATCGTTCGGATAGATAGAATTTGGTTTTTTGTTAGCAATATATTAAATCGTATAGGATAACTTGAGAGAAACTGTACTATAATCAACCTTGGTTTGTTAAATAGGGACCCCTAATTTTGTGTGCATGTTTAGAATTCCTGCAAAATTCTAAACATTTTTCCTATTTTGTATCATATGCCTAAATGTAACTGTTTTCGATTTATGGACAGTTAAAACACGTAATGAAGTAGTAACAAGAGTTAATTTATCATTTTATTAAATGTTGAAAATGCCTCCCATTGGTTAAGACATTCGCGGTCAAAAAAAACAGAGGACGGCTATATCAGTCATTGTCCCACGATACACAATTCGGTCTTGCACGACAGAACGGCTACGACCGTCAAAAGGAAAAACAAATGAAATACATTAACTCTCAATTTATAAAGACATAATTATTGTTAAACAAAGGAACAAAAAACGAGTCATTCAATACTTAGGTGGTATGCCAATCCTCAAAACAGTTTACAGAAAGTGCAGGTTTCTCAGGACAACCTTTGCATCGGTAATTTGTTTCTTTCCTCTTACTACTTTTGCAACATTGTTTACAACGTAAAAAATACCTATTTCTTATATAGATTTGTGGAGCATAACAGCAGTATTTGGTAAACTGGCATTAGGAATATTCGCAGGAGAAAGTTTTATGAAAGATAGATCATCTTTAATTTTTAGATCAACATGCGATAACGATTTGATGAAGAGTTCTCTGGAATTGATAAAAGGAATGTTCGAGTTATGTATCTTTTTGAACAAGGAGTAGAAATTCCAGCCTGTAATATCCAGAAGGTGAAAAATCTCTTTTTTATACCAAAAAATTGTTTTTCTAGGTGAGGAATTGTACGAGATCATTTAATCATATCGATCTATACCAGCCATAAACTTGTAGTCAATTATTTCTACAGGTTTTATCTTTGAATAACCTCTTTTACTTGATATGACCTCTAGAGAAGGATGATGTGATGTTGTTAGAGCAATAACTTCACACTTGTCTTTCCATTTTGATATAAAAATTTTCCCCTTTCTTAGTCAAACATATTCTCCGCTTTTCAATCACTGGATTCCCTTTTCTATTGGCACGAATCTACCTGTTACATGTGTTTTCTACCTCAAAGGCGATTTGCTAATGATAAGTTTGTGTAGTAGTTATCCATGAATACGCGATAACCTTGATTGATATTTGATTCTAAAAGTCTTGAAACGAGAGTGTGAATTTTTGTCACGTTTTCATCTGGTGTATCCCCCCGCCGTCCTTTATAAATTTCTATGTTTAAAACGTATCCATCTGGATTACAAAGTTCGTAGAACCTGATACCGTATTTGGTTTTTTGTTTTTCATATAGGTTCCAAAGAAGAGACGTCCGGTAAACAATAGTAATGACTCATCTAGAGATAACTGTTTATAAGCCGCTCTTACATTTTAAGGCATATGTCAAGTAGTTTCCGAACTCTGTGTAATCTGTCAGTGCTTGGAGGATCTTCTTTATTTTGGGCAGTGAAACAAAGAGTTTTCTTATATTGTGAGTTTTTACTTGGCCTTGAAGGAAACAGTCTTAAAAATGTCTCCATTTTATTTAGTGTGACAGATTTAAAAACTAGGCTTTGGGAATTGCGAGTCTTTGGACGTGCTCGACTTGTCAAAACTGGCCCGTAAATGTTTGTGGAATCGACTAAGAGGGGCATAATTTCATCATTCCATAGATGTGTGAATATATCAAGTAATGTATCAGTTGATCCCCGATCAAGGCAGATTTTTTCTTGTAAATAGTTTCCAGAAAAATGATCATTATCGGCCGTATCACTCTGCCAGTCAATTTCATCAAAATTTTTTTCCTGAGATGGTAATAGAGGCGTTGATGATCCATTATCAGAAAAGTTGGGGCGGTGGTCTGCTATCAGGAGAATCGTTCTGAGGTTGTGATCCACTGACGGGAAGTTTATTTTCTTGTTGGTATTCTGACTAGAATAGTTTTCCATATCTTTTATAGGATCATAGTCATCTTCACTTTCAGAGCTGGAAGGTTCTCCATCCGTAGATATTTCATTGTAGAATTTGAGTAAACGCGCTTCTTAGGATCCCTCTATAAACGATATACTGCAACAATCAAGTCAAATAGAGCCAGAACAGGTATTTTGCCAATAAAAAATGAGATTTATCATGAAAGCAGCATAATTAACTTCACAAAAAAACGTTTCGCAATTTTTAAGGCAAGACATTTTATTATTTTGATTGTCAATATGAGCTAAACATGTAGCCGTAACTTATATTTAACATGCTAAATTGGACTAAATTCTCCATCTCGCATAAACCCGCGCTAGGCATGGCCGGCACAGGTGCCCCTTCCAGTGAATCCAGGGGTGTTTTTGCAATTACATTGCCGTTTCATTAAAATAACATCCATTTCTCGCCTGCTGCAACCGATTTATCCAAGTGAAATATGACTGCTATAGCAGTCGTGTCGCTATAAGCATGAGAGCTATAGAAGGTCTGTCCGGGAATGTGTCAACTCACAGTCATCTAAGAGATTTATAAATTCATTTCGAACATTTCTGAGGGCTCCTGTTGTAATTAATTAATTTTTTTTCTTGAATAACCCGATTCTTTAACTTTCCCATGTCAATTAGTTTAGTTTGGAAAACTTTACCTTTAAAGCAACCTTACAAAAATAAGTTAAACAGGTTTAAATCTAGAGATCTCGGCGGCCACTCAATAGATCGCTTTCTTTCCATCGGCTTGTTTGCGAAGACGTCATTAAGAATGGCGTAAACTTCTGCCAGATAATATGACGGGACACTATTTTGTTGAAACCAGATATTTTGATGGGGTAAATCTGGATTTTTTCCTCATGTATAAACTGTAACTATATTTCATCAGTTGAATTTCTACCAAAAAAAATCGGATCTCTAATGATATTACCCACAATTTCAGTTCATACATTTACTTTTTGTCTTTACCGAGTGTTGTGCCTCTCTCATCCAATTTGGGTTTGTATTCGATCAATATAGATAATTTTGTATGTTGACATCACCATTTAAGCATTTAACGTTTTTAATAAAAATAGGATCCTTAAAACACATTTCTTATTTTCGCAATCTCCAAGTTCTTCTTACTCCCTTACAGCTAAAATCATATCTTGGATTCTTAATAATACGTCTATTTTTTTTTGTCATCACCATTTATTTGTCGACCGTCTCTTGGGCTATCTCAAACAAGACCAAGTAGATGAAATTTCTGCTCAATCTTACGGGCTGTCGATTGTGAAATTGGAGAAAAATTAGGATATTTTTTTGGAAATAGCTGACACACTTCTTGAGTTCTTATCCTATCGCCATATTCTATTGTAAGAATTTCTATCCTCTATTTATCTGTGCCTCGATAAAAATTAACTCAAAGGGACAATTTGACCAAATGTGACAAAGGAACAGGTTATTAAATCAGTTATGCTGGTAAATAATTATTGTTACTCATTTCGAGTTTTAACGTTCGATAAATCGAAGGCAGTTGCACTTAGGTATAGGACATACAACAGAAAAAATATTCAAAATTATGCAGGAGCTTTAAAAGCATACAAAAATTGTGGATCACTGTATAAAAAATCAAAGTTGATTATATCATAGCCTTTTTCGAGTCACTCTATATGATTTAATATACTGAAACAGATTCTTACCAAAAAACAAAGTCGATGTGTAGGAACGATTTTTCAAAAATCCTAATATTTTTCAAACAATTAATTTCTTCCAGACTTAAATCCTCGTTATATATATATATATATATATATATATATATATATATATATATATATATAGCAAGCGGATTTGTACTTAAGGTAAGAAAATGTAATCGTGATATCAATCTTTCTATTAGGAGTTTATTTAGCTTAGTGAAAAATGAGGGAAAAACAAATAAGTTTGGTAGTTTTTCTTCCAAGAAAGGTGTTATTTAGTAAGGGAATTTGGGTTCAGTGTACTCTGAATATGGGGACTATTTCTTAATAAATAAGAAGAGCTAGTTTCTTATTAAATAAGGATTATTGTAAAAAATAGAACAATAAAAAAAGAAGATGAGAAAATATATTATTGAAAATTCTTTAATGAAAAATATAATTAGTCATACTAATATTGTTTTTGAATATATCGCTGAATTTAAGAAACGAAATATATTTTAAAGATCTATCAAAGATTGAGTAGACTTGCATCCTAGTCTACATCACCCAAAAAAAAGTAATATGTCACAAAAATTACTTTGTGTTGATATTTGTACCAGAGACAAAATAAAAGGTAAAGGGAAAAAATGTTTTAAAACATTTTTGATGATTATGTAAGTTGCCGAGTCGATAATTTTTGGCGCCAATTTATTTGAGAAACCAATACATAATTTTTTTCGTCCAGTGTATAATTCAACCTTATCTAAAAGGTCATCTTCATTGCCAAAAAACAGTTTTACTGATCGAAGGCATTTTATTTACTTGACAAGAAACATTCTATATAAGGAGGAAATTGATTGGTTAAAAATAACTTCTCTTATAAAAACTTGATGGCTCTTAAGATATTTATCAAATCACGGCGAGAACATTTCAATTTAAACATTTTTGCTTTCCAATAAGTATTTTTTATTACTAAAAGTCTACATTTCAATTTTCTTTTGTGAAATACTGATAAATGCAAAAGTTTATTTTTGGGCTAAAACAGTGGGTCCTAACTTTTTTTTTAATTGCTATTCTGAGTTTGGAACTCTTGTACAGTAACCGTGGGTTGTTGTCAGGAAGTCTGAAAGTTCTGCTGATCGAGGTCCTTGTATTGTCCTTTTTTAATTACTGTAATTATGTATATGGCCCTCTCCTTGAAGTCAAGAATAAATATTATCTAAAAAGTACAGGACGCATGGTGCAGTTTTAGTTTTGGTCGTCGTAGGTTCGATCACGTGCCAGACGGAATTGCTGAGCTGGGTTGGTTGAGTATAGTTAACCGGAGAAAACTGCACTTTGCAAGGTTTGTTCATAAGACTATATTTACTGAAATCAACCCCCCCCCCCTATTTAAGAACAAGACTGCAGTTTCAAAATGAGGCGCACGAACTAAATACTAGATATTGTCAATTATTATCAATACACAAGACACAAGACGCCGTGTTTAGAAACAATACTTATATCTGGCAGCTATACTTTAAAATAGTTTTCCTGATGCGATTAAATACTAAAATTCTGTACTGTTTAAAAACATATAAAGACATGCTTCCAAACAGCCAGTAGAAATAAGATTTTGGTTAGTGTTTTGGGTTGTTGTCTTTTGAAATGTTCGGTTAGTCAATGGGATTTTTCTTTGTTCTTATCGTTGCTGTTTTGATATTATTAAAGGATTTTAGGTCATTTTTTTACTTATTGAATCTTGTTGCTGTTGGTTTTTATTTAATGTTATATATTTTATTAAGTTTTAGCTTAATATTGTATATTTTGTTTTTGTGATTTTCCATATTTAGTGTTGTATACTTGTTCCATACCATCTCTAGTTTGAATGTCATCTCTAGGTTTAGTGTAAGAATAGCTAATCAAAAGCAAAATTTCGCTTTCTGATGACACATTTGAAGAGATAAGTTTATATTTTATGTATGAATCTTTATATTATTAATATATTACATTATATTATAAATTACTATTATTACTAATCGTATCAGTCTTCATTGAAAGATTCAATAAGAGACTTCACATTTATATTATGTCTAACACATATTAAGACAGAATTTCATTAAAAAAATTTTAAGTTGATTAAGGTTTTAGTAAATATTTAACTGACAAATATATTACCAAATACTGGAACTTAACGCTTAAACAAGGATACATTCAAGTACCGGAAAAACTCCGTTGAAACTCTATACTTCAATACCAAGGAGACCTCTTCATAAAAGAACATATTTAAAATTTTGCTTATTCTCTGTTTTTCCCTGTGCATTCACCAAAAGTCACAGTTCTAAAATAAGGTGACAACTGGAAGTTGCTTTAAAGGCTTCGTGAATGAGATGAGTTAATAAAAAGTATTATATTTCATAATTAGAGATGTATTTTTGAAACCTATTCAACAGTCCCACTTCATCTAAACAATTGTAAGGGAACAAAAGTTTATTATGACATATATTTATTTTATAATGAATAATTTAAAGTATATTCCGTTAAAAGAAGAATTTTCTTTGCCATTCTGTATATGGATTCGGACCATTGCAGTGTTTATTTTATGTCTCTACTCAGAAACGTTACCAACAAAGAATAAAGTAAATCAGTTATCAAACTTGGCCAATTTTATTACTTTTAAGACATTTATTTGTGTTTCCGGAAACATAATTTAAACATGTTATGAGGCTTTATAAGTCGTGTAGCTCATATAAATACAATATTTAAAAATATATTGAAGAAGTTATACCCTTGGCAAATATGAAAGCAATTAAACATTAAAGTCAAGGATGGATTTTGCACCGTATGGCCTAAACCAGCTAGGTGATGTTTTAAATTAAATAATTTTCTTATAATATGGAAAAAAAAAGAATATTTAAAAAAAAGCGCTTCTGCAAAATTTTAGTTTTTTAGTCATTTTTTTACCTATTTGACAAAAAATAAGAACAAGCAAAATGTGAGAAATTGATAAAAGAGCGAGCAGGGTTTTTTTCTAAGATGGAAACCCTTATTTATAAGACTAGTTTGATTAACATTGATTTTATAAAAGTTTTTTTATGTAATAGTTTTAAGATGCTCAGGCCACATTAAGTATTAAATATTCACCGTACGGTTAGCTAACATCCTCTATGAATGAAAAATTGAAATTTTCGGAAACAGAACCACCCTGTCGGAGCATCGATGTGTAGCAAAATAACGTACGATTAGTAGAAACGAACGCGCGATGATACTAACGTGAATAAACAGAGGTTTCGTGTCTTTAAAAAGTAATTATTATTAGTTAGGAATTTAATTTCGTTAGATAAGGTATGTTTTGAAATCTGCTAGAGAAAGTTACGTTCTTCGCATAAAATCGGTTTGTTTAAAAGGTTTTTAATTTTGATTTTTCATGTATCTCCGGGAAAGTTAAGGAAAAATTCTGTTTTATGTTAAATTGAAGAAGGGCAACCTTGGTGCTGTTTCGTTTAAATAATTTAAATAGTTGCTTTTCATGTTTTTATTCTCTTGATTACTCTTTTAAAAAGCTATTTAAACGTATTATTATCAAAATTGGGTTTATTCCAATATTTTAGTTACTTTGGAATTGTTTTATCGAGTTAATTTCAAGTTTCCCATTGTAAATAATTTCTAATCTGACCAGTGTTGTGGAACTTAACATCCTACCACCGCTTTCCGGCAAAACTGGACTTAAATAGAGGTCCAAGTTTGTGGAAAGTACAAGGATGTCTGGGAAAGATACCGGTGGATCCCACTGATGAGTCTACCACCGGTATCGGGACGAAACATCCATACATTTACTACGGTGGTCGAAAATAGATCGCTAGCTACATGTCCTTACCACCAGGGGCATTGCTAATTGCGACATGGCGCCCGAGCAGGGACGGCGGCAGACGAGGGTCTTAACCGCCGTTGGCTTTAATTAAGCCTGACCCGGCCTTTGGAAGACCACCGAGGATGTCCATTCCACTTCTTTTTCAGGCTTGTGCTTTCTAACGGCTTGGACTGTCCGACAGTTTAAGTCGGAAAGCAAATGCCTTAGGGGGAGCATGTTGTGGAACTTGACATCCTATCACCGCTTTCCGGAAAAATTGGACTTAAATAGAGGTCCAAGTTTGTGGAAAGTACAAGGATGTCTGAGAAAGATACCGGTGGATCCCACTGATGAGTCCACCACCGGTATCGGGACGAAACTTCCATACATTTACTACGGTGGTCGAAAATAAATCACTAGCTACATGTCCTTACCACCAGGGGCATTGCTAATTGCGACACCAGTTAGATATTAGCTTTTCCTGAATCTTAAAGTCGTGCTTTGAGGTATTGCCAGATCTAATAACCTGTAATTGTTTAGCACTAAAACTGTAAGAGCTTAACAAGATCGACCAGATTTTAGAGTGCCCTTTTCACAGTGGGTTTTATTTGTAGGTTTATAGGATAGCTAATAACTAATACGGGACAGCAATAAATCATGGGCGAAACGGCCATATGCTACCAAAATACTCCATTTGCAGGATCTATGTACCATGATCAAATTCTGTTACAAAATAAAAAGAGGATACTAAATTTTAAGCAGTTTTTTCAAATATTTCATAAATTAGTAGACATAATTTACTCATAATGATTTTTTTTCGTTGCATATATTTAGTAAGAGCTCATAAAATTTTTTACGATGTTTACAATTTACCGTTGGAAAAATAGAGACGGGGATACTTAATAAGCCACTGGAGGCTCATATTTCGCCCCACTCAATAGGATGAACCAATTATACACATTTTTTTGTCACTGGCTAAAAACTGGCAGAATTAGAGGGCTGTGAGATACAAACGGACATCATAAAACTATAAGCGTTCCTAACGCAATCCTAAAAAAGATTTTATTGTGTGTAGTAATTTAATCATACGTAACTATTTTACCACCTTTAAAATGTATAAATACTATGTGTTAAAATATTTTGCAGACAAAGGTTCCTAAAATGACGAGACATAATATGTTAAAGTAAACTAATAGGACTTTGGAAGATGTTAAACTCTCGCACAGAAGTAGCATAATTAATAATACAACTGTTTTGTACAGTTGCGAGTTTCCACGAAATAAAGCAATTTACACAGGGTACCTTGATAAATGTACTAACTAAAAGTAAGGATAAAAAAAGTTTTTTATACAGTGAGCGGCGAAAAAGTTTAAACGATCCTTTTCGGAGAGAGTCGATTTACTACCTAGAGGAGTAATAAATTTTACCTTCCAGGAACGCGATTATAGTAAACGCGGAGCGTTAGCCAGATACAGGTCAATATATAATTCGTTTTTTATAGTTAGATTCTTCAGCTGTAAGCTAGCTTCCAATCGGGTCGTTTATACGGATGGCAATTCATTCAATTCGCTTGTTATATGCTTAATGTTCATTATGGAAGCAATCTGTACTCTTCAAATGGCTACATAAGTTTTTTTTTTGAAAAATCCACTGTTTTTAAAGAAAACCCCAATTTTAGCTAAAAACATGATAACTGGTAATTAGGTCGATAATGCGCTGGTAATGAAACTCTCATGAATTATTTTATATTTGATGTAGGTCATTAGCTTAACACCATTGCAAAGGATAACTGGCGATTAATTTATTATCTAAGGGAAGTGTTGGATATCATAGATAAATTTTTTCTATCCATTGGTTAGTAAAATTATGACAATTAATCAATAATAAAGTAATTGTGAACGAAACAGTAGTCTTACTTAATCATTACATGGATATGAAAGGCTGCACAAAATGCAAGTGTAAATTTCTGATGCTGAAATATGAGGAATTAATTCAATTTACGTTTGTCCTAAAGTTGATAATTTCCGAAATTCAAGGTGTCAAAGTAATATTTTTTTAAAACTTTTTTGTATATATATATATATATATATATATATATATATATATATATATATATATATATATATATATATATATATATATATATATTGGTTTTACCGCTTATACAATCCCAACTCGTTACATACTTATTACGAACACAAGCCAAATGAACGTTCTCAAGCCCGGGCTTGGGGCTTGAAAACGTTCCTTTTGCCAGCGTAATCAGGAGAGTCATAAGATGCTAGGGACAAAATATTAGCTGGGCCTAAGATTGTGGTAGAATATCGAATTATATATTGATTTAATTCCGAAATCTATCGTGTAGAGGACGCTAGCGTCTGATCCGTATATAGTATGTAATTCGATTCGTTAGATCAACGTTCACAAGCCCCTAAAATTGGCAACCACGCAGTTTGTATAACAATCAATATATCTGTTGGTTTTACTGACTTTGTTAGACCAATTGTACTTTACCGACGGCCATAGACTAACTAGAATGATAATATAATATCAATCATACAAATTATTTCTCCATTTTAATGTTCTGCGAAAGAATGGAAAGTAACATTTTTACTTTCGAAAATAATTCTCATAATTATTTTTATTTGCAAAGTACAAAGAATATTATTATTACATGATTAGTCTAAAACTTCCATGAAACGTTTTTAAAAAAATACGATTTTTGTCAATTTACAAAAAATAGAGGAAGAGGTGGCCATTTTTTCTATATAATATTATTGATATTAAAGAAAAAAGTTATTATGTTTAAAGATTACTATTATCCAATTTTGGAAATTGGTATACCATAATTAGTCTTTTATAAAATTTATAAACGATGTATCTATATATTTACTACTGGAGCTAGCGAGTTTTTTGTGTCCCATTTGCATGAGTGTAAAAGTGTATTGTTTTGGTTATTATGATCACTCTTAACCTGAAAAATTAGTGTTACTAATGTACATTCAGTCTAATTAATGACAAAAAACCGCTGCCAATCCGTTGACAGTTCAAATTACTGCTGCCAGATACATGTAAAAAGAGTTGAACACCGAGCTCATTTCCTTAAATTTAAAATTTATACCGGGCGAAGTTTCAGCATGATGCAGATAAATATTTTGGTATTTTTTTTATATACTCTCGACCCCACTTTTCACTGTTGAACTAGGTGTGCAGTACAGACTTTTCGTAATAAAATAGATAACTAAATATACTTTCACGCTAATGCAAATTGAAAAAAACTGTCGATAACTCCCGGGCTGCGATTCTATAAAAGTGTAGGGCAAGAGAATGTCATAATAAGGATCTTCCATCTTTGTTCAGTCTGTAGTAACACATAAGTATGTCACTGTCCTTAAAGGAAAGGGAATGTCAAAACATATGCTTACAGAATCTGGCCTCCGGTCTAATTGAATTTTTAAATAACAGGTTTCAAGCGACCATATGGAGATTTGTTAATGCAAAATAATTTCTTTAAAATTTTTGTCTATTTGTTTCTACTACTGCCACATGACATTAAACCCACTTAGATGAGACTTTCGTAGTTTAAAAGCCTATAATAAGACTCTAAATCGTGATCCTATGAAGGCTAAAGGGGAGCATTAAAAGAAAATGCTTTTTTAACCGACTTCTAAGAGAAGGAGGTTCTCAATTCGTTGCGTTATATTCAGGAAGTTGCTGCGGTGGTCTCATATTTTTTTAGATGAAATTGGTGAAGTAAAATCCAAGATGGCGCTTACAATATGGCGGCCAAAAAAATTAATTTTGTTCGATATTCTCCAAAATTGGTATGGAGAAATTTACGGGGTTATATCCAACGAATCTGAAATTATTTTTAAAAAATTCAGAATGGCGGATCCAATATGGCGGACAAAAAAATTAAATTTTGTGCGATTTTCTCCAAAATTGGAATGGGGGAGTTTTCGAGGTCGTATATAACGAATTCAAAATATTTTTAGAAAATTCAATATGGCGGGTCCAATATGACGGACAAAAAATCAATTTTGTCCGATTTTCTCCAAAATTGGCATGGGGGAGTTTTCGGGGTCTCACATAACGAATCTGGGATTATTTTAAAAAAATTCAATATAGCGGATTCAATATGGCGGACCAAAAAATTTTATTTTATCCGATTTTTTCCAAAATTTGTACGGGGGAGTTTTCGAAGTCGCACATAACGAATTTTAAATATTTTTTAAAAATTCTATATGGCGGATCGAATATGGCGGACAAAAAATCAATTTTGTCCGATATTCTCCAAAGTTGCTACGTGGGAGTTTTCGGAGTCGTACATGACGAATCCAAAATTATTTTTAAAAAATGCGATACGGCGTATCCAATATTGTAGATAAAAAATTAATTTTGTCCGATTTTTCTCAAAATTGATATAAGGGAGTTTTAGGGATAGCACATTACGAATCTGATATTATTTAAAAAAAAAATAAATATGGCGGATTAAAGATTCTACATCTCTCGATTTGGTGTAAAGTCAGTATTGGTGGATTTTTGTTAGTGTTAATTACGAATTTAAAATTTTTTTGAACAACTCAATCTGACGGATTCAATATAGTGTTCTAAAAATTTTACATTTTTCGACTTTCTCCAAAACTAATATAGAAGGTTCTTGAGGATGTAAATTAAGAATTTAATAGTATTTTTTCAGAATTCAATAAGGCGAACTAAAAATTTTACATTTTTCGATTTTGTTCAAATGTGGAACTAAATCGTTTTTGAGGATATAAATAGCAAATATAAAATTATTTTAAGAAAATCTAATATGTTAGATGCAATATGACCGTATAGAAATTTTAAATTTCTGGATTTCATCCAAAATTGGTACTAAGGGGTTTTGAAGGGTTTAGATTTAGATTAGATTAAAACGTTAAAATTATTTTTTTGAAATTCAATATGACGGATCTAATATGGTGGGTTGAAAATTTCACCTTATTCACATTTTTTCGGATTTGATATTAGGGCATTGGGGGGTGGTGTATTACTAATATGAAGTTAACTTTTTACAACTATTAGGTTGATAAGATACAATATGAAGGACTAAAAATTTTACAATTTCCGGTTTTATCAAGAACTGATATTGCTTTGTTCTTGGGGCGTGTACAAACTCAATATGCAATATAAAATATATCGGGCTAAGAAATTTACGTCTCAAATTCTTTAAATATCGATATTGGAAGGTTTTAGGGCCTATATTACCAATCTATAATTAATTTGAAATTTAAGATAGTAAATTTACTATGACAGACTAAATATTTGTTTGATACAATTTCATTGGTATTTGGAGAACTCTAAGAATCAAAGAATTTATAGTGGTTCATTTTAGGGTGATTTACAATTCTGGATAAAATCGATACTTTTTTGCCACCTTGGAGTCATTGCGAGGTACACTAATCTCGATTAGCACTTATTTCAAATAATTTATGAATATCATAATGAATTCATAACTAAAAATCTAAAAATAAAATTTTTATAAAAAAATAGAACCGACTTCTAAAAGTGCGCTAAAAAGGGAAAAATAACTATACATTTTTACATGACGCCAAATTATTTCTAAATGAAATAAATAACTAATATATACAAATTATGGAAGAAAGCAATTGCAAATAAAGTATTTTTAATCTGTTTATGCGAATCACTTTTGGTCAGGTATTAGTTTGGCGCCAACTTCAAAAATTTCAATTTCATATAAAAATTTCTAGGTATTTTTCCCTTTTTAGCGCACTTTTAGAAGTCGGTTCAATTTTTTTATAAAAATTTTATTTAGCATTGAAATGTCACGTCGATGATTCGAATTCAATTTTCTGCTGGTTTTTTTGGCTGTTATTATTATTCTTTTTATATGAGGTTGAAATATTGAATTTATTTTTTTAATTAAAAAAGATTTAAAATTAATTATTAAATAAAACACGTCAAAATATTTTTTATCTTTTAAGTTTTTCGGAAAATGCTTCCTTGCCAAGAGATTTACAATTTTATGCAAAAAAATTACGAAATTCGTTATTTTTGGAAATTTGAACCTTCAACATCAACAGAGATTTTTTTGATGTGAGCAAGTGGAGTTTGTGACGCTGAAAGTGGGACTCAAAAGTAACCCGTTTCAGACGTGTTGCGTGAGCGTACACACAAGATGGTGGTTGCGGCCGCACAGACGCGCGCTATGAGGGCATATTTCACTTTCTTACCTTTTGAATTATTTTATTTCAAGTCGACGATTTTTATTTACTATGATATTACTTTATTGAAACTAATATATAATCTGTTATTTTATTTATTGTCTAAAGATAGCGCTCTATTTTATATTATTCATTATTTTCACCTCCAATAATATGATTATTTTCATCAATAACCCGATTTGTCGGGTAAAAATCATCGTCTTCCATAAAATGTTGTTTAACATTCATACAATTCTATTATAAACGTGCGTATACTGCGCAGCATTCTAAATTTGAGGATACACAGATACAATTTTGTGTACATTTTCCAGTGTATGAACAGACATATCTTTGTAGCATGTCCAAAGCTTCAAAATAATTAAACTCTAAACAGTTATTTCCAAGTTTCCAACTATGAGTTAATGGATCAAGAGATACAATATTACTTTTTTTGCTTGATCCCATTCATTTGTTTGCCATATCGCTCTTAAATAATGTTAAACTAAGGCCGATTTAGAAGGTGGCAAATTTTCATCAGATATATTTTTTTTTCAACGCGATGTTGTATCTTAATTTTTTTATACATTCACAACAGTCTTTAAAGTTATTCTGAGAGTCATATTTTTGATAAATACACTGTCAAAGTATTAAGTCCATCACCTGCAGGTTTATTTAAAGCTTTGTACGCCTTCTTTTTTCCAACGTCATATATGAAACTTAATCTATCACAGCATTGATTATTAAAATACTGTCACACTGAATTTTTCCAATATCATTTGCAATAGTATGTACGGGAATAAATCGAGAAAACATTTCCAGTATTAAACCATAAAAGAAGTTCCTTTAAGAATCCATGATAAGATAAACACAACTGTGTCTGGGGATTTAAAAATAATTTTAAACTTTTTATCGGAATCCAGCTCTTGTAACTGACAGGCATCAAATACAATCTTGGTATCTGCTTCTGTATGATCACACAAGAAATATGCATCGAAATATTGATTACTGTCATTTCAGTTGTTACATCTGGGAATAATCCCGAAATGCTTCATTAGTGAAATTAACATTAAAGTATCCCTTTAAAAACTGTTCTTTGGCTTCGATTGGTAGCATAAGGAGAATTTCAAAGCACAAAAAGTCTCACATAGTAATTCGGTTTATCGCAAATAAAGAAAAAAGGAAGCATAGATAAGTGAGTGGAAACGTATCGGCTCTATCGGCTCGAATAACTCTAAATTTGAATTTAAGATTCAAACCAAAATTGAAAATTTTCAGATTCTTCACTTCCTTCTTTTCTATATTTGTCAAATAATGTCATAAATGTATTACTTCTATCTAAAGAAAGTTTTTCTAAACCATATTTCTTATATGTACTCGTTGAATAACTACTGTAAACGTTTCGATATTTTTTATCAGAACCGCTAGAGTTTCTATTTTATTATTTTTTTAGTTGATCAAAAAAATGTTCTATCAATAACTGCATTAGCCTATCATATATTAAAATTAATTCTCGAACGACCCCTCCAAAATTCTGTCTACGGTATTTCCAGCTAAAACTTTAGATTCGGCTAGCATATCTCTTATGCCACAACTTCCCCATATTTTGCTGAGGCATCAAATTGTACAGCAAACAGTATGAAAAGCGCCTAAACGAGTAACAACATTTTTTAATTTATTACTAATCAAATTTGACCAGCTCAATTAATGTATACAACTGTTGCTGAAACGTTTGAATACAGTATTTTTGACCGCAAGCTTCCGTTCAATTATAGTATATATTGTATTAAAATCAATTGTTTTTTTATTAAGAGATAGTAAATACTGAGCAATAGTGACTGCATTTTTTATTTCTTCAAAGTGAGTGTTATATACAGAATTGTATTCTCTACAAAGGTAAAGTTAACGAAACTGTTAGTTTCAATTTAAAAATTTAGATAAAATGCTCAAATGTAAAAAAATACCAATCAAAATGACCAGATTTAAAGAGAAAGGAATATTTCTACACAAAGATTTTATATCATTATTCTTTGCTGTTTAATATTTTACATGGCGTAAAAACGGCAACACTGACGGGTCTGAATCACTGGTAAAATGATACAAATTTGATATATTGGGCTTTAGTTCGAGATAAGTTGCAATTGGCTCATGAACGTGGCTAATATAATATGAAAAAATTTTTTTTTTAATTTGCTTACCCCTCTCAATAGTAATTGATTTCATGAATAAAAATAATCATACAACGCATATTTATTTGCTTCTAATATAATTGTTTCTGGGTGGTCTAAGGTGGTCTGTAAAGTGAAATTGGTCTGGCAACGACGTAAAAACCTGTATATATATATATATTATATATATATATATATATATATATATATATATATATATATGAAGTAAAATGCGAACAGTGAATGCAAACACCGTTCTATCATATCCTTTCCATGTTAGAGGATGCACAGTTTGAATAAATTGCTGAAAACACAATTCATCGTGTTCCACCACCATCGAGATGGTGGCCTACCTGCACCACCATACCGAGAAGAAAGTTAAAAAACTTACCCCCTCCACTACAGTGGTACGGCAGAGGTACATGTTTCGTCTCTCATTAGACTCATCAGGGTACCGACATGCACCTGTCTGTGCAAAGGACAGATCGGAAGGAAGCATGCATCACTGAACGCGGCTTCGCCGACCTCCCGCCGGATGGCGTATATATGTTTATCCGTGAATCCGTGAAAGCCGCATATATATATATATATATATATATATATATATATATATATATATATATATATATATATATGGCGGGGAGGGTAAGTTTTGACTTTCTTCTCGGTATGGTGGTACAGGTAGGCCATCATCTCGATGGTGGTGGAATAGGATAAATTTGCGTTTTATACCAATTTATTCTAACTGTGCAACCTCTAACACAGAAAGGATAGGATGGGGAGAAGTTTGCATTTACTGTTCGTATTTTACTTCATTCTATACACGGAGCTGCATATAGTTGTACGTTTGCTGAATGTGATTTCAGCACTACAACGGCATAATGTGGATATATCCACTGCTATTGCATCTCACACGGGTGAATCCGTGAAAGCCGCATAAACATATATTCGCCATCCGGCGGGAGGTCGGCGAAGCCGCGTTCAGTACTTGCATGCTTCCTTCCGATCTGTCCTTTGCACAGCCAGGTGCATGTCGGTACCCTGATGAGTCTAGTAGAGACGAAACATGTATCTCTGCCATATCACTGTGGCGGGGAGGGTAAGTTTTGACTTTCTTCTCGGTATGGTGGTACAGGTAGGCCATCATCTCGATGGTGGTGGAATAGGATAAATTTGCGTTTTATACCAATTTATTCTAACTGTGCAACCTCAAACACAGAAAGGATAGGATGGGGAGAAGTTTGCATTTACTGTTCGTATTTTACTTCATATATATATATATATATATATATATATATATATATATATATATATTATACATATATATATATATATATATATATATATATATATATATATATATATATATATATATATATATATATATGCACCTGTCTGTGCAAAGGAAGGAAGCATGCATCATTGAACGCGGCTTCGCCGACCTCCCGCCGAATGGCGTATATATGTTTATCCGTGAATCCGTGAAAGCCGCATATATATATATATATATATATATATATATATATATATATATATATATATACATATATATATATATATATATATATATATATATATATATATATATATATATATATATATATATATATATATATATATATATATCTTAATAATAGCTTTGTTTGCACTAAATTTGTTATACTGTTCTTTTTTAGGATGAGAAATGAAGATCTGAATACAACTTCGATGTACATTGTAGAGAGCGCCACCAGTAGTACCACGCCTACATCTGAACTTTTTTGTGTCTCGATATATTAAATTTCTGATTAAGAATCCTTATTCTTTGGCATTTCTTATCCTAAAAAGGTATACCTAATAGGTATCGCCTCGAGCATCTATTTCTGAAATAATCAAATTTTAACTACTGAGACTTGCCGTGGCCCTCCTTCACACTTTATCCACGCTCAGCATTGGTATACCACACAAAGTCAATAAGAAACCAAAATAGAAAAATTTTATTTATTTTGATTGTTTAATTAAACTTTGAGTAAATGTTCAAAATGACCACCGTTTTAATGTACACAAAGCGTAATTCTACGAGAAAAGTCGAACTGTACCTTTTTCATCATGTTTGCACCTGAGTATAAAGTGTGTGTGCACTGAATTTTGTATTCGTGCCTACAATTCTTCTTTAATGTTTACAGGTCTACAGTATATCTTCTGATTGAAAGTTTTCCGCAAAAAATAATCCATAGGCTTAAATCCGATGAGCGAGGTGGCCAATTTGCAGGAGCAATTCTTATTTAAATTTTTATTTTTCAGTGTGAAGTGTGGGATGCATGGTTGTGCATGAACCATAACTAGATGCTCTAGTTTACCCCTAAATTGCAGAAAACGACTATTAACAAAATGACAATGGTAGCTTATCAAAAGTATTTTGGATGTCTTTTTGGCAATCAAAATCGGGACTGGGCTTCTCATATATGTTGCCAAACTTGTGCAGCAAATTTAAGTAACTGGTTAAGTGGCAAACGTTTTTCTATGACTTTTGCATTTCCAATGATTTGGCGAGAATCAACATTTTAACGACTGTTACTTTTGCTAGACTAAAGTGTCTGGTTTTTTAAGAAAAAACAAACATAATATTAAATATCCGCATATTCCCTCAACAATAAAACCGGTTCTTCATAGAGAAGGTTTACTAGCTCCATGCCCCCGGCAAATAGGAGGATTATTTAGAAATGAATGATAATAAGACAGAACCCGATAATGTATCAGAAAAGCATGATTCTTATTTTCCCGAAAGTGAAAGAATGATACCACATTTAATCGAAGAACCTGAATTAAATAATGTAGTTCGAGACTTCCACTTGTCTAAAGAGCATGCTGAAGTATTAAGATTTAGATTCTGTAGGATAAAATGTGTGTGTGTGTGTGTTAATCCAAATAGTGTTATGGAGAAATTACGGTTTGCACATAACGAATGGCGCTTATTTATAGATTCTTTTAAAATAAGTTTAAAAGCAGTTTTGCTCCATAATGGCAACAAAAGACCCTCTATACCTCTTGCACATGCACTATGTCACTTATTCTAAATGCGATAAACTATAATACGTATAAGTAGCAAATATGTGGTGACCTAAATGTTATAGGACTATTACTAGGGCTTCAGGATAGGTATACGAAATATTGTTGTTTTCTTTGTTTTTAGGATAGTAGAGCAACACAGAGCCATTCCCAAGTAAAACAATTGCTTCCGAGAGATCAATATATTCCAGGTGAAGCTAGGGTAAATAATATACTGTCTGCTGATCCCAAAAAAGTACTTTTACCTCCAAGACACATTAAACTGGAATTGATTAAAAATTTCTTTAAATCATTAGATAAAGAAGAAGATACATTTAAAAAACTACGAAAAACTTGTAGAAGAACTATTTGAAAGCTACTACAAAAAGGGCTGTTGCATGTCGCTTAAAACATACTTCTTGCACTGCCATTTAAAATCTTTCCCAGAAAATTTGTTTTGCGGTTAGTGATGAGCAAGCAGAAAGGTTCCACCAAGACATATTAATAGTGGAGCAATGCTACCAAGGCAGATGGAATCCAGCAATGATGGGAAATTATTGTTTTTGAGAAAGTAATCAGGAATATAAACGAAACTCAACATTTGCAATTATGTACAACAAATTATGAATGTATTTTCATGTGTGTTTTTGTAAATAAATTCTGTAATCCTTAAAATATCTTTTTTTTTAAACTTATGTATAAATATTATTAAAATATTTGTATTAAATAAAAATAATTGATTCATTCTATAACTCAAAATCTGTACGTAGTGGAAATTTTTTTTGTTGAATTCGCAATCAGGATGCTTTAAACTCCCACTGACAGCCATTATAAGAGCAGTTGCAATTTTTTTTCTTGTATTTGTTGACTAGTGTTAGAGAAAGGGACTAACTCTTTTTTATCTTATATTTAGACAAGACAAAAGGAGTTCAGCAGTTCCTATTTTGTGACGAAACAGACGAATTTCAAATGAGATAGTACGAATATTTTAAAATTAATATTTTTATTTAGTTTCAATGAAATATCAATGGTCAAGGGATTCGCTCAACTTGTTTCACAATTGTTACGTTACACACCTATAGTTAGTGTATTTATTCATAAAAATTAGTCGGTATCATTGAAATCCATTGTATGGCGAGTATAATAATTGTAACTTTTTCTCTTAGTGAATTAAATGTAATTATACTTGACCGGATTTCTTTTTTTCAAGTTATTATTGCGAATAATAAAAAAAGAAATTTTTTATGAAATATTTAAATCGAAAAACTCAAAGATACATGTTATACATTTTGTCCTGTTTTGTCAAGGTCTTACTGTTCCTTAAGTACTTTCATTCTTTTATTTAATGACTAGATACTTTTTTAAAATTACATAAAACATTGCTCATGTTTCGAAGAACTGCATTTTGAGAAAAAAAATAATAATAACCTTATTCGACCCTTGACCCCATTGCATGTTTAGATGAAAATATATTTTTATACTCCAGTATATAGAGATATAAAAAGGTGATTTATTGTCATTATTGTTACAACCCAACTGCACCACGATTTAAATAGTTTGTTGGTTAAAATTAACATATTTCCGAATTATCAATTTTCTTTTTTTTTTGTCAATTTTTAAAAAAGGTTTATAAACGGACAAAACGTGATTTGTTGTTTCTGTTTCTAAAATTAATGCTAATTAAGCAATCAGAGCACCAATAGAAAACGTTGTAGATAATTAAAAAACACCTAACATGAACTGTTACATAGTAAATTGATTCATTTTGAATCGAGAAAAAATACCAACACAAATCCAAAAAAAGGTGTTTTTCAAAAATCCAAACCTCCGCCAAATTTCAAATTAACCGAAATAGAAATTAGAAAAATAAGTATGAATACACGATTTACACGCGAGTGTCAAAAACTTCGAACATACCCCTGTAGATTAGCATAAAGTCAGAACTAGGGCCCGGTTGTTTGAACGCTGAATAATGATATTTTTATTTATATTTGTGTTGATAAACAGTAGGTATTTAATTTTTTGGCACGCACATACCGATTTTATGCTATCCTTTTCCACCAGCATTATTTAAGTGAGTATCATATTATAATCGGAATGTCAATTCTAAAATACATAAAAGTATGAATTTATGGTTGCCTAAATTATTATTATTGTTGTTTTCAATATGTAAACAATATCTGACAATATTTCATTTAAGGTTTTAAATCCTCATTTTGTTAATATTATTTGCAATCTTCGCATTTATAGTAATTTTTAACACGAAAAAACACTGAAAAGAGTCACGACAAGCAAGTAAACTGAAAGGAAAGATAAGTGAACATGTTTATGTCTGTCAAACATCAAAAAAGTCTCTCCCACACCGACTATAAACAGCCTTCAAACAAACCTACTGCTATTTAAATCTATAAGGTATGATCGAAGATCAGAAATCACTAGGGTGGAGGGGGTATTGTACCAGCGGAGGGGAAGCTGCACATATATAGTAATAACTTGGGAGTCAGTGATAATCCTATTAGTATCAATGCCAGAGTGAGTTTTTTAAGCTATTAAAAAGACGCTTAACATGGAAGTCAGTGCTGCCAGCTCACATTCAGGCCTACGATGAACAGCGTTGCCCGGAGTAGTCTGGGCGAAAGATGATCATTAAATAAGTTATAAAAACTTTTACTGCCTTCAGAATACCGGTCCAAAAGCTTTGACAGAAGATGCCAAAGTTGCTCGAAGAGCTCTTGGTGACCGAGCGGCCTTGCACGGATGGGTATTTAAAATTATGTTGTATATGACGTCTGCATAATTATACAATTTATACTAGGCGAAAGATAATAATTCAATAGGTTTTAAAGACTTGTATTGCTATTAAAATGGGAGGCCGAAAGTCTGGGCAGCAGTTGTCAAAGTTGCAAGTAGGGCTTAGCTCGAACTTCAATTTTATATTGTTATATTATTATTATAGAAGATTTTGTGAAAAATGATCTTTTAAATAGATGACCCATTTGGTAGATCATATACCGTATTGTCCAACCTTAAAAAGGAGAAGTATAGAACGTGCTCCAAAGAGTTAAGTTTTAGAAATTCTGTATAGCTCATTTAAACAGCTCAGGCTCTAAAACTCGAGAATTTGGAACACAGAATGCAATTTTGTAGATGGCTAAAACCGGCTACACATTATATGGCAAACTAGGCGAATTTCATTGGTGACATGTAAATTTTTTCATGTGAAGGATATTTGTCGAGTGGTCTATACAAATAATAATTTGACATTCAAAGCGAGAAAAGTACACACGTTTGTATATACCAAATAAAAACTAACAGCCTCATTCACTAACATGGTTTAAATTTAAAACCGCCCTAAATTGACAGCAGAGGGCTTAAACTGACAAGAGCAGCAATAAGACAAGCAAGTTTTAAACCCTAAAAATATTATTTCAAGTCGAGCAGCGGTCGATTGAGCCCCACTTGAAAATGCCAGCTGAGACGTTGGCGAAACTTCGTGACGATTTTTCTACTGACGAACGGATTTTAAACCAAAAAAACACCAATGCATGTATATATATATATATATATATATATATATATATATATATATAAATGTATGGTAACTTCTTAGGATTAGGTTTCAAAAATAATACTACTATTCGTTCC
Source organism: Diaprepes abbreviatus (assembly GCA_034092305.1). Taxonomy (NCBI): domain Eukaryota; kingdom Metazoa; phylum Arthropoda; class Insecta; order Coleoptera; family Curculionidae; genus Diaprepes; species Diaprepes abbreviatus. Next base: position 23,882,121 of record JASJET010000121.1, read on the forward strand.
TTGACGTTCCGCCCAACGTAGTGGGCTTTTTCAAAAGTATAATCTAAAATAAAAGCAAAATACGACTAACATGGTCACAAACGCACACTCACATCACTTAGAATTAACACTCAAACGGTACAATATTAATTAAAAATATCGATTTATAAAATACTGTGAAATTAAAAATCAAAAATTTAAAATTAAAAATTAATCCCAGATATATATATATATATATATATATATATATATATATATATATATATATATTGTCGTCCTATTTGCTGTTTTTAATCTTAAATTCAGCTTTATAGGATACAGAGGCGAGATGATGGTTTGTACTGACTGCGGTGGCCTGACGAATCCCATATTAGGACGAAACAGCGCTGTCGTCATCTGTTGGACCCGGAGTCTTTCCATACTTTGGAATGCTCCGCACTTTTTAACACGAGAATAGTACAGATTGACACATTTCACGTCCGCTAAGCAAAGATTTTATTTTATTTCTGTTTCTATATATATATATATATATATATATATATATATATATATATATATATATATCAAAAAAATGAAATGTATACGTGTGTGGACATTCTTAAATGTATTTAATATTTTTTATAATAAAATATAAAATAAAATAATACTGAATATAGTTTTCTTTGCTTTACTTTTGTTGCATTTGACTTTTGTTGATTTTCATATTTATAAATATTGGAATTTTTTCATTGTTTCTTTATAGGAGCAATCTAAAATAATGTGATATATAAAAAAGTTCGACTATATTTAGAAATATGACTTCTTGCTCTACATGCTTTAATAATATAATTAGTTATATCAGATTTTTGGCAAAAATATGCTTTCCCATCATAATTTTCCATTAATTTTCAGCGAGCGACATTTAACGCGTAGAATAAATTGGTTATTAACTGAAGGTAGCTGGTAATTAAAATCGTCGTCAAGATGCGTAAAATGATCTAACTGATTTAATTATCATTATCTAATTATTTTTTATCATTATTTTGAGCTTTTTTAAAATAAATGGAAATGCTGTTTCCCTGTATAATCAGAAAAAATATGTCATATGTAATTGCGCATATTGATTATAGTGAATAAGTTTTTTTTTAAACTCAAGAAAAACTATGTATATCACACTCAATTCTCAAGTTGTAAGTAGAAACTGTATAGAATATATTCGATGCTTACTACTAGAATCTGATGGTACTTGATAAAGTCCTAAAGTTACGTAATAGCGTGAAAACTAATGTGGCATTCAAAAAAGACGGTCAAGCAAGAGTGTAATTTTCCATTACTACATTTGGTTTCCCACAAAATAGTGTCTTTATATTCTGAATTTGACTTTGTATGGTTTTACTTTCAACATTAGGACACATTTTTAAAGATAAAATGGAATCCTTGATTTCTTTAGAATTCACTACAGTATTAAATACAACCATATACGAAAGTTCATGTTCTAAACAAATAATAAAAATACCCTTAAGCAGAATGAAGACTATGAATTTTTTTGAACAGTAGAAACATTTTGTGTCAAACGTGGTATGTTATTAATCTCAATAAATAATGCGGTGAAAAAAAAATTAAACAAAATGTATGAGTCTGTAGTTCAAAATATTAACTTGGTTAATGTAACTAGACATGAAATGTCAAATTTACAATCAATAATCTTCGATAAATGATAAATGGCTTAACATTAATTTTATATTATTTTCTTGAATAAAATTAAAACAATAGTAAAATCTTTAGGTACTTATATTTCTTTTTTTCCTGTATTTTTCCTCATTTATGGGATTTATGGGATCTCCGTGATCACCATCGAATGTTTTATATTTTGTATAGTCAGATCTAAAATATCACTAATCAAATTTAATTCAGGCCATAATTGGTTTACAACCAACAATTACCATAAATGTAGTTAAACTATCATATCCTTGATCAAGCTTATTGTAACTAAATTTAGCAGACAAAAAGAATGGAATCTTATTTTGTTTCTTTGATTAAAAAAATTCTTTCATAAATAGTGAACAATTATTTCGCGTTTATATAATTACAGTTAGATTATTTTTAGAAAAATTAGGCAGAATGGATTTCTTCTAACTCAGAAAAAAACATACAGCGTAATTAAATAACCTTCAGACCTGCTATTTTATTGTTGATATAATAACTTACGGTTATTGATCAAAAACATTCTGGTGTGTATCACAAAAATTTCCTTCTTCATCACGATAATGCGCGAATTAACAAAGCAGCCAAAATTTAATTCATTCTCTGCAAGTTCTTTGCGCTGAACCAGCCCCCATATAGGTCAGATTTGTTTTCGTCTGTTTTTCTTCATAAAGTCAAAGTATGTGAGTGTACAGACCTGTTGTTATCTATTCAGCCATTAGGTTTGAAATGATTCAAAAATCTAACGCATTCGCAATCCTGACTGTAAATTGTATTCATGTTTTTACTTGCCAAATAAATGATTTATTTATATCCTCTGTGTTTTATTGTAATTAACATCAAAAAGAAATAGTCTAAGGAGACTTATTATATAAGAAAAATCAGGGCCGTAATAGAGAAAAAGACTGGCTGATGATCATTTAAAGTCAAAACATATTGAAGAGCCATTGAGTTGATATATGGTTGCATTTGAAACAAAAAGTTGAGTTAAATTGAAATAATAAATATGGGTCGGTCCAAATTTAGTAAAATTAAGAAGATATGTGTATACCTATTGGAGAATGTCAAAGAGTACATCTATTTAGGCCACGACATGAAACTGTGCAAAGAAAATCAAACGGCGGAAATAACAAGGAGAATAGGGCTGACATGGGCTGCCTTTGGAAAGTTGCAATACGTATTAAGAGATAGAAACACACTAATCAACCTTAAGCGGAAAGTGTATAACACGTGTGTCTTGCCTGTTGCTACTTACAGTATGAAAACGATAACACTAACCAAACAAAACGCAAATAGGCTCCGAGTCACCCAACGCTCCATGGAGAGACAAATGTTACGAATCTCGTTACAAGATAAAATTCGAAATTAAGTAATAAGATCAAGAACAAAATTAGTTGACGTCATTGAACGCATATCACGACTAAAGTGGCAATGGGTGGGGCACATAGCTAGACAACAAGTGGACGAGTAAATTACTGCAATGGCGACCGCGAGAAACGAACCGAAATCGTGGCAGGACACAACGCAGATGGGTAGATGATATAAGACAATTTGCTGGAAAAGACTGGCTCCAGGAGGCGAGAGACAGATCCCAGTGGAGGACCATCGGAGAGGCTTATGTCCAGGAGTGGACGTCAATGGGCTGAGAAAGAAGAAGAAGAAGTGTGCACCTAAAAATTAATTTTTTCTTTGATATAATCAATTTTGTATATATTGTCGCTTCGAAGAGCAATACTACCTGTATTATATATATATATATATATATATATATATATATATATATATATATATATATATATTCTTTTTGTTGACCGTATTAGAAACTAAGCACTTTTGTCTTTCCACTAACGTTTCGTTTTATTTTCACTAAGCAATCTTTAGAGTACCTTTTTTATAACTAAAAAAAAAACGAAAATAATAATATTTATGATGGAAAATTTTAAAAGTTAAATATAATTTTCTTACTTTATGGATATTTACTTAGGCACCAACTTATTTAACAAATCTAACTATTTAAACTAATTACTGTTATATTTTTCTTAGGTTAGGTATTTATATAAGTTTCTGTCTGTCGTGTTGCTGTAGACAGACTCAAATTAAAGTTTAACAAGGGATTTTACTAAAAAAGAGTTTGTAATCACCTGCAATTTTACTTACACGAATAAGATCGGAGATATTCCAAAGAAGTAATTTTTTGAATATAAAACGTTTTAAAAAGTTATACTGTTATTTATTTCATAAATATCGAATGAAGTTTGTCAACAAAAAATTGGCAATACAAAATGTTTTTATTCGAATTTTTTGTTTGTAAACTGTCAGAGTTCGAACTTTCTACTTGACGCAATGTTAACGTGTTGTTGTCGGTGATACTTGCTTCTTCGTTAATGAATCTGATCTAGCCTCAGTATATTAGTCGGAAGTTCGACAGAAAAACAAATTTGTAAAAAAGAGGTTTAAAAGATCCGAAATAGCAATATATCTGTTATGATATAAGGCAGTGTTACTCAATTTCTCACTCCGTTGTATCGGAGTAAATATAGTATCAAAATTAAAATAAGAAAACAAAACAAGTCAAACTATTCTATATTTTTCATTTGTAAACATGATGTACTATTAAAAAATCAAGTTTAAAGTGACAGATTATTGAATTGAATTGATTACTTTTAGATTTCTTTTTGCAAAAACTTGCAATTAAAAATATTGAAAAAATGGTTTATCCTATACCAAGTAATCATATTTAGAAGTTTCATAGTTTTCCAGACAAAAATATATAAGCATTGATCATCCTTAAAAAGAGCTAAATTTTAATACTTTGAGTTTTATGGGGAAATTGTACAGAAGCCTTTGAAGTTTTTTTTGTTTTACTTTTTATTATTTCTGGAGGAAATCACCTTTACAACAACATATCAATATACAATATCTAATAATTAGAAGAATTATTATCGGTTTCTTTTACCTGTTAATATATCTAATTTTATAAATCTAATACCTTGGTATATAAACACATAAAATAATAATAAAGATAACTGTAATACGGCAGCAAAGCAATTTCTCATAAAATAAATACATAGAATAATAAAATCTCTATAAAGTTATGTTTTTAAAATAAGATGAAGAGAAGTAGAATGCGAACAGTAAATGCGAACTTCGTTCCAACCATATCTTTTCCGTGTTAGAGGTTGCACAGTTTGAACAAATTGCTAAGAAACACAATTTATCTTATTCCATCACCATCGAGATGATGGCCTACCTGTACCACTATGCCGAGAAGAAAATCAAAACTTACCCTCCCCCGCCACAGTGATACGGCAGAAGTACATGTTTCGTCTCTGCTAGACCCATCAGGGTACCGACATGCACCTGGCTGTGCAAAGGATAGATCAGAAGGAAGCATGCAAATACTGAACGCGGTTTCGCCGCCCTCCCGCCGGATAGCGTATGTATGTTTATGCGGCTTTCACGGATACCTCCGTGTGAGATGCAATAGCAGTGGATATATCTTCTACTTCATTCATAGACGGAGCTGCATATAGTTGTACGTTTGCTGAATGTGATTTCAGCACTACAATGGCATAATGTGGATATATCCACTGTTATTGCATCTCACACGTAGGTATCAGTGAAGGCCGCATAAACATACATAGGCCATCCGGCGGAAGGTCGGCGAAATGGCGTTCAGTATTTGTATGCTTCCTTCTGATCTGTCTTTTGCACAGTCAGGTGCATGTCGGTACCATGATGAGTCTACTAGAGACGAAACATGTACTTCTGCCGTATCACTGTGGCGGGGAGGGTAAGTTTTAACTTTCTTCTCGGTATGGTGGTACAGGTAGGCCATCATCTCGATGGTGGTGGAATAGGATAAATTGTGTTTCTTAGCAATTTGTTCAAACTGTGTAACCCCTAACACGGAAAGGGTATGGTTGGAACGAAGTTCGCATTTACTGTTCGCATTCTACTTCATTCATAGACGGAGCTGCATATAGTTGTACGTTTGCTGAATATGATTTCAGCACTACAACGGCATAATGTGGATATATCCACTCCTATTGAATCTCACACGGAGGTATCCGTGAAAGCCGCATAAATATATATATATATATATATATATATATATATATATATATATATATATATATATGTGTATTGTCGTAGAAAGACGTTTCTCACCGCCTTTCTCCGAGAACATTTCACTTTAAATATAAGATCCAAAAAATAAATTAGTACGGCAAGCGAGTGTCTGGGAAGGTGTCAGTCGGAATCCCACTGACGAGTCCTACGACTGGTACCGGGACGATATATATATATATATATATATATATATATATATATATATATATATATATATATATATATATATATATATATAATTTGCAGAAATAACTGTGAACCAGCAGAATATTCTAAATAAAAGATTTTCGGGGCCTAATTTATAAAAATTTTATTGTAAATTTTTTTTCAAATATGGACCTAGCCAAATATTATGTTTCAAATTAATGATATCTTCTATTTTGTTATAAAGGTTATTATGTTTTTTCTGAATCAATACACTTAACATACGAACAACTACATACCCTGTCAATGTCGCAGAACAATCCCATCTGGTTTACCTTAACCTTGTCTGCATAAACGCCAATTCAATGTTAGAAGATTTATCACTGCTAGAGTCATAAACAATAGCAATTGAGTTTGAAATGGGGTTCTCGTCAGTGCAGTGGGGATAAAGGGTTTTTATTTTATTACCAGATTGCGACAAACTAAAGAAGAAAAATGTGTTTTACATATTCCCTTGTATGTTTGGATGGATTTATAATGGATTTATAATAAATAATATCTGAAAGTTTGATTTAAAGATAAGAAAAAAAATAATGAGTTTTCCTCGAATTGGTGGTCTAAGTGTGTTGAAGTTAGGAACGATTATGTTGAAAAAAAATTAAGTAAGTACTTTGTTTCAGTGTTACGAACTTTTCTAGTGCCTTTTAAATACAGAATCAAATTATTTGCATATCATGAAACGAGAAAATGATTCGTTTTGATTTTGATTTTATGTTCATCTTTTAAATTTTTTAGGATTTTATTATTAAAACAATTTGTCAAATCTGAGCAAGTAATAACAATCTATACAACCAATGATTTCGAAACCGGTCTGCCATAGGAGAGGGTATTTCCTTGCAATCTGAGTGCTTTGTCTCTAACCGTGTTAGAACAGAATACGCCAGCTATTTTAATATAAAGCTTTTCAGTTGGTTGAAAACTAAAATAGTTTTCGTAACATAAATGAATTTATACACACAAGTGCAAGCATATTGTACCCATTATTGACATATAGATCTCAATAAGATATATTCAGATTGCATGGAAGGCTGAAAGATGGCGCTACTTGTAGTAGACTTCATATTTTATCTGATAAAAGGTGCTTAAAGGATTTGCTTTTCTTATGTCTAGGTGTGCTTGCTTTCCCTGTGCTGACGAGAACCAACCAGTTCGAAATCGGTCCGCAGGTGACGGACACTGCTATGGGAGAGGCTTCCACTCTTTCCTGATATTTTCTTGCAATCTAAGATAGTGTTTTGTCTCCAATCATGTTAGAACAAGAGTACGTTTGTACCATATATCAGATATACTGGTGTACATATTATAAAATTTTGGTTCATAAAAATTTATTCATTGGTTTACTAAATCTTAAATATCTTATATCAATGTCGTATCTATTATGAGTCAGACGTGTGTAAGTATGAGAAAAAATAGTGAATCTACGTATAAATTGGACCTTCCAAAATCAACAGGGAGCTCAAAGTAAGAGTTCCGTGGATGATAAACAGAGGTCTGTAATGAGTGCTACAATCTGATGTTCAAATAGTTGATTTTACAATGCCTCCAAACTAGAATTCATTATTGTATGCTATAATCATGGATTGCTGTAAAATGCCATATTGGATTCGCTCCATAGAGGAAAGCTGATTGTTAAATTCGACGAATTGGCTCCTCTTTGAGGGGTAGGATTCAATGAAAGATAGCTCTTAGACCTTGATGTAATAGAATTTCATCTTCTGAAGAAGACCATCGCATAAAATATAATCAAAAGTTTTACTTAAGTCACACACGGTGACTAAAGTATAGCGACGGTATGTAATTTTAGAGATAATTTAAGATAAAGTTTAAGTCATATTGTAAACATACTGTTTATTACGTTATTCTTATTATAGTTGAAAAACTTGGATATTATTTTAACGACTATAAATTTCTCTCTCGGCTCCGTCCGAGATAATAATGTATCCAACTTATTTTCTAACAGTAGATAGAACTTCGAAGTATATAATATATTCTGTGGCAGAATATATTGGCTATTCGAATTATCCATAATGGATATTATTTCTCGTCTGTGTCGGAATGATTTTCTTAAAAGAACCTAACAAATAACACAAAATTTTTTAAGTTGCCAACATATATTTCTTTTGATGTTACATACTCTATATTTATTTTTCCCCGCCAATCTAAGCTCAATTTAAATATTCACCCAAATTCCAAACACCATGTACTTACCTAAGAAACCAATAAAATTAGTTGATATTCAATAATTTGAAAATTGTATCTTCGAATTAATAACACAAAGAAGACTCCCGTGAATATAACCAGAAATAACTGTGAGAAAGTTGTATACTACGCATTGAAGTATTATATTTTTAAAAGTTGTATTTTTTATTGTAGTTAATGTTTTTTCGTGATGAAATGTATCTATAGACCTTGTTATTAATACGAAAAATATTGACAAATACTTGGTTGCAAATGATCGATTAGTTTTTTTGTTTATTTTAGACAAACAAAACCTTCTTTTTCATTATACAGGGTGTCCGGTAAGTACCTTCTAATTTTACGGAAGCATACAGGGGAGATCAAATTAACCATATTTTGTCATAGAAAAAAAAATTCTAAAGTGCCCCTTAACCGAAATACAGAGTCCTAAAGGGGTACCCAGCGATTTACCTTGTCGAATCTAAGTTCTAAATCAACTTGTATAATTTAATAAAATTTTAATGTTTTATAGATACCATAAAGACTCATTAAACCATATTACAGTAGACGTTTTAGGTCATCAGATAAGTCAGAAATGGACTGGCAGCTACACTCGTTGGGTCTAATTTTACAGAGCTGATTTTTTAAATACTTTGATCATTTCTCTTCAAAAAAGTACTCAAAATTTTTTTCGATAAAACTGGCGGTTTTCGAGATAAATCCGTTTTTATGTGAAACACTCAAAAGTTACTAATGTTAAATGCAAACAGGTAAAAATCAGAAGAATATTCTTACACAGAGTGAGCTGATATGCATGTAATTTATTGTAAAGAGCTGTCAAATTCTTTGAAGGTAAGAAGATTTTATGCTGAAAGATTTCCAGCTCGAACATTGTCAAGTACAAAAATATTTCAACGGGTTGATCTAACCCTAAAGCAAACAGGTAAAAGATGATTAGAAAATAATTATTAGAGATAACGAATTCATTATTTACATGTTTTATTCAGGTTCATTTTAGCCGCGACGTGGTGGTGAGGACCCTCCCAGGAGAGCACGAGGTCCTCAAGTAGCGGAATAAATTTTGCAAGATATTGCCGACAATTCTTCAAACAGCATACGAAAGCTCGACACAAAACAATGTTAGAAAATGTATTCTACATGAAACTCTAGCAGAACAGTTACTTCATCCGTACCACGTTGAAAAAGTACACGCTATGTCTCCAGATGATTATCCCGCAAGACTTCAATACTCCAACTTGTTTATAAGCAACATAACCTAAATCTAAATTTTTCTAACCTTATTTTGTTTACCGATGAGGCCGGTTTTACAAGAGATGACATAATAAACTCACACAATTTATATTTTTGGGCTGATGAAAATCCGCACGCTATAATTTAAAACAAACACCAACAAAGGCTTATTGTAAATCTGTGGGCTAGCATTATCGAAAATAACCTTATAGGTCTATTCATTTTGGAAGGAAGACTCAATGGGGAGATTTATTTAAATTTTTTTTAACGAAATTTAAATAATTTACCTCTTCATAGAAGAATGCAAATGTAGTACATACATGATGGTGCTCCATATCATTTTAACCTTATAATACATCAACATTTAACTAACGTTTCTGGCCCTCGATGAATAGGTCGAAATGGGCTTATTCCATAGCCACTAAAGTCTCCAGACCTAAATTCCTTAGGTTTTTACTTCTGGGGATACTTAAAAAAACTAATTTATTCAACACCAGTAAATACTAGAGAAGAACTAGTAGCGAGAATAGCACAACATTCTGTCGAAGTCCGTAATAATGCTGGAATATTATTTGCAGTGCAGCGAGAAAATATTCAAAGAATAAGAAAATATATTGAAGTACATGGAGCTCATATTGAACATTTGCCAAAATAATATTTAATCGTTTTCACTATTTTTGCGTTTTAATAACATTGTAAATTAATTGAGCCCCGATCAACCCTTGGAAATTTTCTGGACTTGACAATGTTTGAGTTGAAAATCTTTCAGCATAACTTTTTTTTACTTTCGAAGAATGAGACAGCCCTTCCCATAAATTGAGGCATATCAGCACACCCTGCATATTTTATTTTTACCTGTTTGTGTTTAACCATTTTTTGTTTTTCGCATAAAAACCGATTTATCTCGAAAACCGCCAGTTTTATCGAAATAAATTAAGAGTACCTTTTTTTTAAAGAGGAATGGCCAAAGTATTTAAAGAATTACTTTTCAGCTCTGTAAAATAACACCTGTCAAAAATTAGGCCCATCGAGTGTGGCTGTAAGACCGTTCCTGACTACTCTAATGATCTAAAACATCTACTGTAGTATGGTTTAATGAGTCTTTATGGCCTCTATAAAATATTAAAATTTCATTTAATTATACAAGTCAATTCAAAACGTAGAGCCGATAAGATAAATTGTTTGTACCCTTTTAGGGCTCTGTATCTCTGTTAAGGGGTACTTTAGGAATTTTTTTCTATGATAAAGTAGGGATATTTTGACTTCCTCTGTATGCTCCCGAGAAATTAAGAGGTACTTACCGGATACCCTGTATAATAGTGTAAATTACATTGCAGAATATGAACTTTGAAAGGATGATAAATTAAATTTTTTGAAATGACGTATTTTTTATGACATTTCGATGCATTTGATTATTTTTGGAAGCAAAAAACCTCCAAGAAATACTTTAACCCTTATTAGTAATAAATACGGGGTTCCCTAGGAGTAAATAACATATACTTTGTTTAATTAGAAAATTTTGAATAACAACAAAGATTATTAGTAAGTTACCGAAAATACAATAAACGTGATTTTTAAGATACAAATATCTTCATAAAAAAAAATAAAAAAATTTCGTCGTATAGTGTTATATTAAATAATTATGAAAATGTTCAATGTATGGTTTAGTAGATCTCTATGTGACAAAGCTTTTAAACAGGTAAAAAACAGGTTTGTTTCATGAAACTTAAAAAAAACTGAACATAATAACTTGCTTAAAAATGCCAAATGTATTAATTATGATTCTTTAATTTTTAATTCTTAGAAACTTGATGTTTCCGGACAAATGTGAACGTTGCTTTCATGTTTTTAGGAATTGCAGCTGTATTTCTCGAAATCATAAAAGGAAGAAGCTTTAAAACCAGTTTTGTATGTTAATTAAAATTAAATCTCAGAGGGTTAGAAATCCATAGTCAATTAAAAATACTTCCAATAGATTAAATGAAAAATGTCCATTTTCAACTTAAAACGACGGAAAATTCAATTAATTTTTTTCCTGTTTAATGTAAAATCTTAATACTTTTAAATAGTTTTGTGAATATCTGTGATTCAAATATGAATGCTTTAATATAAAAGTAAAAAAAATGATTTTTTTTTTAAATCATAAGAAACGAATAAATAATGACTTTTCAGCAATGAACGATTTCTACCGAAAGGGAAGTCCTTAGTATCGTAGTTCTTGAGGAATATCAACAGAAATTGTTAGGTACAGAATTACAAGGAGTAGCAATGCATTGTGAAATATACTGAAGAATTGTAAATACTTTTAAGGAGTTATCGAGAAGAATAATACATTTTTGGGAAGTATGTATGAGCTAACCCCTCAAAAAAAAAATATTTAGACATCCAAATTGTTTTTACATGTTGCTGGTTAAACTGCATTGCAATTTTATTATCTGAATATATACGACTGATCACTTTTTTTTTAATAAAGCTAATTTGTTTTATTTATAATTTAGTGTAACTTTTAATAAAAATTATGAATTTAAAATCCAAATAATAAATGCTACGACAAATGGTCATAGATAGTGCGCTAAGCGAATTAAACCCACAAAGTACATATTAATCCTATTATATAAAATCGTCCAAAAACTTTTAAAAGAAGTTGTAATAAACTTTTAGTTTTGAGCCCTGGAAGACATTTTTATTGTTGAAGGTATTATTGACCCTTAATACATAAGAACAACATATTTGTTAATAGATTAGCCACTGATCAGCCACTATTATATATGCTCGGGGTAATTAGTTTATTGCTGTATATGTTTCCTGCCGGGATTTGCATCTTTTAGCTTATTAGAATGAGACTTAATACTAAAAGTCAGTACTGCTAGCATACACAAGAATATACGACGAATGGCGGCTCCTAGAGTAAAAATAAGGCCAAAATGTTTATTTACAGCAGACTGAAATTTTGAGGGTTGTTTATTTGGACCATTTATAATGAAACAATGCAGTACTGCCAATCGTTGACGATCCAATGTACTGCTGCCACACACATAGACGAGCAAAAATAAATTGCTGCTTTACTCATTTGCATCATTATAAAATTTATATTGGACGTAAGTTAATCATATAAGTCATAAGAACTTGTACTGCCATCAGAAGAGCGACCTAAAATCTTGGCAGCAGTCGCGGCTAGCTCTCGGGACTTGCTCGGTGTAGGTCGAATGGAGATATGAAATCATCACATAATGTTGCATATGATACCTGTAATATAATATAACTTATTCTGGATAAGAGATAATAACACAACAGGTAATAAAAGCTTGTTTGGCTATCAGAATTGTGGATCAAAGATCTTGGTAGCAGTTGCTTAAGTCGCGCGCGGAGTTCTCCGATGGTCTACTTCCATATGTGATAAAAATGATAGTATAAGTTTCGTTAAATATGTATGGCCTCAGCTTACTACGGTGAAAAATATATTTGAATGTAAATGATCAAATTTTAACATTTCCTAAAAAGGACGAATAAGATAGGAAAAAAAGTGGTTCTGTTAAAAAAGCGCTTGGGAAAAAATATGTTATTGACTTCGATATAAGAAAATTATTAGAATTCGTAGTAACCATTTGGATAATTGAAATACTAAGAAAAGTAAAAAAGAAGATTTTGATTTTCGCCCTGTTTATCGAAAATTAGAGACCTATAAACATTTAGTTTGTAGCAAAGTTAATGCCACAAATATCTATATTTTTAGGAAAAAGAATCTCTCATAGGAAAACTACGAAAACTGGACACCCTCTAAAACTAAAACTGTAAAAAATTTATGTGATTTAATGTAATGTTAAAAAACACAAAGGACGGTTATCGATGACCAACAGTCAAAATCATATAGCGTCACATGTGGAGTACCACAAGGAAGTATTTTAGGTCCACTTCTATATTTTTTGAATACATCTAGTTTTATAAAGTCGATCCAATTCTGTAAATATCACCTTTATGCAGATGATACCCAAATTTATATTTCTTCCAAAGCTGTTGATATTGCTAATAATCGATATAAAGATTAATCTAGCTACATCGTTTGACTCACTATTTTGTAGAGAAAATTTGCGGAATAATTTACCGGAATATATTAAATTAAATATATGTCAAGCGTCCATTAATATCAAAACGCATGCAAAAAACTTGAATCTTGTAATGGGTATTAAACTATAATCTACTGAACATGTTACTCATACTTATTGTGCACTGAAAATATTATATCCTTACAGACATTACCTTGACCACGATGACACGAAGCTTCATGTGACTCACTGAATATTTATGGACCGTTTCTAGATTTAATGATTGACGAAACATTTAAAAAATGCAAAATAACTGTATACGCTTTATTTTTGGTATCAGACGTAATCAAAGAGAATAAACTAAGCAATTTTGGTTGGCTCAATATGTTTGACAGACGTATTCTTTACTCAGTTTGCTTCTTTTTCAAAGTAATTAAATTTAGAGTACCACCATTCAATGAATAAGTAATTAAGTAATGTGTTATAAACTGTCGCAGGTATTGTCCCCGACAGGGCATTTTTTTTTAAAATTTCCCTGGCTTATATATTAGTAATCGTTAGCTTTAATTCTCTTGGAAAGTTCATTAATTTATAATATAGTTATTAGAGTAAAATATAATTAATTATTTTAAGGAAAAATATAATATTATATAACATATTTCTATTACAATTATGGATTGATATGGAGACGCCAAAATTTTTTAGTAAAATCCATTATTTTTTTAATGTTAATTGATTCCGAATATCCTTTCTTTTCATTTCTAATCATCATTAACGTAAAATTTCAAACTCTTTTAGAGACATTCCAATCATTAATTAAAGACTTCCTTTCAAATTTTTACAAGGCAAGGTCCCATTCCTTTATAAGTAATTTGACATTATTGATTAACCAGAGGGTGGATATATAAAATAAAGTTCAAGTATTAATTTAATGTAGAAAAATCTCAACTAACTTAAATGGTTATGGGAGTTTAAAAGTTTGTTAAACAATATATTTAATGTTGATTTTTTGGGTTCGAATGTTAGTTTGCAAAAAATATTAAAAATTATTATTCATTTATTATTATTTTCTTAACTTTTACTTTAGAAGCGGAAAAATGTATTAAGTATATAATATATATATATATATATATATATATATATATATATATATATATATATATATATATATATATAAAATTTTCTTATACGAGTCCCACAACTTTTGTCAAAACACATGCTTCTACTAATTATTTAATTAATTATGTAACTTAATAATTTAGAAGACAGCGGAACCTTAAAGTGTTTTATGAACCTACATTATTTGTATATGGTAGGTTATTTATGAGAAACAATAATATTTAGGAGGTTGGCGAAGAGAGTCTTTATACTTTAACATCCATTTGAGTCATTTTTAGTCGAAGCTTGGCTTAAAATTTTATTTCTTGCACAAGGAAAAAAAGTCGAGTTTTCTTATAGCAATAATAAACGCAACGTGCAAATATCTCCTTTTTTTGTGAGTTTAACCTATTATTTTATTGCATGAACTTCTGCAACTGGATTATTTTGGTAGCGTATGACCGTTTCGACCACAATTTACTACTCTTCTTTATTAGTCAGTAGCAATTTTAAACCCCTAAAAATAAATATCATTGACCACAGTGACAAAGGTACCCTGGAAGTCTGATCGTTCTTTTTGGCTTTTGCCGTTTTATTACTATACAACTACAAATTATTTAGGGCTTATCAATACCAAAACTCAGGACTTCAGGGAAATCTGTTATCTAGCTGGTCAGATATCGCCTCTTGTTTTGAAGCGTACATCCGCGAGTTTAATCGCGTCAAGGTTTTTATAAAATAAGTTTCGTAAAACACTTAAATCTATTAACAAAAATAAATAGAAAACGAAATTATTTACATTGAGAAGCTTATAATTAATTAATATTGATTAACAATTCCAAAATAACTAAAATATTGCTCCTGTTTGCCGTTCTATTATTAAAAATGTAATAAACTGAATTTCGAAAATAAACGTTTAATTAGCTTTCTGAAATATAAGTAAAGAAAAGAATAAAACACGAAAAACATCCATTTAAATTGCTTAAGTCCTTTCCTCAAGTGAAATAAAACAGGATGTCCCTTGGACTCCCCGCGGCCATTCGCGTTAGTACCTATCTTACCCGTATTCATATCCGAACGTTTCGGTCTTCTCGTCTATAGAGGGCGTCAGCCATTCTATGTTTTACATTTAATTCCCGAACCGACCTATATATAAGCATCTTAATCTTATTTTTTTATATAAAAGGGTTAATAAAACTAATCTAAGTCTTTCTACAACGAAAACAATCTATAACAGCTGTAAAAAAACTATTCATTCTTTTTAGTGGTTTTGGTAATATTTAACTCATTCTTTCTTGTGAATAAAAAAAACAGTCATTATATGAATTGTTTATATATGGAGTCAAACGAATATATTGCACAATAGTAATTTTATTTGATTATTCTTTTGTCTCCTAATAATAGGAATTTGCTCACCTTGGTGGTCTCGTTCGGTTAGTCTTAAACTAGAAGAATATACTAAAAACAATCAAAACTAAACATTAAATGGAAATGGAATTTTTCTATTTGAAGATTACATTATGTAGGCAAAAATATAAACAAAACAGCAGGTTTTTAAGGAAGATTTGCTGGATGATGCATCTTACAAATTATAATTGTTACTTGTTACTTACAATACCTGCAACTAGCCAACAAAACGTTGAAATTACATGACAAAAAAATTTGGAGCCGTCACCATGTGTCTCTCATAACAAAACACAAACTAGAAGAAAATATTTGGAAAACTATAAAACATTTACAAAAATTTCGAAAAAAATACAACAAAACATCAAAAAAATACCAAGCATTAAACAGAAACGCTGGAAATTGAAAACAGCTTCTTGAAGAGATGATATATTGTCACACATTGTTGTCAACCCACAACTGATATTCATAAATATTTTTTATTCGTATTTTTAATATCAAACCTATAATAGAAATAATAATTTATTATAGGATAAATATATTATTAATGTAAGTTTCTTAAATATAGTTAAATAGGCTAAAAACTATTTAGTTAGATGTGAATAGAAAATCCCTAGTGTTTGTTTGAAGGTCATAGACGGTGCTTTTCGTCCCTAAAGTAGAGGCGCAGCCCCCTCAAATTCTCTCTCTATTCTAAAAAACTTATTATATTCTGTAGTTTAAGATTTTAACTGAAAACAGATCCAATTTCAACTCTTAATTCTAATCTATTTCGACTTCTGTTGATCATAGAGAGATATTATTTTTTTCAAATGTGCCTTTTTGTCTAGATTTTGAATATCACCAATTTGAAATACGTAGCATTCAAAATGAGTAAATTATTTAATTTGTTTTTAACAAGCAGCTTTGTTGTCTATTTGGAACTATTTATTTTGCAATCGTGATGATTCTTTTTTTAGTGAAAGTTATTGCAAATTCTTAGGATCAAAATAATCCCTCGTCCGTTTCTATACGATTTTCCAAAAGTTTTCCTAGTCATAAAGATAACTTTTCAGCAAAGCGAAATAAAAAATTGCAATGGTGTAAAACTATTTTTGCAAATATTGCGCTAAGAACTGGAGAAACTAAAAAAATTCCAAAGTGTTTTATATTGCCTGTAACTTTGTAATGGTATACTGTTGAGTAAAAACAATAGTTTTTGGATTAAATGAAGAAAACTGATTTTTCACTCTTAATTCTTAATAAAAAACTATGTCCGAAACAAAGTTGAGACAACAAAGATCAGAGTTCTTTTCTATCTCCTTAGAATTTCTAATTCCTAAATCTTGCGGACAATCAAGTTGATCAATATATCAAATGAATCATAATATATGTTTCTGTCGCTTGAATTAATTTTATTCGCTTATCTTAGTTAAAAAAAGGTTCTTTTTGATGAATTAATCTAGTCATACCCTGCATTCTTGTAAATATCCGTGTATACACTTCTCGATTAAATACCTTAGAAACTCTGCGGCTAATCAGATAGCTCTAAGACAATATTAGTAATATTTCTAGCCAGTTTCATCGAATTTCCTTGGGTTGAGAGAAACTATCGAATCCCCTTAAAAGTAGAATCAACTTCCAAAAAGATGTAGGTAACCGTATATAGATATGCTATCCTATTTCCACATACCACCTTTTCAAAAGCAGTGAAAATTTTATGTTTATAAAGTCATTAGTAAAAACTATTATAGTCTGTATTTGTGTCTAAATTTTGTATTATTTTAAAACAGAAAATTAGAGAATCTTTTCTTTTAGAATAACTACCTCTATTATAAAATTCATTTAATGCATATCCAATGAACTTTACATATGTTAGATTGTATATTGTAGAAACTTTAATATACATAGAAAAATTCGATCTTTAAATTCTTCCAAATCTTAACCAATTTATAACTCCATAAGTTACAGGTATGTCATCACAAGGCAAGTTACTTACAATATGGCTTGAACAATATACCGTCTAAAAATCAAGATTAAAATTTGAGTTGAGTTGAGAAGTTACACATTTACAAAAACCTTAAAGTGTCTCTTCTGGTCATTAAGTTGACCAGTTTTTCTGAATATTAATATATTTTTAAGATGTAAATAGAAAACATATCTTATAAAGTCATTTCCTTAATTTAAGCTGGTGCTGAGTGGTAAACATGATGCTTTTAGTTTTTTTACTTCATTCATCTCTACTCGTGTACGAAATCTCAATTTTTTAAGTATACAAGAAGTGTTAATGAATTAGGAGGTATAAGTTTGTGAAATTCGAAGTTTTTGGAAACACAAAAGAGCATTATAAGCTTTAATAAACGAGTAGGTATCTAAATTAGTAATTTTCTTTAGGTCGCGTCACCTAAATACAAACGGATTCAAATAAGCGCGAAGTTTTTGCAGGGCCCTAGTGAGCATGACCTTAGTAAAATTTTAATATAATTAATGAAATTAAAATTGAAGTTCTAAAGGTGTTAAAATTTAAAATTGTTTATAACTATAAACAAAATAAATATATATTATTATCTGTCTGAAAATGCTCTGTGTTAAGAAGAAAACCGAGAACGTCAGAATCTGAAAAATCTTTATAACCGATAAAAAACACTCACTTTGAGAGATTCTATAAAGGAACAGACATATAATCCATGAAACGTCGTTAGTGAAATATCTTGATATAAGCTTTGGCTATAGTGAGTAGGTGATGGCGCCACAAAATTTATGTGGGTGTAGGCCTTTTAGAAACATTTATATGATTAACTATATTATTACGCCCACATCTAAGCGCTTTATTTTATTCTTATGGAGAACTGAGAACTTTAGTTAGTTATCTTTTAATTAACTTGAGAAATAGTTTCAATTCTTACAATCTTTTTGCTTAGTGAAGCACATTTCAGTATTGATTAAATAAAAATTGTTGAAATAATTGCAGCTTTTAATTTGAACGTAAAAAACGGTTTTTTATTTAAAAGATTTGCTGGAACTGGAGGTGGATGTTATACGAACATTTATACATATGTGAATTTAAAATAAACTTTTTTTACTGAAATAAAAAATCAACCACATCTTTTCTGAATACCTGAATTTCTAAAGAATAATTTCACTTTGAGTATTTTGGAACACAAAAGGAAAACTTCAACGTTCGGAAAACATCCTCTTGTAGAGTTTTTATTCTCTGTTTTGACAATAGAATTAAATTTTTCATTGACTGTTTTTAAATTTACACAAATTTTGTATAATACTTAGATATCGAATTTTGTTTTACAATTGTGAATCCTACTTAGTTTTCAAATTTAAAATAAGTGCCAAAAAATAAATGTAGCACTTCCTATAAATGAATAGATGGAATGCCAGAAGGTGCTAATAAGTGATCATCGATACCTAGGCCTCGTTGAACCCTTTATATCCCACCATAGTTGCAGGTCATTTGAGGCCGATAGCCTTTGCGAATCCTCGTTGACTGAACTAGTTTAACGGGTCCCAGTGATAAAAGTGTATCTCCAATATGTCTCTGCCTCAGTTCATTGAGTGGTGGATACTCTCTGAGGATATAGTCAAGAGTTTCATTCTCCTCTAGACACCGTCTGCTCGTCGGATTATGTACCTTCTTACCAATCTTATGAAGATGATCCCTCAGATGACAATGTCCTATCAACAATCCTACCACAATTAGCATCTCTTTTCTTCCTAAAGAAAGATGCTCTCTTGTAAGTCGTGCACTAGATCCAGTAATACGTTCCTTGGCACATCTTATTCCAGGAGCTCCTCTCTAGGATAGGATTTCGTAGATACACATAAAATTATACTATTGCTAAAGTTCGTTTAATTCAGCTTTTTTGTTTTTGAGATTTACCTCGAAATAATTTCTTTGCAAGCAAATGGTCATATAGTAATTACTTTCATCGTTTATTGGAAGGTGTAGAAAATGCTGAAGATTGACTTGGTTGTCGGACTGGCATTGTCTTTATTTTTGATTGCTTGTAAGACATTTCGATTACATTGTATCTTTAATAGTATAAACCGACTATTTTGACTTAATGTCAGCAAATCACTAATGTAATCATAAATAATTGCTCACCGATTGCGGAAAGCCCTTCTTCTGGATAAAGTAACACTACAACAAATAAAAGAAAATATATACAAGAAAGAACAAACTAAAATCATGACAACAACTGACTCCACCTGAAACAACTACTAGAAAAACCATCATAAACTGATAATAACAGAAGACAGCTATTGAATAAAGGTATTAATTTCCTAGTAGCACTCAAAACATTTTTTTTTATACATCATAAGTTTGTAGTAACAACACAGGTCAAAGAAAGTCATTCCGACAAGTTTAGATGGATAAAATCAGACCAGAAAAAAGTGAAAAGTTCTATCCAAAATCTCTCCAAGATGAATGCATTGGCCTCAAAATCATTTCATGCAGATGAATCCACTAAAATTCTTAAAGGAAATGCAACTGTAATCAGGGCTATCGTAACATACGCCTAAAAAGTTGGAATATCTTGGAAGAAAGGCCAATAACCAAATCTAGAGGATGTCCAACAAGGGAACTAATGAAGTTCAAATGAACTTAACATTTCAGTATACAGGAATCCAATACTTAACTTATATCTTAATCATGGGTCTAACCATTCGTTGTAACCAAATGAGGCATCAGGTATCAATATGTAACAATGCATATTTATTTGAAAAAGAGATAGCAAATATTAAATCAGATTTACAAACGAATGATCACTGTTTAAAGTCAATAAAGAATGGCATAACTAACCTTAGAACGAAGACCCTTATAGGACAAGAAACACATTTCTTCTTCACAATTCGTTTATTAAGCGTCAGCAGCGATAATATAAAAACAGTTTCCAAGTCGGGAAATATATTCATCGCTCATTTAACAAAAACAAAAAGGAAAAGTACCGATAAGAAAAAATGTGCTTGTAAGGTTCCACATAAGTGTAGTAAACTATATATTGGAAACACCAAGCATCCAGAGGTTGGAATTAAGAAACATAAAACTCATACCCAGAAGCATAAAATGGTTTGAAGTTGCAGAAATATATAAAGAATCCAAAAGAGAAAATTCATAGAAGCAGCGTACATTAAAAATATTAAGGGAATCTTCAGTTAACTTAACGTTAAGGTACCTAATCCTTGGCAGCTACCACTTTGTAACATCAAATTCTTGAGGTATGTACAGCGAAGGAACTTCACGCTTCAATGGACATAGTTCAGGTTAGTTCAGGTTGATAATGATTAGAGCTATAACCTAATCGAAATATTAGACACAGAAATAAAGATAAAGGCAATGCAAGTCCGACTACCATCTTTTAGTCAGTTCATTCCATATTTTATATATTTTAGCTTTTGTTTTGGTTAAACATATTGATATAAATTCTGTCTCAGTTCAAATGAAACTTGACTATAGTTTATTTAGATGAGGAAGAACTTTATTTAAAATAAGTTTAGAAGTGTTAGATAAATGATGGTTTCTAATTATGTTTAGTTTCAAAAACAATTTCTTAATGGTTTACGAAACTACTGTTTAGAAAAAATATCTCTAAGTAATTTGTCAAAAAATCTAGTATCGGATAACTATTCAATACTTTTAAGAAATATTAGTTCGTAAAATACAGATATACAAAAATTGATAGCAAATATAACAAAAAAATATTTATTAAAATTCAGTTTATATTGGCAAATAAAATATTTATGATATCTAATTATCTAAAGTAGAGACATTCATAAAATATTATTAGACAAGTCTCAAAGATGTTGCTTTTTGCAACATCGTTTTATGAACGTTGTGTGGCTATAAATGGAATCAGTAAAATATATTCGCGCTGTTCAAAAGTTTACACATTTTTCAGGTCTTAAATCTTACCAGATTCGATTTATATATATATTTTTTATTATTCGAGATCAGGAGTGGATTCAGCCTATTCCTTTGGGGAAGGGGGCAGTGATATCACAGAAATACAGTATGGCAAGCGGAAGCAGGTTGTCGACGGGTGGGGGGGGGAGACACCAGCAACCTTTTTACTTCTAGGGTAAAAGACAGGGTCGGGTATTTTTCTGATGTCCTAGAGCGTGGAATAATTAATATGTCGTGAAATGTACTCTTAACGTTTGTATTTATTATAGGATAGTTCACAAATCATTGAGATGATTATGAAAAAACTATCTGTGAAAATCGGCTACGCAATGTTGCTGAATGTACCTCGGGATATGAAGTTTTCTGAGGAATATTGTTAAAAGCGATCAGAGTAATGTTTTCCTGTGAATAATATTAGGGCACTATCACTAAATCATACATATATATGGTGATTGTAATATAGTTTTACTATCACAATGTATTTAGTGTAACCATAGAAATTTATGTCCAGTAAAATTTTAATTATCTTTAATAGTATACCGACGTTAGATAACTTTACAAAAAGCAGTTAAAAAAAAGTTCAGAAACATCGACTGCTAGAGTGGAACATACCGTTAAAATTGATTGTCGCTGTAAAGCAAAAAATGGATTAGTTTTCATAATGCTCCATTAATAATGAGCTGTTAAGACTACAGGATTTTTGTTTCAATCTGTAGGTCATCTCTAAAAAATGCTAAAGAAATGTTCCACTGGATCACATCTTTTAATGTTGACAGGCAAATTGCAACACTGTGTCAGTCTATTTAACTTGTCTCTCTGGCGCCCAACTTAATTTTCCCACAATGAAATTTTTATAGCATACTCTTACAATGCTTAAACTGCATTAGTTTATTAACTGTTACTAGGAAGATGGAAAGAATATATTGTTGCAAGTAAGGTCCAAGTGATTTTTAAATCGAATATTTATAATTTGTATAGTTTCTGACATATAAGAATATATTTATGAGAGCCATAACTTAATAGCTTGTTTTGGAGAGGGATAATTAAATATTCTTTATTAGATAGTTTTATATTCTCCCGAAATATTATTAATTTTAGTCATACAAGAGACACCAGGCATTCCGTTCCAAATAGGCGATTTCATGAAAAACGTTTTACAGTAATTTTTTGGTTCAAATTGTGGTACAGGCATATCTAAGCATAAATGCGTCAAGACATGCAGTCATTTTTCTTCTCTGGATAAAAAAAAACGATGTTTACAAATATAAAAAATTCAATTTGTCAGTTTATTATTTATCGAGATAACTGCAAAAAAAATATTTTGCAATAAACGAAAAACATTAATTAACTTTTGAAATATTGAACATAGATGATAAGTATATCATTTGAAGTGGTTATTATATTCCTCTAAAAGTTGTGCGAAGTGCAAATTTTAAGCCCCGGTTCATCTCGTTAGGTACCCTAGGAGCAGACATTTCTTATATAAATCGCTTACTTTTATTTGATTCCCTGGGCATTATGCTTTAAAACTTGAAGTGGTGTTTAACAGAACTATTTGCGTTATAGGTTTGGTATAAGCCAGTTTTTTCTACCGAATAAATAAGCAATGATCAAATTTAAAAAACTTAGCTATTTCCCTGTAAAATTTTCCGCTAGCGTCACAGGGGAAAATATTATATGATCGATTCTATTCAAAACCATGTAGCAAAAATAGTAAAAAAAAATAAAACCCTTTCTGGGCGAAATATATTACTCTAGAACCCAAAAAAGTGTACAAGTATTTTGCCATTTTGCAAAAAATCATTATCGAGCTTTTAAAGTGTAGTTTAGAGCCGTTACTGTGAAGGAAAATACAGCCATTGTTTTATTCAAAATTTTATATATCTAGGATTTATCGACGTAATTTAATTGTATCTCTTGACTCAAGTCATAAACTTTCATAAAAAAAATTGAAAACCGAAAAATTTTTAAATTAACAAAATGGCGATTTTCTCAAAAATTACATTTTCATTTCTGATGAAATTTTTTTCGAGAATTTCTTGTTATATGCTGGTTCAATTACAGTTATTTTCATGGATGCTAAAATGCAGGGGGAGGTACTATAATTTTTTTCTTTTTTTTTAGTGACCGATTCTATTTCATATCATCAATGATATTTTTTCAAAAGCGAAATGCTTTCTCCGTGAAATGTGTCATTATAGAAACTAAAATAGTGTACATATATTTTGGGGTTTTGCGAAAAAATAATTTTCAACGAAGTTATCGAGATTATAAATTTGAGATTAGTGCTTTTGCAGTATAAAAAAATACTGCCATTGTTTTAATAAAAATTTTATATTTTTACGATTAATCAACGTAATTTAATTTTTTCCGTTGACTCAGGTCATATGAGTCATAAACTTTGAAAGCTGAAAAATTTACAAAATTAACAAAATAGCGGCCGTTTCTTGAAACAAATCAAAATTTTTCGGCGGACTATTAGTTGCTTCATTACATAACTATCATTTTTGAAATTTCTTCTTTTTCTTCTTATATAATTTATTCGAAAAAGTAGAATAATATGAGTAAATATTTTATGTGATAAATTGACTTCGCAAACAAGTTGCTAGTTGTAAATATTTGCTGATATTATTCTACTTTTTTGATAATCGTTCGTAACCTTTTCTGGTAAATAATTTGTATAAAAAGTGACCAAAATAATAAACATATAATGATCCCTATCGGAAAAGAATTCTTGATTTTGTTTCGGTCGCCATTTTGTTAATTTTGAAAAATTTTCGGCTTATAAATTTTTTTCTTCAAGTTTATAACTCAATCAAACGAAAAAATTAAATTACGTCCATTAGTCATAAGAATATGAAAGTTTGAATAAAATAATGGCTGTATTTTTCTTTACTGCACAAGCAATAATTTCAACTTTAAAATCTCGATAACATCGTTGAAAATGACTTTTTCGCAAAACGGCAAAATACATGTACAAGTTTTTGGTTTCTATAATAATATATTTCACAGAAAAAGCATTTTTTAAAACCTAATTTCAAGATTTGAAATGGAATGGATCACTGAAATCAAAAAAAAAAAAATTATAGCGTTTCCCTATGCATTTTAGCACCAATTAAAATTGCAATTGAAGAAGCATAAAACAAGAAATCTTTGAAAAAAAATTCATCATCAAAAAATGATTGCTTTTTTTTCCAAAAACGATCGCAATTATGTTAATTTTGAAAATTTTTCTCTCAAATTTTTTTCTGAAAGTTTATGGTTCCTTTGGTCTGAATGAAAAAAGAAAATTAAATATCGTCGATTAGTCATAAAAATACAAAATTTTGAATAAAACAATGTTTGTATTTTTCTTCAGTGCAAAGCTTTAAGCTCAACTTTAAAATCTTTATAACTTCCTTGAAAATGACTTTTTTACAAAATGGCAAAATATGCGTAAATTTTTTTGGGTTCTAAAATAATATGTTTCACGGAGAAAGCATTTTATTTTTTTGACTATTTTGCTGCATGATACACAAAAGTTGTGAGCGAGCAGCGTGATGCCCCCTACCCCAACCCCTCCCACCGCGGATAAATCATGATTTGGCTACTGCGCAACACTGACTTCAATCCTTAATATTTATAACATTTAATAACTGTTTCACTAAATTTTACTTATATTCATGAAATATAATTATTTTTCTGTGTAGGTTATAATTTTGTACAAAAAGTACAAGATATGACAAAAAACCGTCAATATCATTTCTGATTGTTGAGAAATTCTATTTGTTCATCAGTAAAAACGTATTCTCCTTTTGCAAAGATTTGTTGTTACATTGTTATGCACTTAATATCTCTTTTTTTAACAAATTAGTACAAGTCTCGAGAAATGCTTTACGTTTTTAAAGACATCCCTACCTGGGTTGGTTGATGTAGAACAATTACTTAAAAATCGGACCTCTGGGTAAATAACTTCAATAATTCATAAACTAATAGACCAAGACCTGATTTTTATTTGGACTTCTAAATCACAGTAGCTACTTGAAAATTATATATAGTCCAAGCCACAGGTAAAAATTAGTGCTGATTTTGACGTAAATCCGAGATCTATCAAGGGGTGTTGGGGGCAATGTAAGAACAAACTCTACATAAAATGTAACTGCAAAAAATAGGCTAAGGCCAAGAGGGGGGTAAAAATTGGTTAAAACAAGTTTTTTGAATCTACAAGCCAAGGAACACATTTTGTAAACAAGAGTTTCAAATAAAAGTTGTAGAGATTTTGAAAATCTATAATTTGAACTTTTGTGCAGTCATTTTCGTCAATTTGGCATTGCAAAAATACCTTAAAATCGGCCATTTTTTGTAGGTCAATTATTTATTGCAAAAATAACTTTGTTTTTGCATTTTTTGATCTTAAAGGTAAGCCCTAGTCATTTTGAACAAAATGATATTTTAAAATAGTAAACTAAATAATTTGTGCTGAGATATTACTATTTGTTTATCTCAAGACGCAAAATGTTGATTGGTATAACTTTTTTTGGGTGAATATTTTGACCTCCACAAAGACTAAATCTCTTCGTAAAAGCCTAAATTTTCATATTTTGTTAGTCCAAATAAAAAATTAATTTTTAACCCTTTAAATATCGCTCTAAAAAAGGGGGTGTACCATATTCCTAATTTTTTGAGCTACCTCAGATTAAAAAAAAATACCGAAATTGGTCCTTTCGTTTCTGAAATACGGTGAATTTTTCCGAGCGCAGCTGATTTGAAGCTGCGAGTTCAATTTTCTCGCACGCACGAGAGCTCTATTTATTTACAAAAAACAACACCCCCTTTTTAAAGAGATACCTAAAGGATTGAAAATTAATTTTTTCATTTGCCCCTAACAAGATTAGGCCTTCACGAAGAGATTGCACCTTTATGAAGGACAAAATGTTCACTCAAAAAAAGTTATAGCAATCACCATTTTGTGTCTTGTGATAAACAATTAGCAATATCTCAGCAACAAATTGTCCGATTTAATATTATAAAATATCATTTTATTCAAAAAGACTAGGGCTTCCCTTTAAAAGCAAAAAAGTGCTAAAAAGTTAATGTTGCAATAGATAATTGATATGAAAAAAATTACCGATTTTGATTGTTTTTTGGCCTTTTTGCAATAACAAACGATCGCACAAAAGCTCAAATTGTAAGTTTTTCAACATCTTTACAAATTTTATTTGAAACTTTTTCTAAAATGTGTTTCTTGGGTTGTAGATTTAAAAAACCGATCTTAGCCAACTTTGTCCTCCTTCCTCTTGGCTCCAACCTATTTTTTGCTGTTATATTTTATGTAGAGTTTGTTCTTACATTGCCCCAACACCCCTGGGTCGGTCTCATCCATCTCGGAATTTATGTCACTATTTTTTCCTATGGCTTAGTCTAATAATATATCATCTATGTTCACTATTAAGAAAGTTATTAATGCTGATCAATTACTGCAAACACAGTGTTTTTTGCAGCTATCTCGATAAACAATAAACCAATTCTGATGTGTAAAAACTCAAATTAACGATTTTTTAATATCTTCAACATTTTCTCTTAGGACGTAAGCGAAAAATTTTAAAGACGAAAAACTAAATTTTACAACTTGAAACATTATTAATCAAGGACGAGAAACAGTCTTCATGTCAGAATTGTCTTTTTACCAAAAGTTATATGGGAGAAAACTATTTTATCCATCTGAACATTTTGAATTTTACCCCAGATTTTGTAGCTTATACAGTATGTCCACAAATGGGGTATCGAATTCTTTAAAACTTCAATATTTTCGATTTTTCGAGGAAAAGTAATTCGTGATAAGAGCTGTCTTTGCCTTAGAATTTAAAAGTCAGTAACTAAAGTCCTGTATATGTTATAAAGGGTGTTCAAATTATGACACAATGTAGAATTAATTGTAAATAAAATACTCTTATTTGTATTTTTTTATAAATTTTATTTAACTATTTAACGCATTTTAATAAAAAATACATAAATTCATTTAATCTTTAATTTATTTACGGTTAAATGGTTTCAATCATTAAAAAGTCTCTTTTACGCTGTCGTACTCTTCACAATCTACAAAAAATAACCAACCGACTAAATTTAGGGTCAGATATCGAGGTACACCCTGGAAACAGGGATTTTGTCTGACCCCCAGAAAATCGGGTAAGGAACTTTAAACTATTTACAGCTAAAACGAGCCAGCTTAGTTTTTTTAAATATTAAAAGATTTCAGCTCAAAATTGATTATTACGAGTACATTTTAAGCCTATTTTAAGATTAACTGTAGTATGTTACTCTTAAGTCTCTTTTAGACCTTAAATTAACCACATGTAATCTTAGTTCACCAATTTTTTTTTGTTTTTGGTTTTTTTTTTTAATATTTGCTGCCATGCAGTGTCTAAATGTTATAATTTGTCATCAGTAACAGTTAATTTTGAGAGTAATTTTATCATCATTTGTAATATATAATTCCAGTACCCCAATCACATTGTATCTATAATAAATCTCTAACTCCATCTGTATTAAATTCCGTAATTTAGAAGTATCACTTAAATTTATTCTTTAAAAAGTCCAAAACAAGTCGAAATTTTTTTTACCACCATATATATTTTCTTTCAGATAAATTGAATTTTTTGTAGTAAATTCAACACATATT
Source organism: Diaprepes abbreviatus (assembly GCA_034092305.1). Lineage (NCBI taxonomy): Eukaryota > Metazoa > Arthropoda > Insecta > Coleoptera > Curculionidae > Diaprepes > Diaprepes abbreviatus. The sequence goes on from JASJET010000121.1 coordinate 23,910,646, forward strand.
TGGAGACATCTTTTATCTAGTTCTTCATCTAATATAATTACTTTACAGTTTATAAAAACCTATACAGTATTGCTCAAATAAGCAAAAATTAGTGTCAAAGTTTAATTATATAAAGCAAATTCTTATTCAGCGACTGTTATTTTGTTGAGGTCATTATTAACTTTCTTATTTTAATTGGGGGACTCGAGATTTTACATCAGTCCCAAATTGCACTAAAATTCCTAGACTTTTACATGTCTCTGAAAGTGACACTTCCTACATTTTAACGATATGAAAATTAGACAATGCTAAATAGAGCACAATGGTGATGCGATTAAAAATAAGTAAAAACTATTACTATAATGTTAGCAATGAATTACATTAACTTTTTATTCTCTAATGCCATTTTCTACATTGACAGTAACGAAAAACCTGCACTCCTCATCATTTTCAGTTAAATAAATAAAAAATCAATAAATTAATGTATATAAACATTGCCTAATAAAAAAATAGCCAATAGAATTTCAAAAACAATAAATTCAAACATAAAATTCATCTGGATGACACTGGTGCTTTATGAAATTTTCAGTTGAAACCGATGGGTTAAATATGAGTACTTGTTTAATTATTTACCACTTATATATAGATACGTATGTTACCTAATTTATGAATGTTATTTTGTGATATAATTTCTAATTGTTAAAAATGGCCGACAATATTCTACTAAGTTGATTTATAAATTTGTTAAATCTGATTTGGGCATTTTTAAGTATCGATATTATAAAATAAAATTTAAATAAGTACGTTACTTACTCGTTAAGAGTAATCAGAAACACAATTATCGAAGTCAACGATTGAAAACTCAGCAACGAACAACTTAGCCCATTTCAAAAATAAAAACCAGGAAGAAATGCTTTCGGTCGACTTCTGTCTTTCATCTCAAAAGGGAGTTCGAGTTGAAGCTCGACAAACGTAAATGGGTTAAAAAATTTCAAGCTTGAACTAGTGATCGACCTTGTTCCGACCAATAAAGGGTCATGTACATTATATTCCAACTCTCAATACTGCCAAAAGATAAAATTATTAGCGAATACTAAACAGGTTGTTGCTATAATTATGGAATAATTTTTATTACATTATTTTCAATTTGAAATTGTAAATACGGTTATTTGGTGTTAACAAGGTTGTCTGAAACGTACTAAAGTTTCTAAATATGCTATATTTTTCGTAACTGAATCCATATATAACTTTTTTAAGCGACTTCTAAAAGAAGGAGGTACACAATTCGTCGACTATGTATTTTTTTTTATGTATGTACACCGATTTGAATGAAATTTTTTACGTTATGTAAAGGAAGTTGGTGCCGTGGTCCCATATTTTTTTTTATGAAATTGAAATTAATTTTGTCCGATTTTCTCCAAAATTGGTATGGAGGAATTTTCGAGGTTGCACATAACGAATTCAAAACATTTTAAAAAAATTCAATATGGCGGATCCAATATGGCGGACAAAAAGATCGATTTTGTCCGATTTTCTCCAAAATTCGTACGGGGGAGTTTTCGGGGTCGCACATGACGAATCTAAAATAATTTTAAAAAAAATCAATATGGCGGATCCAATATGGCGGACGAAAAAAATCAATTTTGTCAGACTTTCTCCAAAATTGGTAAGGAGGAGTTTTCTGGACCTCACATAACGAATCTAAAATTATTTTCAAAAAATTCAATATGGCGTATCCAATATGGTGGATAAAAAGTTAATTTTATCCGATTATTTTCAAAATTGATATGATAGCACATTACGAATTTGATATTATTTGAAAAAAAATTGAATATGGCGGATCTAAGATGGAGGATTAAAGATTCTACATCTCTCGATTTTGTCTAAAGTCAGTATTGGGGGATTTTTGTTAGTGTTAATTGCGAAATTAAAATATTTTTTTAAAAACTCAATCTGGCGGATTCAATATGGTGACCTAAAAATTTTATATGTTTCGACTTTCCCCAAAACTGATATAGGGGGTTCTTGAGTGTGTAAATTATGAATTTAATAGTATTTTTTCTGGATTCAATATGGCGAATGCAATATAGCTGACTAAAAATTTTACATTTTTCGATTTTGTTCAAATGTGGAACTGAATCGTTTTTGAGGATGTAAATAGCGAATATAAAATTATTTTAAGAAAATCTAATATGTCAGATGCAATATGACGGTTTAGAAATTTTAAATTTCTGTATTTCATCTAAAATTGGTAATAGGGGGCTTTGAAGGGTTTAGATTTAGATTAGATTAAGACGTTAAAATTAATTCTTTCTAATTTAATATGGCGGATCCAATATGGGGGGTTGAAAATTTTACCTTATTCGCATTTTTTCAGATTTGGTATTAGTGGATTAGGGGGTGGTGTATTACGAATATGAAGTTAATTTTTTACAACTATTAGGTTGATAAGATACAATATGAGGAACTAAAAATTTTACATTTTCCGGTTTCATTTAATATTGATATTGCGGGGTTCTTGGGGCGTATACAAACTCAATATGCAATAAAAAATATATCGGGCTAAGAAATTTACGTCCCAGATTCATTAAATATCAATATTGGAATTGGGGCCTATATTACCAATCTAAATTAATTTGAAATTTAAGATAGTGGATTTAGTATGACAGACTAAATATTTGTTTGGCACAATTTCATTGGTATTTGGAGAACTCTAAGAATCAAAGAATTTTTAGTGATTCATTTTAGGGTGATTTACAATTATGGATAAAATGAGTACTTTTTTGCCACCTTGGAGTCATTGCGAGGTACATGAATCTCGATTAGCACTTAGTTCAAATAATTTATGAATATCATAATGAATTCAAAACTAAAAATCGAAAAATAAAATTTTTATAAAAAAATTGAACCGACTTCTAAAAGTGCGCTAAAAAGTGAAAAATAACTAGAAATTTTTATATGAAATTGAAATTTTTGAAGTCGGCGCCAAAGTATTTCTTAATGAAATAAATAACTACTAGTAGATACAAATTATGGTTAGAAAGCAATTACAAATAAAGTATTTTTAATCCGTTTATGGGAATCACATTTTGTCAAGCATTAGTTTGGCGCCGACTTCAAAAATTTCAATTTCATATAAAAATTTCTAGTTATTTTTCACTTTTTAGCGCATTTTTAGAAGTCGGTTCAATTTTTTTATAAAAAATTTATTGTTTAGCTTTCTAAACAATGTTTTAATATAATGGGACCTAAAACAAATTAAGTTTTATCTTTTCTAACAAAAAATACTTAATTTGGGTAACCTAAATACAAGAACAAAAAAAAATAGTAAACTATACCCAGTCATTTTTAAGAGTGTTTGTTTTAACTTTATTGATGATGGCCTAAAGCAGTCAAACGATATGTGAAGGGAGAACCAGAGTAAAGTACACAAACGATCAGTTATTTATCACTTTTAAGGAGACAACACAATTTTTTAGGGTATATTTATTAACTGACATGTATTCTATGGCACAGTAATATTTTTAGGATAAATTTCCATAATATGAATTAAAATCTAATTTATAGCCAATATGGGATAATTTTTATATTATCTTAGTTTGTGTTATTAATCTTTTTGTATTTAAATGAAACATTAAACAACTTGTGTAAATAATTAAATAATGAATTTAAAAATTTTTTTCGAGATAATTTTGTTAAATTTATTGATTTTTATCAGGACTTTCTGTAAAACTCATTATTTACAAAAAGTTTGTCTAAGCAACAAGCCTTGTTTACTCAAGGCAAACGTCTTAGACTATATCTAGCTGAAATTAATCAAAATAGGTTACATTTATAGTCACTGTTGCTTGTGTGTTTGCCATAGAAATTATCAAGGTCCAACAAAGTCAAACAAAATAAAGTTAGAAGTTCAGCTAAACTTTGAGGGACATCGTCCATTGTGTAATAGAAAACTTTCTTATTGAACTAGATTTAAAAAACGAAACTGCAGGGAAGATTTAAACTAAGTAATAACTTTATGAAAAGATTCGAGACTTCGATATATGAAAACATTTCTAGGTAAACTTTATTTAGAAGTTCTGGCAATGATTTTAGAATGCACATTATTTTTACATATAAACAATAATTCTTTCAAAGAATTGAATAAGTTGATAACTTGTATGATTATAATTTAATAACAGAAAACTCATGTTAATAATTATCCAAATTGTTGAGAATGGAAAAAAAAATAATCTTTTTAAATAAAAATTTTTTTATTTGTTTCAGGAGTAATGTATCAATATTTTACGATCTAGGTTATAAATTTCTTATATAAATATACAGGGTATCCGGAAATTTCATTTGTTTAATTTGAAGGCAGATTCTACCTATGAAAAAAAAATTAACATGAACATATGACCACAAATGTGTCATATGGGAGCTAAAGCGGATTTTTATTTAATATTTTTGAAACTGTTTGAAGCACCCAAGTGTTTTTAGTATTCGAACCAAAATTAATAAATACTATTTTTTGATATTAAGAATGAGCGGCAAATTTAGTCAGGTGTGTTCCGGTAGAGGGGCGGTCTGGTTTATTGATCTCTTTTTTTTTCATCACGTTTTTTAAAATTCTACCTAAAAATTATGATTCCGCAAAACTACATAAAACAGATATTTTTGTAAAAAATCACTATACTGATAGGTTCGGAGACAATCCGCTGTAATTAAATCACTGCGTAAACTCTGATGTATTAATGTTTATACTAAATATCAAAGTAGGCTTATGACGACTATAAATTTGAAGTCAAAAAAATCAAATGGTTTGTGGTTATTATCAAAATAATAAAGAATCACTATTATCTATCTTATTTGAGAGCTCTGGTGAAAATAATTTTTCGAAAATTTGTGCTTTTAAGGTCAGATTAAAGAACATACCAGATTTACTTGTTAATATAAAAAAAATTGTCTTTTTTTATTTTTTGTTGATTTTAAATGTAAAATAAATTAAGAAATTCAAAAACGAAAAAAGGTTAACAATGCATGGTATATTTATTGTCTTGTTATTTAATGACGAAAGTTAATTGTTGATTGGATAAAAAATAAAAACAAGGAGAAAAATAAGGGCCTTAGCTAAAAAAGTTACAGCAAGTGTTGAAAATGACTTCCGTTTATCTCAATACAGGCACTTAGACGATTTCTCACTGAAAATTTTACTCTCTTGAAAAATTTTTTGTTTGTTACGAATTTCTTGGCAACACGTTGTTCTTTTTCTTGTACGTTTTTGACAGGTAGGTATTGAATAAACTAGGGACTTTAAATAACTCCAAAAAAATATTCTAGTGGATTTAGATCCAGTGAACGGGGAGGCCAAACAATGGGCTCACCTCTGGCTATCCATCGGTTTGGATACATTAGAAGTAAATGCTCTCGAACCAAAATATTGAAATGAGCCGGAGCCTTATCGTGCATAAATAATGTTTCCAGTATATCTTCACGTAAGTCAGGCAAAATATTTTCTAAAAAGTCTAAATATGAGGGACCGTTGAGGCATAATATGGGACCTTATTATTCGATCTCTCAGGATACCTGTCCTAACATTGATTAAAAATTTGTTTTAAAATCCAGATTTCAAAATTATGTGGGGATTTTCGTCAGTTCATCCATCGTTATTATGAAAATTTACAATATTTAAAAAGTCAAAATTTCAGTAAGAAATAAAGAAATCTATCTGCCGTATTTAAATAGTTGTGATACATGTATTCTCCTTTCAGGCAGAGAAAATGAAAGAATATATACAAACAGTTTATTTCCTGCAAATACCACTCTGGTCTTCTCTTCATACGCGTTTCGACCACCTCATGGTCTCGTCAGTGGAGCTATATTGGGCCGAGAGTAACGATTCGTAGGAAAAACTGATATATGAAATATAAATTCCAAGGTATGTCGGTAGGATGACCTACTGACCTTGATGTGAAACTGAAAAATATCGCTAGTCGAACGACATCTATGAAACACCGGGTAGTTAGAAATTTATAAAAAATCAAAATTTCAGTAAGTAATCAAGATCTGCCGTATTTGAATAGTTGTTACATATGTACTCTTCTTTCAGGCAGAGAAAAGGAAATAAATAAACTGTTTAATGTATTTTCTGTATTTTAGCTGTATCTTTATTTATGAGTTCGATATGTTAATAATACATGGTGTCTTTAAGCAAATAAATATTCTTATGTTAAATACTCTCTTAACATTTCTAAAATTATGTATTTCTATTCATTGTACTGGATTTCCAATATTACCAAAAATATTTATGTGACATGATTTTTCTTAAAAATATATTTACACCCTTTATGTTAAAGTTTCGTAACAGATGTTGACCTTGTTAGTTTTTTCGGCAATTTTGTTTTACGTCTATTTTTAGCTTAATTGAAAGCTTTTGCCTGAAAAGTTTCATCGCACTGGATGGAATCTTTATAGGAAAGCATATTGGAACATAGGAGATTAAATTTAACATAATTTTCCGTACCATAGTGAATATACGCGGAAATATCCAAAATTTTGTTTTTTACTATGCTCACTTCTGTTTTTAAGTTAATTGAAGTATGTGCTTATAAAAGTTTAACTCAAAAGATAAAAAAATTATGAAGTTACAAGGATGTGGCATACAGACGGAATCAATGAAACTACAGTAGAATTAAAAAAATAATCAGTAGGTGAACTCTTTTTTGCTCTAGCTGATATATTCTGTAATAAATATGACATATAATGAATTTGTTTAGGTTTTAAATCTGTTAAGAAGTTAAAGAAAGGATACGTTGTAAATTGTAATCACTTTTGTTTACGTATATTTTGCAAACGAGACAACTGAATATAAAATGCTATATATTTTTAAATGTATTCTTGAAAAATAATCTAATTTAGTATATATTTTTTTTCTATTCTTAGGCGCTACAGATTTCTGTCTTCCTAAAAAGATCTCCTCCTAATTCTCCTTCACGAGCTTCTTTATTATTCATCCCCATCCAGTTTTTACTAGGTCTTTCTATTTTCGTCTTTCTTTGTCCAGTGCATAACTTATTTTGGTAACTGATATTCGTCCATACGATACACATGTCGATACCATTTTAGTTGGTTTAATTTTATGTCTTCCACAATATCGTGTTTAACTCCCACCATCTCGCTGATTTTATTATTCCTGTTTTTTTTCCTATTTTTGATTTTCCTGCGGCTGGTCTTCATAAGTCCATTTCAGTTGCTTCTAAAATTCTTTCTGATTTTTGTTTCAGCTGCCATATCTTACTGCTCAGCATTACTGTGCCCCGAACAATGGTATTATATATTCGATATTTTATTGACTTTATAAACTAATGTCTTTTATTCCTTGAACATTTCTGTCCCTTATCCCTTCATCTGTAGTGTAGTATATATATTTTCGGCAATGTGCTTTCTTCCTTTGTTAGCTTTCTATACTTTTGTATATTTACCAACTAAACTATACAAAAATATTTATTAAAAAAGAAAATTATTCATAAGTGATGAGATAATATATTCAGTACGAATTCATAAAAGTTGTAATATCCTGAGTTTAAAAGTTTTTAATTGTATTAATCCTGCCACTGCAGAATATAAATTAAAATCTGATCTATTGCAGCTGCAAGAACTATAATTAAAGAAAATTAATCAATCTTTCGATCTTAACTTGTGTTGTTAACCTCCTTGCATTTCTAAGCGAAATAATAAAACACTCGATGTAGATACTTTGGTATTGAATTTTATTATTATTTTTTTAGTAAATAAATTAGATATCAGGTTAAGGAAAACTCCATACGAGACAAAGATACTAATGTTATACAGATTGGCAATTAAGGTGGCGAGTTATTACAGGGATGAATAATTGTCTCATGGATAACTATAAAAGCATGTGCTACTCTGCAGGAGTTATCAAACAATTAGTTGTCAATAGTCGTGTTAAGGTGACTTCCGAGTACGAAAACAAAACTAATCAAAATGTTCAAAATTGTAAGTAAAATAACTTGATCAACTTATACTTAATATTTTAAATGAGAATTGTGATGAAATATGCGTCATATCATGGAGTTTATAACAATACTTTTTGCTTAAATTCCAGTAAATTCACATCTTTTAAATATGTTCACTCCTCTTGTCACTGATCACTTATTTGATTTACATATTCAATGAGTTTATTGTATATAATTGAAAGAAACAAATAATTTTTAATTTTTACTAAAAGTCATCGGGGTAAAAAGAGGTTTATGAGAAATATATTTTTGTGTAGAATTTTCTAAGAAGTATTAATATTGACAACCTACCGGCATTTTTAGTGTAATAAAGCTTGTAATCATAAGAGATCGGATTTTAATAACTGATTCCAGCAGTAGATTCTGCCAGAACAGAAATATTCGTAATAAAAAAATTGTTTCTTGAAATTTCTGGGTTAAGAGCCTAATCCACACTTTTTTTCAGTTTTAATGGTCGTACATGACATCACAATGGTTTAAAATCAGAAAAACTCGATCGAAATTCATATCTTTGAAAGTAGTCATCAAATATTTTCTAATTTTTATCAGTGGGGGATAGATTATACTATAAAATATGTTGTTTGTGAAAGTTTTTATGAGTTGTCGGTTTCAACCTCCAGAAGGGTAAGATTACCGACATTGCGAAAGAAAGTAAAAAAATAATATTGATATAAAATTGCAATTTATTTTCGCAAAGCATATATTATTGACATATAAAAAAAATTAAAAATATTTAAAATAAATCAGCAGATTCTTGCTCTTTTTCTTCATCTCCTTCATCATCGGTATCATTTTTTGAAACAATTTCTTGGCCTTCTTGATTAACTTTTATTAAATTTAGCATATCACTATCCATTTTCTTATGTCGTTTTCGACTAATAACAAATAAGCTTAAGTATGGATCAGAACTAAGAATTATTCTGTGAAACAAATCTCCATTAACTTTATGTGGAGTAATCTTTCTGGTGTAATTCTAACGATTTAATCTGATATCTTTATTTTTCGTTTCTTGCGCTTTTTCTGAAAACTCAGCAATTGAAACTAAAGCTTTCTGAACTATGATTAGTCTGTGTATGACTTGTGCACAGAAGGCGGCATATAATACCAATTGTACAAAATTGTACAACAATACATATAGCTCAGCAATTTTTAGTCAGTGCTGCTCGAAGTTTTCAAGATCTATTTCATAGTCACTGTTATTTGTCTGCAAAATTACCCCTAATCGATTTGTTAGGTCTTCATTTACTCCAGTTATTTCTGCTGACAAAGCTGGATTTGAATAAAAACGCCTGGCAATGTCGCCATCATTTGTATTTCCAAAACAAGATTTTGGAATGTCTACTATAAGTCTCATTTTTGTCGTGTCTCAAATGTCTCTCAGTTTTTTTTTTGGATACGCTCCATGTTTTGAAGCCAAGTCTGTAGGCTGTATGCAATAAGCATTCAAAATATCGAATATATGCATGTAATATAGATAGGCAAAATTTGAAAGTGTGAAATTTTGCGCTGAAAATAAAACTCATATTTGATGTATTTGTTAATAAGTTATATACCTAACCATCAACCATTGTTAAAAACAAATTAAATTTTATAGTCCAATTGTTGATCTGTATGGCACTAAAAGTTTAATTTCACTGTTAGCACATACTTTTTCTAGAATAAATATTTTGGATATTTCAGACACCCATGCCTCAATGACCGACAATATCTTTTTGATGCAGGTTGGGGATTTTCCACAAAGTTTCTTTTGAATATACGTGAACAAGTTGAAGAAGCACCAGCAAAGTTGTGAAAAGAGTGTCTTCTGCTAGTGTTGTATCTTGATTTTGGTATTGATAGAACCCGAGCTTCCATCAAATCCCCACTCGCACATTACAAGTAATGACCGAGTGTCATTTCATACTTTCAGAGGCTTTGTCTAATGTAATGTAAATGTATTTCGTATTTTTTTTTCAGTTATTAATATTTCTTGTGGATAAAACCCTTTTTTCGTATCTAGACCGTTATAATATGGAGAATATAAGTCATATCCGTGAAACTTAGCTCCATTTCTTATAGTAGTAAAGTATTATATTGATCTCGAATTACGCCAGTGGCGTAACTAAGAGGATATGTGCCCCCCAGCAGATTTTTGAATGCGCCCTACTATTTTTCACCCATCTTGATCCTTCGTATTTATTCATTTTAATCAAGGGATTTGAGGGTGCCCCTGGATTGGCTGCGCCCTTCTGCACCGCGGGATCATTATTTACGTCACTGGTCACGGCTCCTTCTAAGGAATAACTTGATAAATTCTTTTCTGATGTCCTCCATATTCGTAAAATTCTTGTAACTCGTGTAGACGTTCTTGTAGTTGCTTCCGTAAGTAGCTTCGCTGCAGCTTCATTACCAGCTTCGCTCAGTTTCATTGCGGTAGCGAATGATAATTCGGTAACATATTTATCTCTTCTCAATTCTTCTGTTCTTCAACGTTTAATTATTAGATGGCAATCATCAAAGTGTTTAGAAGGTCTGCTAACACCACTGAATGTTTTTGACGAAGAATGTGGAAGACATCGTAGAACTTCATCAGGAAATTTAGTATCTTCTCGCAACCAAAAATTAAATTTTGTTACAAAACGATCATTTTTTCTGTCTATACTTCTCTAATTGCGATAATAGTTTGGAAAAAAAAAGATTTTCTGATGAACTCCTCAATAGTTTTTGTAGCATGTTCGTCAGTATTTGTTCCGAAATATTCCTATAAGAACTTTTTGACATGCGATCGATTCGTATCAAAATTCCATAATCACAATGTAAATCCATACGTGTGATAATTGATTATTTCTCCATTTTAAGATTGCACTAAGAAACAAAAGTCACGAATACAAAATAAAATTACAAAGGGTAAAAAATTAAACAAGAACATTTAAAAGAATTGCTCTGACCAAAACACGACAGGTTTATAAGAGCAGTCTCTTTAAACTGATTTTGTTTTGCCTGGAGTTAAAACTTTTATTACTTGTACCGTCTTTTGGCGCAGGTAGCCGCGCAAATAGTAACAAATATAATAATTCGTTCAAGGATTCATTATGACCCAAATTTAATTCGACGTGTGTTAATGTACTAAATTATTCAAGGGTTAATTGTTGCATTTCTTGGAAAATAGTTAATTATTAATGCATATATATCTAAGGCACAAAAGCTACTATCTAATCCCTATCAATACCTTAAGCTTTTCTTAATTTATACAATTTTCAAAATCAATTATATTTTTAATGAATTTACAGGTAGTATTGTATCACAAAATTACATAATTTTATGATTAAAATGGTCCCATCTAAAAAATTTTTTTTTTGCAACGTTGAAACCTTATATCTCTTGTTGAGATTATAAAATATGCAAAATTCTTAACCTTAAATTTGATGTAGTGCTATAGGTAGAAACCACCATAATTTTACCCTTATTGGTAAAAGAGAAAAATTTAGGTTTCGCTCGCATTTTTACGATTGTAAACAATAGTGTGACGCATGTATTCACACATGTGCCTGATCCGCCCCTGTATTTGCGTCATCTGTTATTGAAATCCGATAAATTCATTAATATTTCTTTCTATACTGCTTCTCCATAGAGATCATGCGTTATTCGTTTTTCACCTTATAGTCGAATTTATAATAATTAATTATAGCGATCAAGTATATGTGCCTAATAGCTCTTAAATATAAATTGCTGCAAAAGTGAGCTTCATGGTGAAAATCTATTTTTGGATTAAGTCTGGCCGATTGATGAAAAATCGAGAAAGTTCTTTCATTGTCATCCTAATCCATGAGCTTTACTTCAGTGAAACTATTAATTAGCGCATTAATTAATTGATCTAAACAGATTTAAAAGCAACTGAAGTCTATATTTTTTAATGCTTGAACAAATGGCTCTAAAATTTAACTCTGATATGTTTATATCATGATTTAATTATTAGTTTATTCATTTTAAAAAACCATACATAATACAAGTTCGATAAATGTGTTGTAATCGGTATTTAACAATGTCTAGAACCCGTAAATATCTTAACAGTATTTTTACTTGGTTTTTTTATAAATCGATCGGCCAGAAATATTGTATTGCTTCTTTAAACTACTACTGCTTTTCTGAAATAAAACGACTAGCTGTGGTGATAAATAAGTCAAGACAAGATACTCGAGACCGAAATTTTGAATATCATATAAACTTTTTAGATAATTCAGCTTTATTTTTGTCCATTTGGCATTTTTTGCGACCTGTTTCAATACATACATGTCTGTCTACTGAATTTTTGTTACCATTTTACAAATTTAAATTCACACATTTCTATGGTCTGGCTTTGTTTTTTTGTTAATAAAGCTTATTTTAAAATAATGTTAAACTGACAACGTAAAAAATTCCAGTAATGTTAATTTCTGGTACTAAAATAACAAGTCTACGGACAGAATCATTATTGAATTAGAGGGACTAAATAGTATTCTATAATCTGGACTAGGTAAAGTTTTGATACAAGATCTTTTTTTTTTACGCTTGTTTAAAGGTGGTTGACTATGTTGAAAAATCAGCATTGTCTTTATTATTTTGTACAACGTTTCGACTAGATTGTTTGTCTAACCGTTATCAACTATAAACTGTCTTAGGGGGTAGTACCACTGTAACGGCCGAAAAATAGGGCTAATTTGGACAATTTTTTGGGAGTGTGGAAGAGAAGTAGGAAAATTCTTTTCAGCGGGTTCATTTAGTACATATTGAGATATAATTTTTTTTTGTTATTATTATTTTCATATAAAATGGCGGCGACGGAGCCAGTCATCGAAATAACACCGCAGGAGGTGCAGGCGGTGCGCTTCGTGCTTTGAGCGAAATTTCGACTTTTTAATATTTTTTTTTTCGCCAATCGACTAATTGGATATTGTTTTTAAATACCTAGTAGTTTTTTTAAAGCAATAAAAAAATCGATTTTTTCAACCTGCTACAGTGGTGTTACCCCTTAAGGGTACGAGCAGTTTATACATAAACTGTGCCCATTGAAACGCGAAATTATGCTTCACTATACCCCGAACATTACAAAGTAATGATTTCCAAAGAAGAGGTATTTCAGCACTGGGTTAACAGAAGATTCCATTATCATTTTTAATATAAATTGCTTCTATAACTGCTAACAATTTATCTATCTATCTATCTATCTATATATATATATATATATATATATATATATATATATATATATATATAGGAAACTGTAACTCATTCTTGATAAAATATTTTGCTTGCCTTTATATTTCAAAAACAGTGATCAAAGTCATGATAACAGGGTGTTCTAAATATTCAAAAATGTAATTGTAAGGAATTAATCTCAAACGAAATAGTGTTAATGTTGTAATTTTCTTTACAAATTTTATTTAACTAAGTTGCTCCAAAATAGAAACGTAGTTCAATAAAAAAAAATACAAAAATTAATTTTATCTCTAATTTTTTAGTAAGTTAATGTTTCCATATACGAATTTTGATTTAAATTATCTACTAAAAAATAAGATCTAATTATTCTATAATATATTACGCAGTAAAAAACATTAATTTTTTTAGATCTTTGATTACTAGAGACAACTACAAAAATTTGGATTTTTCTATACCCAGTATCTTCAATTTTGTAAAAAGACTATCCCATTAGTTGTAAAAGTTCATTCGTCGGAAAATAAAATGTTCCTTTAAAAAAATTCACTCATTATCAAATAAAACTCCGAACGGCGGTGCATCATCTTCATTTTCCGGTCAACAAATTTTGGTTTGAACGCCCGAAATGTCCCTGTCCACAAGATTTATAAGGGAAGCCATCGAAATTGCAAAGAGGCCCAACAACTTAAACAGCAGAGATGATAGCCAACGTGTGCTTAATACTTGGAAAAATCTGCTTTTAAAACATGAACCAGTAGCGCTTAGTAACGAAAGAGACTACAACTCGGCAACGCAACCCCAAACATTGATAACAGGGTTGATGTCGCGCAGCAAGTGTCGCAACCTGATTGAATAGAACCATTCGGAAAACGAACGCTCGACGTACACACGGGACCGACAGCACTCGACTCGCAGGCGTCAGTTCGCTCGTAGACGCCGTACAGTGAGCTTTTAAAATGGTGAATGAGATTTCACCGAAACGTCAACTGTCTTACAGTCCTGAGAGAGACTCAGCATATACACGGGATGCCCGAAAATCTTCGATAACATATATATATATATATATATATATAATATTTCGGGACGTTTCGATCCTTTCGAATATTTTTCAACTGAGCGCATCGGAGGATTCATTAAGAACAGGGATTTTTGTTTTAAATAAAAAATTTATTACTACACAGACAATTATAATCACACACTCTATTATATATTAATTTTTAAAAAGTATTTTTAAAAATCCAACTAGGAGAGTGTACACCACATTTTTAACCCTATAACTGATAAGTTATATCACACAATATCTATTTGCAACAATGCAGATTTATTTGAGAAACGGTAGCAAATATTAAGTCAGATTTACAACAGAATGGCTACCCTTTAAAAATAATAGAACATGGTATAACCCACCTTATAATAAATGCTCCTGAACAACAAGAAACACGTTCCCTGTTCACAATTTTGTGTATTAAGAAAACCTCAGAGAAAACAAGATGAATTGCCAGCAGTTGCAACATAAAAACAGACTTCGAATTAGGAAATACACTCAGCTTATTTAATAAACACAAAACCAAAAACTACCGATAAGGAAGAATGTGTACGAAGTTTTCAGTCAGCGTTGTAAAATTTATATTCGAGAAACCAAGCGTCTACTAATAGTTGGAACTAAGGATCATAAAGCTCATATACACAAAGCAGAAATGTTGACATTTGGTATTGCAGAGCACGCCTGGAATAAACAACAATATCTAAAATAGTTTTAAACTACAATAATATATATGGAACCCAACTTGAAAAAGAGAAAGAGAATTTATAGAAGCAATTTACAATAAAAATAATAATGGAATGTGTTACCTAATCTTTGTCAATCATTATTTTGTAACCTCAAGTCATTGAGGTGTGAACAGGCAAGCGAAACATTGCGCTTCAATGGATGAAGTTTATTTAATAGCTCCTTGCCCTAAAGCCAAATATAACTATTAGAAATACCTAATTGAAGCGTCTTACAAGTAAACACAAATACAGATAATGCAAGTTTGGCAAACACATTTAAATTTGCCTTCTTTTTTTTTTGTTAAAACACTGTGACAATTTATCAATCAAATGTAACTAAGTTTGACATGCAGTATTCATATTTACGAGTTAAGGTAACTCATAACAAGCAGGTAATTATATCTGAAGACTGCTTTACCCCCATCATGTTTCCACATATCGAACTTTTGCCTCGGGATTCATACTGTTCCCTCCATAATTTAGTAAACATACTTTATAAGGAAATTAACAGGGAAATGGCAGGTTTCATCGTCAATGATGAAAGTTGATTTTGAGATCGATTTTCTCCTTATTATGAAAATAATTATTTATATCGAGTATTATAAACTAAACTACGGAAATTTTTCTAAACAACTGATTTTTCTTAGCTACCTTATCGCGTTCTCTTTTATTTTAAAAAAGTTACTGTCATATTTACCCTTTATTAATAAGTATTAATTTTGGTCAGAAATTCTTGATTTTTTAGATTTAAACAACTTTGTAGTAAATAAAATATAAAAATTAGCAGATGTTGGTAATTTGTTTATGGTGATGGTTTCGACCCGAAACTTGTCTTAAGAGAATTATTGTACTGAATAAATAAATGAAAGGTGGTGCCATGCCTAGGCCTAGTTACGTTATATCCCACTATGACTGCAAGTCATTCGAGACCGACCGCCTTGGCGAATTCAAGCAGCCTTGTTGGTTGAACTTGCCTAACGGTCTTGTCACCAGTTTGTCTACGACTCAAAGTTTCTTCCTTTTTAAGGAGAGAAGCTTCCTAGTAAGCCATGCGTTAGGTCAATTTACACATTGCTTGGCACACCTCATTCCTCGAGCCTCGGGCCTCTCCACGATTCAATAAATTCACTTTCCAGCAAAAAATTTAATTTCATTTTACTAATAGTAATTGAAACAGGTAGAATTTTTTGGAGTCCACATGGTTCAATCGCGGACCCCATCTTTGCCAGACCATCTACTTTCTCATTTCTGGATATATCCGGGTGACCCTGGGCTCACACCAGTCAGATTGTGCAGCTGTTCTTTGTCAGACTATTTAGTATATCTTTGCACTCCTTTGCACTGAAGTTACGGCATCTGACTTTATTGCCAATATTGCAGATCTACTTTCTGATTATATGTTTATTATCTTATTCCTGTTTATTTCCCTCTCACAGAGATGGACGCACTGCAGAATAACATAAATTACTTCTGTAAAGATCGTCGCATGTTGTCCGAGAGAGTACAACTCTGTGACCACCGTACTCCTACCGAATACTCCAGTTCTTTCATCTTGTCAAGATCCATTTGTAAAACACCAGGATTCATTTCTCGCAATATTTTGCTCCTCCTCCCAATCCTCTCTATTTGGCAAAAGTATCTCAAGTTGAGTTCAATAACGGCGCTATACAATCTGTTTGCATGGAGAGTGATAAACGTTTCTCCACCACGTTTTCCCAGATACTTGAGTAGCCCCCCGTTCCAGTTCCGAAATGCCCCAGACGATAAAGAACATTCAGGACCTCGTTCTCTTTGTGGAAGTAGAGAGGAGCTAGGTTCATTAAAACATCCAAAGCTCTAGTTGGGTTAATCCTCATCGCACTCATCATTCCCACACAAGCCATTCTTTGAACTTTGTCAAGTCGAAGAGAATGTTTGCGTTTTGTTGTACTAGAATAAGGGTATATGATCATAGGGCAAATCACTATTGCTTATATTCAAAATAGCACTTTCGGTGTAAGCCCCATGTGCACTCATAGGCTCGTTTTCAAGCCCAGAAAGCATATATAGCCTTTTTGTTTCGGGCTTTAATATAATCATTCTAGTTCAGTGGTGAGTTCAGAATTACTCCCAGGTATTTAGGGGTTGTTCCGGTCAATAAAATTGTGGGAATCCTCTTCGTTTTTCTATTTTTTGTAAAGAGTACCATCTAGGCCTTATCCGGGTTTATTCCGAACGGTTCCTTATGACACCATCGCCCCACGATCAGTAGGACCCGCTTCATTGATTTCTTCGGGTTTCAGATATTGCGACCAGAGCACAAAATGTTCAGGTCATCGGCGTACGTCAGTGTATAAAAACTAGCCTCGTTTAGTTCACTCATCAGCCTGTCCACTACAAGTCTCTATAACAAAGGTGATAGAAATCCTCCTTGTGGACAACCCCTGCTTGACAATGCTTTAACAGTTATGTTGTTAACCTCAGTATATATTAGAGTCTCTGAGTTAACATTGCTAATATGTTTTTTTTTTTATTTTACAGATTTTCTTCGCTACTATTTTGTTCTTTGCTTACGCAGCACCGGCTCCTGGGCTCCTAGCAACTACGCACGTCGTAACTCCAGTAGTACATCAACCTCTGGTACCTGTTGTTAAAGCTGTACCTATAGTACATACAGCACCTGTGGTACCGATAGTTCATCCTGTTCGTATAGTTCATCCTGTCGTGCCTGTAGTTAAAACTGTCCATCCTGTTATCGTTCACTAATTTAATGCATTAATAAATATACATATTTATTTATATAATTGTTAATTATAAAAATGAACATTTATAAACTTAACTATCTAAACTGATTTTTCTTTAGGGTTAAGTTTAATCCTTTGGAGTACTTGAAGTTTTATACTGTAACGAAACGAGCTTACTGATGTCATAGTTCGTGAGGTTTGTGTGAATTTCAGAATACCAACATAAATGTTTATTTTATGTAGATCATAAAAAACTAACATTTAAGATTGATTTTTTGGAAATGAAGAACCTCATTGTAAATCACTAGTCTATTTTTTATCTTTTCAATTAAAAGTAGTGCACTACTGCAGTAACAGATTTTGCAAGTTCTTTGTTGTAATTGCAACTGATAAAATATTATAAAATACTTACAATTCACTGCTCACAGATAAGAAATATTTTAAATCGGTGACGCCGTACCCTTTGTACTTTACCTCAATATGATTAAAATTGAAAAGTTGTCTTATTCGTTAATTTGGTAGTGGTAACTGACTCCTTTGTCTCTCTCTGAATATATCACTAAAGATCAGTATAGGACAAGAAGGTTAGTTAACCTATAAAGAGTCTTGATTATCCCACTATGACTAATTTAATATAATAAAGTAAATAGGGAAATTTTCAAAGTATTTCTATATCATTTTATCGATATTTATCGTAATTAGTATTTCATGAACTTAATTTTTGACCTGCTCGGCTTCACTTATATGAATTTTATTATTGGTAACAAGATACGTTATATATCTAATTTCTGGAAATTTATATACAGGCCGATTTTTAGTGAGTCTAGTTCTAATTTATAAAACGTTGAACATCATCGAAGTTGTTTGCTATTATAACAATATAATCGCCAAAGCAAAGATAGCTGAATTATTCTTCCTTTCCCAATTGAGTTCTTTCAATACATATTCTAATACCGCCGTAAATGGTTCAGGAAAGATCGTGCTTCTTTGCTTAATTCCACGTTTTATTTTAAACCTATTTGTGGGCTTATGAACTTTAACCGTTGTTGTATGTTTATTTATTAGTTTGAAATAACTTAAGTCTATTCGGCTTTAATTCAATGCTATCAGTATCAGCGATATTTCTACTGTGTCGAAAGCTTTTTTGAAATCAACAATTACTAAAATAAGTAATTAATAGCATTTGGTAGATTTTTTAATTTTTTAATAACGGTTTGCAAATGATCATTTGTGTTATATCCGATCTTGTTCTTGGAGTTGGTTAAAAACAAGTTTTCGCTCCAAAATTTTCATTTCAATTCTGTTAAAACAATTGTAGAGGCTACAAAGTAAGCTTATTGATCTATAGTTTCCAATATCGCTTTTTCTAGTATTTAATTTTTTAGGAATATACTATTTTTCGAAAAGATGTTGAAAAGAACGACTATATTCTTGAACAGCCTTTTACCAATTAAATTTACACCGTTTATTGTGAATGAGTTCCATCGCGAAGCTTTATGATTTTTCATTTTTTCTAGTTGTTGTGCCATTATCATGAGAGTAGTGGTTTATACTTCGGCAACAACGAAAAAAAATCCGTCTTGTTAAATACACTTTTACGAGCATTTGAACCAATCCCAAAAGCATTTTTGCCTGTGTTGATCACGCATCATTGGATGCCAAAGCAGGGCTATACGGTGGATAACCAGTCAACTATCTGATTTGAAAGCTCAAAAATTCAATTGATGGTGCCGATGCGTGAAAACTCGCAACGTGATGGTGAAGAATGATTTGTCGTTTTCGGTTTGTTTCCCTCAATCCACCGAAGACTTCAGGTAAAGAAATGATTTTGTACTATTTAAAATTGACCGTTTTACGGTGGACAACCCATACACTCGACTGCTATTTACTTTCGGAATTAGTCTTCCTTACGCCTACCGAAACAAGCATTTTTTTAAACGATTGTCGAATTATACGGGATCCAATGTAAATATAGCTTTTTCGCGGACAAATGTTCATGCAATGCATTATATATTGATTTACAATCGATTGCACGTGACTCATTCGTGAGTGAACGACGGCCATGATTGAATTCACCAAACCAGCTATATGCAGTGGTTTTGTAGGTTGCGAAAAATAATCATACGAAAATGTTTATGAGTTAATTTCATTTTTTGGCTGAGATGAAATTTTGAAGTTATTGTACACAATACAAATAGCGTCCGTATGTAAAAACGTTCCGAGTACCTGTACCATCTAAAATGTCAAACTTTACAATGGATATGTCAGATAGTACCTACCTAGCGAGTATTGTCAGTTTCCGAAATATAAAAGACCACATTCGTATTGATGGCAAGTGTTGAGAACCCTGTTTAACTACTTTATGTCGTATTGTGTGTTGCTACTGATATTTGACTCAACTATGCGGCTGATGTACAATTCTTCACAGGATTATTTTTTAATCTTAACTAGATTTTCCTGTTTGATGTAACGATCATAAATTAGTTCTATCAAAAATTCGAATAAAGATTACACAAAAGAAAAAGCAGCTGGAAAAGGTTAGGATACAAAAAAAGAACATAGACTCTCTGTGGCATACGTCAACGAAAGAATTATATCAAAAAAGATTGATGGAAAAAATTGAAAGAAAACTAATAAATGAAGAGGAAGATATAGATCATAGCTGGGAAAAAATTAAGGGAAACATAGAAGAAGCTTCAAATGAGTCATTGGGCACACATACAATCACAACCAACAACAAAAATCCTAATAAAACTCCATGGTTCCGTAAGGAAGTTAAAGATAAGTGTAACGAAAAAAGAAAAGCATATTTAGCATATAGAACGACAAAAACGCCGGAAGCATACAATAGGTACAAACTAATTCGTAACGAAACTAATCTACTAGTCAGGCAACTAAAAAGTGAACATTGGGAGCAGTTCCCTAAAAGAATGGAAGGAGACTTCTATAGTGTACAAAAACAAATGTGGCGACTGATAAGACAACAGCGCAAAGAAATATCTGAACTCTCCGAAACAAACAAAATATCAGAGGAGAAATAGATAGACTACCTAACAAAATTATTTGAGGGAGATGCTAACATTGGAAAAAACAACATACCAGAAATAAGGAATAATGTGGAAGTCACCATTCAAGAAGTAGAGAAAGCTATAAAATCCTTAAAAAATAGAAAGTCTCCCGGACAAGACGGAATTTATAACGAATTGTTGAAATACGTAGGACAGCGACTAACACAGGAACTCACATGCTTCATTCGAAAAATCCTGACACAATGCAAAGTACCAGATAGGTGGAGAACCAGCACAATAATGCTTATGTTTAAGAAAGGTGACAAACAAGAATCAGGGAACTACAGGGGTATTAATCTACTGGACACAACTCTGAAACTCGTTATGAAAGTAATCAAAAATAAAATTAATTCGGTTACAACACTGGAAGACGAACAGCAGGGATTTAGATCAGGAAGGTCCTGCGTGGATGCAGTATTTATTCTACGACAGATAGTCGAAAAATCTCTAGAATACAATAAACCAACATTTTTATGTTTTATAGATGTAACAAAAGCATTCAATCGCATAAAGCTAGAAGACGTAATCCACCTGTTATATAAGAGAAATATTCCCATCAATATAATTCAGACCATCGAAAACATATACGCAAACAATAAAGTTCAGATTCGCACTAACGGTAAATTATCTACACCCATACCAGTCAACAGCGGTATTAGACAGGGAGACTCGCTTAGTCCATTATTGTTTAACATGATAATGGACGAAATAATAAAGGAGGTGCGACTCGGTAGAGGATATAAAATGGGTGATACAGAAATAAAAATTCTCTGTTACGCTGATGACGCTGTGATATGTGCCGAAAATGAAGACGACCTCCAGAGATTGTTAAATATCTTTAATCTTACGGGAAGAAAATATAATATGATTATCTCAGCGGAAAAAACTAAATGTATGACAACCTCAAGAGAACCCCTCCGATGCAAACTAGAACTAGACGGTCGAATAATACAACAAGAAATGAGTTTCAAATATCTAGGAATCGACATAACTAGTTATGGCAACATCGAAGATGAAGTAAGTGGGCAGGTGGCCAAAGCAAACAAAGTGGCGGGTTGCCTCAACGACGTGATCTGGCGAAACAAACACTTACAACAAGAAACAAAGGTTCGGATCTACAAAACCACAATTAGACCTATTATGACATACACCTCAGAAACACGGCCAGAGACGACAAAAACGAAACAACTATTGGAGACTACAGAAATAAGAATACTTCGACGAATAACAGGAAGAACGCTACTAGACAGAGAAAGAAGCGATAATTGAATGAAAATCATGCAACACAGACTGCATTAATGAGTGGGTCCTACGACGTAAGACACAATGGAACAAACACATAAGCCGAATGACAGAGGATAGACTGGTAAGGATCGCACGAGATAAATCGCCTAGTGGTACACGCAGTAGAGGTCGATATTGTATCATAAAAAAATTTTAAATTATCTAATACATTTTAGTGGTGACGTTTATAAAAATATCAATCTTTGGTCTTAGGGAAAATATTACATTGAACTATGTACTTAAAATAACTAATTTTAACCTCAAAACAATAGATATAATAAGACTTTTCTCATATTTTGATCCGGTCTTTATATTTAATGTTATCGTAAAATTAAAATCTTTTAATTTTCATTTAAAGCATTGACCGCAAAATATTTAAATATGGGGAATCTTATTACGATTCTTGTTTAAAACATTTTAATTCAGTTGATAAGAGAACTGAGATATAAATCATATTAAAGGAACTGTTGAATTTCAATTTTCAACCTTATATTAGTGTTTTGAAAATATAGGAATAACACAGTTGAGCTTTTAGCAGTTAACAATTACTGATAGCAAATATCTTCTAAACATATTTAGTATAAAATAAAAATTCATAAATTTATACTAATTTTTATATTTTAGATCATTATTAATACTCGAATGTACACTTTAAATCTACTATGACAAAGAATTCTCTAAAGTTTTTGCTATAGCAATCACATTCATACGAATGGTAATTTTGTCTGCTGCACAGTTTTATCTTTCGTCAATATTTAATAAGTTATTCAAGTTTTATCAATTTTGACGACCAATATATTTCTTGCATTATTCAAGCTGGCTTATAATCCATACCTAGAACTTGTAAAAAAGACTTTCTTTATGGATTATGCACAGACGCTAAAAAAACAAACTAGGCAAGGGTATTGTATTTGCTGGTGAGGATTATTAGTTTTACTCAATAAAGTTCTTGTCCCGAGAATTTTTACCCCTTTTGAAACGCTCAGATTTTAAATATAGACTTTTACTGACGAACAATTGTCAAAATTTGGCTAAAAATTTGGTAGACGACGATTTTTTCATTTTAAAGTAAAGCTAGATCAGTGTTGTTCAGGCTTCATCCATGGGACTCTACAGTATTATATTATCGTTGAGTAAAATAGTCAGATTTATTGAAATTTTATATTTAATGCTTGAATTTTATATGCACTTTTGTAAAAAATTGTTATATTATTGAGCCTAATTTTACAGTAGACTAGAGAAGTATAGAAATCGTGAATTTTAGTCTGCAGAGATTTACCTTTAAATTTCGTCATCGATTTCGGTTTATTAAAAAATGTTTTATAATAAATTGACGGTCAATTTTAACATATTGGGCTGAGAATTTTTTTTAAAGAGGATTCCACTTACATCGAAATTAACGTCATGTCTAACACTATACAATAGGCTGTCATTATAATCACATGTAATCACTAATGGTACGCGCTAGGAACTAACAAATTAATTAATGGCTAATTGATTTCAAACGGACTAACCTTAGATTTACGAATCAACCTCAGACTGACTAATCAACCTCAGACTGACTGATCCACTTAGGATTGATTAACCCCTATCCCAAGGGTGTCCGTGTTTTCATCATTTGAATTTGGAAATGTGGATTTACGAAAAATACCAGGTCTTAGAGAGATGGACCCCAGCGATGAATAAAAAAAAATATAAATTGTAAAAGTATAACTTAAGATTGAATAACAACAAAAAAATTCTACTTTTTTCCTGTTTTATACCTTTTATCCTCACTTACCTAAAAACAATTAACATGATTATTCAAAATTATCTTTAACAAGTTCTTAAATTTTCAAAAGACAATTCAATGTATAATAGTTGAGATAAATGTTAATTTTTTAAACGATCCAGAATATTTTCAATTTTTCTGTAAAATTGAAAACCTTTTTCTGCAATATATTGTCTACTTAATTAAATCATTAGAAGCGAAATTTTACGTTTTTTTAATACAAATAAGAGCGATTGATTTTTTTAGAACTGAGGGTACAACAGATGACTGAAATTTGATTTCAGTTTTCTTTTTTTCTAATTTCGAGTGAAAAAAAATATTTTTAAATGTGTCAGAAAAAAAGCTGAAGTGATTGATGTATTGGGGTATTTTAAAATAGACTAGAACGAATTAGAGGAAAAAGTAAACAGTTCATGTTTGATTGAAATAGGCTTTTCTAAGGAAGACTAAAAATGTAACATGTAAACATGTTACATATTTTTAGATACGCTGAATGATAAAGAAGAATATATAAAAATAGAGACCAACTATTCCCCATATAATAATATTTTTTATATAATATTTAATAAGATATCAAATAAGATTTATTTCTTTCGCATTCGCCAATATGTCAAGAATTGAAATTAATTTTTGGAAAGTATATACTTATTAGGTTTACAGATAAAGACATTTATTACTTGTATGCCACTGAAGCGTGAAAATTCGGTTTTTAGGATGTGTTGACTGAAATAAAAATTTTAAATCCGGTATCAGAACATTCCAATTCACGAACATGACAGCCAAATTAGTAAATACATTTTTTGAATTATGAAGAGAAAATCGGTCTAAAATACAATTATACCTAATTTTTATACAAAAATTTACCTTAAATTGTTATTTTTTAATAACAATATAAATAAAAAAATATTTGATTTTTGTAACCGATTCCAAAATAAGGAGGTTATTAATTCATGCATAAATAAAAAATATTTCCAAGCTAGTTTATTAAACAAAAAAAAATTAGGAGAGACTTCAAGAGCTTATAACTATTGAAAGAGGTAAGATATTTTGATAAAATTTTCAACATGTTCTAGGGAGTTCTCAGAAAGGGTCCCATAAAAATATTTCGACGAGGTAGAAAACTGAAAAAAATTGCTGATGTGAGATGTTTTGATCCCGTTTTTAGCCTTTTGTAAGAAATGCCTCATCAAGATATTTCGACGGTAAGTTTATTGCAAAGTAAGCGGCAAGTGAAAAAATAAAAATGAAATCCTTGGATTTATATCCTTTTTCACTAAGAGTACCGCCTATACCAAGAAACACGAAAATTTATCAAAAATTCATTTTTTTTAATCTGATTATTTAATTTTGTATATATTTCTGAACCCAAAAATTTATATAATATACAGAAAATGTTCTAATTGCTATTTGTATCAATGTAGTATATTTATTTTTTCCAGGAATTTATAAAAACAGTTTACAATTTATGAATTGTTTTATAATGCTATTATATTTTCTAGTTCTTATGCTTTATACTATTTTATGCGTGATTTCTATTCCTCCTAATTTCAGGATGGTTCTATTAGACTTATTGGGCGTGTAAAAGGAAGTGCTCACAGAAAAAGGCGTCGGTGTTTTCGATGATTCTTACAGAAATGCGATTTAATCAAATTACCTCGTAATATTACGATAGGTCTATAAAGAACGTATTAAAGTCGTTTAGTTTTACTATTGAAAAACTCATCTAAAAATCTATTTGGATGTAATGGCCTGATGAGTCTCATATGAGGAAAAATAAGTGCTTCACACTTTTTAACACGAGAGCAATGTTGGCCAAAAATCTGCTATAACGACAGGGCACATGACTATTAAAGTTGATTTGCATAAAATTAATCTTTACGACGGAGACTTCAATTGCAGGCTATGTAGTCGAGCAAGGAAATGGTAAAGCACATTTTTTGTTATTGCAGGACATTAGATCGAAAACGACAGCAAACTTTCGAGTCAGCAAACTTGGAAGCAAACGAAATGCATGTCCATACCTTGGCTAAACTATACAAACTATTGTAGGAAGTCAACTTACAAAGTGAGTGTAAGTAGGTATCTAGGATGACCACAAGAGGTCTACTCTGATCGTAGTGTAAATCTGTTGACAAATCTAGGTATTATCATAGGATTATTTTTCTAGACAAAACTACTACTTGACGGGTAATATTTTGATATTTTACTTGCTGTGGATCTCAGACTTATAGTAAAAAAGTCATATCACTAACTCAACCATGTGTGCCAATCAACAATTTGTATTTTAGATCATTATTTTGTATTAAAATAATAAATTTGTGCCATAAAAGTAGGTCATTTTATCATTCCCCTTTTACTTAGTGCAGAAAAATAACTTCGCCAATGTATCAAATAAACTAAAATTTCGCATTAAATATAAGACAGTTTATCCGAAAACCGACAGGCATTACAGACATATTGCAAGATGCATAAAATCTCGAAAATATCCCGATAGCTGAATTTAGGTGAAGGTAACTGAAATCCATTGCACTGTCGTAGTTTCATTCATTCGACTAGGTCACACATGATTGTGACATGATCTACAATAGGGCAAATAAATTCTTGCTTTGTTAAAGTTTTTAATAAAATTCACTTTATAGGGCACCGAATGCGCTACATTTTTATTTATTATAAGATTTATACATTTAATTTGTTTCGTGGCCGACGTGCTCTAATTGTTGGCTTTTGTTATGAATGCATTTTCATTTTTTCGTCCCAGAGTAGAATAAATTATATACAATAACAAGAAGGTCTGTAGATTTGCGCTGGTCATAAAAATGAAATTATTCACGAATCTTGGCACACAACAAGAATTAGAAAAACTTTTAAACCATACACTTTGAAAGGTTGTAAATTAAAAACTCCAACTTTTAAAAGTATTATATTGGTATAGTGGCTTATTATTAATATCAACGTAAAATTTTCGGGTTTTAGCTATACCTATTCTTTATAACTTAAGGTTTATCAGGGAATGCAACTATTTTTATATTCTTTATAACGACATATATATGTATATATATATATATATATATATATATATATATATATATATATATATATATATATATATATATATACATATTTTGATTTTTTTCTTGGGATTTGGTTCATATTTAAATTACACTTTTCGTTGCTCTGACGTTTCGTTCTTTATATAGAATATTTTCAAAAATAATTGTCTTGAGATTTGGTCAAAACTATCGCTAACTAGTTTGCCATTCCATTCGAAAGTCAATTTTACGTCGTTCAATTTTAAATAAGTTTCTTCTTGATAGAGAAGCTATATTAAAAATAATATATATATATATATATATATATATATATATATATATATATATATAAATTGATTTTTAAAAAAATTTTCAGCATTGTGCAGCGGCTAATTTGTTATTCAATTTCCCATCTCTTTTAAAGCAATAAATTTTTAATTACTGATAGGTTTTTAAAAACTAAGAGAGATTTTTTAAATTTCTTAGTAAAACACCCTTTTAAAGTAAGTAAATACAGCAATAAGAAAGACTTAAAAAAATTGAATCTCCTTTAAATCAAAAACTAATCCTATAAATTTTTATGTGAATGAAATATTTAAAGTTGATGTCAAATCAATACATAACAAATGGATTTGTAAGGAAAACTGCTTACAATTTATTAATTGTACAATATGCAAACATACATACATCAGCCTGTTTGTACGTTACAAATAACTTTATTTGTGACTCCTCCTTTACGGTAGTCAGTTTATAATCCATTGTTAGTAGTTATTTGTTTCATTTAGTATTAATTTTAAACTGACTTCTAAAATTTCAATTACATATAATAGGTAGCAAGGAGATACAGCCAAAATTATAGTAAATCACACTCAATTAGGCAATAAATAATTATTTATACTTGAAAGACCTCTAAATATAAATTTTGAACGAAATTTTGTATATATGATCTCTAGTGTCCTTATTAGTGGCTTTTGATCTGAGTACAAAAAACATTGTTAGAGTGGAGATTTATGAATTAATTTATATGGTAACCCCTTATAAAGTAAACACGAATTTTATTAGTTTCGGTCACTTTAGTGATGTACCTGATGATAATGATAAATTCTTATTGTAAAACTCTTTCTGTTAATAATATTTACCTTACCCATAAACCTTTGTATAATGTCGTAAGCATGGAAATTATTCCTGGCTTAAAAGTAAGAGCTATAGGTCAAACTTATATATCATTTATATTATTGTGCGGCATCTTAATAATTTCCGATGCCCTCATTTTCTTTTATGTTAGAAAAAGTCTGGATTATTTCTATACCAAAAATTAAAAATCCGACTGAATTTGCAAAGTTATGATTAATTTCAGTCTTTTGGAATAAATCTTACAGACATAAATTCAATCTTTTTTAATAAGAATAATATTATTCCAGAAAAAATAGTCTGGCTTTCGCCTTGGTTACGGTTGTTCCACGGCTCTTACTAATGTGACAGATGATCTTTTTAAAGTAAAAATTTTAATTATTTTAGAAAACTGAAAAGCGCTGACTATTCCATCATGAAACACATGTCAATGTTATTCATCATATGTTTATATATAAATTGTCTAAATACATTTTTTTCCTTTAACTGCTTGAGAGAAGAAAGAATATAGGCAATTTGTTAAACACAGCAGTAACAGTTTTATTTATTTAATACTGTAATTTTAATTTTTAAGTTTTGCACTTCTCCGGTGGATGCATAGATGATAGATGAAGTTTGACTGGCGATGGTTCTCGGTCTGAGATTGAAAAAGTCTGCAGGTTTAATATCCTGTCAATATATATCGGAATTTCTTTTATATATATATATATATATATATATATATATATATATATATATATATATATATATATAGTTGCAGTGTTCCTCTAGGTTCGTTACAGCTTCACTGATGAGACCATTAGATAGTTGAAACGCGTACGGAGAGAGGATTAGAGCTGTATTTGCAGGAAATAAATTGTCTGTATATATTTCTTCTTTTAACTGCTTGCAAGGAGAATGAATATAGTCAACTATAGGTTTATATTGCACTTTATAGAATATTCTAGAAAATTCTAGTCATTCATATATATATTGTATGTAACTTGTGGCATGTCTCAATGAAGTATTTTGGAGTTCATCTTGGTCCAGTCGAATTAGATATCGGAGTCGCTGTAGCGAGAAGTAGTTTTATTTTCTGGATAAATCACCCCAGAATGATGCCAGGAGTGGTTATTGAGTGAAAAATTATAAACCCAAAGGATATTAAAAATAAAAAAAGGTTTTTTTTTCATTTTTCAATATACCTTCATAAATATCTCAATAATTTGTTCGTCGCAAAATTTAAAGTGCAAAATCAAAAAATACAAGGAAACAAGCCAAAAAGACATTTTATTAAGTAAGTGATAAACGACTTTAAACTCTACAATCTTTTCAGGCTTCGGGCCCATTAAATTTCACATTTTACTAGATAAATTCTCTAAGGAATCGGTTAAATTATTTCTGCATAATAATTTGGTAATCCACTTCGGTTCACGAATACTGCACTATCTAAAAATGTGCCATAAATGTTTAATAATAGTTTCATTAGTGCTCAGATTTCAAAACTGCGTTGGATTATTTCAACAATTTGGAAAGTTTGGATAATTTTTTGAAAAATACTCTCTTTGCTTATAAACTAATTCAATAACTGATTATTAAACGAAATATTATAATGAAGAAATTATTCTGAAAATCGTTTCTTTAAAAAAAAGATTTGTTCCTATCCGATTAATACCTCAAGGAATACAGGATGTCCGGTATGTCTCTCCTAATTTCTCGGGAGCAAACAAGAGAGGTCAAAATAACTCTTCTTTGTCATAGAAAAAAAATTCCTAAAATGCCCTTTAACGGAGATACAGAGCCTAAAAGGGGGACCCAGCGAATTACCTTATCGGCTCTAAGCTTTGAACCAACTTGTATAATTTAATGAAATTTTAATATTTTTTAGAGGCCATAAAGACCCATTAAATCATACTACAGTAGATGTTTTAGATTATCAGAAACGTCAGGAATGGACTTGCAGCCACACTCGTTGGGCCTAATTTTTGACAAGTGTCATTTTACAGAGCTAGAAGCTGATTTTTAAATACTATGGTCATCCTTCTTCAGAAAAGGTACTTTTAATTTATTTCGATAAGACTAGCGGTTTTCGAGATAAATCGGGTTTTATGCGAAAAACTCAATGCTGATGTGCTTTAATTTATAGGGATGCGTTGTCTCACTCTTCAATGGCAAGAAGATGTTAGGTCAAAAGATTTCCAGCAGACACTGTCAATTCCAGAAGCCTTTTAAAGGGTTGATTGGGCCTTAATTAATTTACATTATTATTAAAATGCAAAAATAATGAAAACGTTTAAATGATATTTTGGAAAATGTTCACGTACTTCAATACATTTTCTTATTCTTCGAATATTTTCCCGCTGCACGATAAATAATATTCCGGCATTATTAGGGACTTCATTAGAATGCTGTGCTAGTCTCGCTAGTAGTTATTCCCTAATATTTACTGGTGTTGCCATAAAACAGCCCCACATCGACTTATCCATCGAGAGCCAAAAAAGTTAATTAAGTGTTGCAGTACTGTATGGTTAAAATGAGGAGCACCATCATGTATGTCTTCCAATAAATTATTTCAATTTTTCCGCAAAAATTGTAAATAAATCTCACCATTGAGTCTTTCTTCCAAAATGAATAGACCTATAAGGTTATTTCCGGTGATGCCAACTCACACATTTACAATAAACCTTTGTTGGTGTTTGTTTTGAATTATAGCGTGCGGGTTTTCATCAGCCCAAAAATGTAAATTGTGTGAGTATATTATGCCATCTCTCGTAAAACCGGCCTTATTACTAAACAAAATAAGGTTAGAAAAATTTTGATTTAGGTTATGTTGCTGTATGAACCAGTTGAAGTATTGAAGTCTTACCGGATAATCATCCAGAACATAGCGTGTGCTTTTTTAACATGATATGGTTGAAGCAACTGTTCTGTTAGAGTTTAATGTACAATCCATTTTGTAACATTGTTTTGTGTCGCGAGCATTCTTATGCTGTTTGAAGGGTTGTCAGCAATATCTTGCAAAATTTGTTCCTCTACGTGAGGTTCTCGTGCTCTCCTGGGAGGGCCCTCATGGCCTCGTCGCGGCAAAAATGACCCTGAATAAAACATAAATCATTAATTTGTTAATTCTAATAATTATTTTCCAATTATTTTTTATCTGCTTCCGATCAACCTTTTTTGAACTTGACAATGTTCGAGCTGGGAATCTTTCAGCATAAAATCTTGCCTTCGAAGAATTTGACAGCGCGTCACGATAAATTAAAGGCATGTCAGCATGCTCTGCGTAAGAATTCTTCCATTTTTCAAATTTATTTTTAATTGAAGGCGATTTTGACAAGTTCCGTCAACACTAATTCATTATGTAGATATTAACAATAATATTTTGTGTTTAGCACTTGTAATTTTTGAGTTTTTCGCATAAAAACCGATTTTTGTCGAAAAGCGTCAGTTTTAACGAAATTAATTAAGAGTACCATTTTGAAGAAAGTTTTAGCTTTGTAAAATGACACCTGTCAAAAATTAAGCCCAACGAGTGTGGTTGCAAGTCCGTTTCTGACTTCTCTGATGATCTAAAATCTCTACTGTTGTATGGTTTAATGAGTCTTTATGACCTTTATAAAATATTAAAATTTCATTAAATTATACAAGTCGGTACATTGCTCCGATTACTATACAATGTGCCATGAACTAAACCGTATAAATGAAGTTGTTGTGGAGGCGAATCCGATATATTTAAACGAATATGACATTTCTAATGATAATGATTGTATTTATGATGATACCAATGATCAAATATTATTTAGTTTTCCAACAAACAAATTTCCAATTACATTTTGCTCTAAAATTGATATTCATGTAGATATAATGAAAAAACTTGAAAGAAATATTCTGAAACTTTTAACAGTTTATAATTTTTTGCATTTAAGTTCACCTTTTCAGACTGACACCTAGATAAATTATTATTCTTGGAATCAGTCTGAAAAGTAAAACTACTACCTGCTACAGCAAATTCAGGCTACTTTTGAACGTAATTCGATTGGACTAACTGTCTCTAGATAAAAATTGATGCGTTCAAAAACTTTTGAAAATACTGTCTCTACAGTGGTAAAAATTATTTTCTGATTAGTTAAAACATGAAAAATACTTTAAAAAATAGTAAAACCATTTTAACAACTTTATTAATCTTTTTCCTTCTCTAGATTTCTACTAGTTACTGAAAACATTAAAAAATTATCATTTTATAATTCTTTTATTTCAATTTAGATAGGATACAAACATCTGGAATAAATTTCGAAATTCAAAATCTGGATATTTGCACATACTTATTGAATATTTTAAGAAATTAGCAGGCAAACGGAGAGAATATGGATGTGAGCGAAATGTCGTACATCGCTCTGCAAATATCATTGTGCTTTTATATTCGTAAAATGAGCTCACGGCACAAACTGAGCAAATTGAAATGTCTGTGTCACTCCAAAACCATGATCTGAATTATTTAGTTTAATATAAAAAAATTCGGATGAATATGAGTGATGATGTAGCAAATTGTATAAAGTATATAAAACGTTATTGTTTTCTTTTTTAAAGGTCTTTAGCATTATTATTTACTTACCTGTTCCTACTTTTGTGAGAGTTCATTTTAAAAGGCCAATTATTATTGAGAGTCATTGTTTGGATCGAAGTACAGGATGTTCGGTAAGAACCTCCAAATTTCTCTAGAGCACACTACCTTGTCATAGAAAACAAAATTCTAAAATGCCGCTTAACGGAGATACAGAGCCCTAAAGGGATACCCAGCGATTTACCTGATCGACTCTAACTTTTAAACTGACCTGTATAATTTAATGAAATTTTGATATTTTATAGAGGCCATGAAAACTCATTAAACCGTACTAGAGTAGATGTTTTAGATCATCAGAGAAGTCAGGAATGGACTTGCAGTCACTCTTTGGGCCTAATTTTTGACAGGTGTCATTTTATAGAACTAAAAACTGATTATTTAAAACATCAGTTCACTTTGGTCATTCATAATGGTACTCTTAACTTATTTCGATAAAACTGACGGTTTTTGAAATAATTCCCGCTAGTAGTTCTTGTCTAGTATTTACTGGTGTTGAATAAACTAGTTCTTTTAGAGATGTCCCCTGAAGTAAAACCTAAGGGATTTAGGTCTGAAGACCTTGGTGGCTATAAAACAGGTCCTCCTCAATACTATACTCTTAAAATAAGGTGGAGCACCGTCATGTATGTACCATATTTACATTTTTCTGTCAAGAGGTACGTTTTCCAATAAATTACCGATGCGGCCGGTTTTACAAGAAATGACATAATAAACTCAAACAATTAACATTTTTGGGCTGATGAAAACTCGCACGCTATAATTCAAAACAGACACCAACAGAGGTTTTTTGTAAATCTGTAGGCTGGTATTACGGGGAATAATTTTATAGGCGCATCTGTTTTGGAAGAAAGACTCGATGGTGAGATTTCTTTTCAATTTTTGCAGAAAACTTTAAATGCTTTATTGGAAGACGTACCTCTTGATAGAAGAATGCAAATGTGGTACATGCAGGATGATGCTTCACCTCATTTAACCGCATATTACATCAACACTTAAATAACGTTTTTGGCCTTCGATGGATAGGTCGAGGCGGGCCCACTTTACGGTCACCAATTTCTCTAAACCAAAATCCTTTAGACTTTTACTTCTGGGGACATTGAAAAGAACTAGTTTATTCAACACTAGTAAATACTAGACAAGAACTACTAGCGAGAATAACAAACATTCTAATGAAGTCCGTAATAATGCCGCAATGTTATTTGCAGTGTAGCGGGAAAATATTCGAAGAACATTTGCCAAAATAGCATTTAAACGTTTTCACTATTTTTACATTTTAATAAAATTGTAAATTAATTGAGCCTCGATCAATCCTTTGAAAGGTTTCTGGACTTGATAATGTCTGAGCTGGAAATCTTTCAGCATATCTTCTTGCCTTCGAAGAGTGAGACAGCGCTTCCCCGTAAATTAAATCATATCAGCACACCCTGGGTATTTTATTTTTACCTGATTGTGTTTAACATTAGTAACTTTTGAGTTTTTCGCATAAAAACTGATTTATTTCGAAATGAATTAAGAGTACCCCTTTTTTTAGAAAAATATTTAAAAAATCACTTTTCAGCTCTGTAAAATGACACCTGTCAAAAATTAGGCCCAACGAGTGTGGCTGCAAGTCCGTTCCTGACTTCTCTGATAATCTAAAACCTCTACTGTAGTATGGTTTAATGAGTTGTTATGGCCTCTATAAAATATTAAAATTTCATTAAATTATAAAGCCGATTAGGTAAATCGCTGGGTAACCCTTTAGGGCTCTGTATCTCCGTTAACGAGCACTATGGGAATTTTTTTTTCGACGACAAGGTAGGGTTATTTTGATCTTCCCTGTATGCTCCCGAGAAATTAGGAGGTACTTATTGGACATCCTATATAGAAATATATTGAAAATATTTTACTATTTATCACAGCGTTCAATAAGTCTTTTAATTTTGTTGATTTTTTTTTTTTTGGACATACATATTGAAATCACTTGCAGGAAAGTTTTCAATATTTTTAATACTAAAAAAAATCTTAAAACATATACAAATTAATTCAATGTAATTTCCGTTTCGAAGGTTTAGGTTTCTCTTTAACATAAAATTTAGACTGGAAAGGATCCGAAAATCTTTTTTCTAATGTTTTTCTCTAAAGTCTGAGAAAATGGGTTTCAGTACAGCCTTTCCTAGAATAACGTCTAAGTCTCATTTATTTTTTTCACCTATTATGTTTCTTTTTACGATCTTTCATCGGTGCTTTTCGATACACTGTTTTTTATTCATTCTCTTAGTAATCCATTAAAATTTTCTTTCGACTGATATTTCTTTGATATGTTAATCAATGACAATGCTGGTTTTTCATTTTGAAACTCTTTTAACAAAATTACTATTTACAAAAGTTTAATCTGATAATACCCTTGGTGCACATACATACAGTTTTATACATAGAATCATAACTGTATTCCAAAGGAAAATGTCTTTCACGAAAAAAATATCTCCAAAAAAAATCAGAAACTAATCCATATTACCTGGTTTCATTTTTTCTTCAACACGAACATGGAAAGATTTTAGAACTTTCTTATTTCTGTTCTATTACAGACTTTAAGATATACATCTTTAGAACAACCATTCTTAAATGAAGAATATGTTATTTCTTATATTGTCTTTGTAGCGTTCTTGGCAAAGTTTCCTTTTCTCTTTTTCGTAAAGTAACTCACTATATTCTTTGGAGTTTTTTGATATGTTAAATAAATATGATAATGCTTTTCATGAAGAAAGATGTGATCAATACAAATGTCATTTCTAGCTAGGCAACCTTTTCTTCTACACGATCACACAACATCCTCGTTATATTTTAGGGTATTCATTTTGTTACTTGAGTCGTTCCTTTTAATACCTCCATTTTCTTTGGAAAATATTTTTTTAAAACGTGTGGAACTATCTACTGTACTCCAATTAGAATAATTACGTTTCATCAGAGTTAAATAATTGGTGATAATAAAACTTTTTCTTATATCTATATAATAAACATTTTCAAAGTAAACATTAGTGTCTACCTCAAATTGAGAAAAAATAATTTGAAGTATTATCAAAAATTTTAAATTATTTATAGAGGTATTAATTTTAAAAATTTGAAAATATATATTTTTGTCAATTTTAAATTATTAGAAAGTAAATTAAAGAATTAACATAAAATTTAAGTTAAAATTATTTAGTTTTCATTTTACCTCTTACAAGGGAACCACTCCAACTCGACCTCACCGATTTTGATCATTTTTGGATATATTGTAGTAGTTGAAAAAATAATAGACACGTATTTTTTTTTATCGGCTGACATCCACTTTTATGGGTGAACTCACCCACAAAGTCAACACTTAAAATTATTTTTTCAGTATATCTCAGCATCCAATGAGTATATTTAAATAAAATCAAGTGGAAAGTAATCGTCATAAAAAGCCACAAATACAAAATATATTTATGACCAAAGGGGTTGCAACCCCTATTTTATATTTAAAAAAAACAACATCTTTTATGAATATTTTTTTTATAAATATCGGAGAATGAACTTAAAAACATTATAAATAACATTTTCGTTAACAATTTCGATTATTAGTGTTGGTGTGTTTCGGGATTTTTCAAATCATTACAACTAAATAACGTTAACTACCCTTTACGGTGATGAACCACATATAAGTGGTACAATTTTTTTCCTTAAAAGTCAGGCAATGTGTAAAGTGAATGTAATCTATAACAAATGCAAGTTTATAATTTTTTTTTGGTAATAGTACCAAAAGGGTGAAAAAAGTCACCCCCAGACGTAAATACCTAATACATCACGATTTTGAATTAAAATTCTTTAATAAGAAAAAAAAGAAAATAAGTAGTATAACTGAAAAAGGAAACAACATTATTCTTTTCAATTTACCAACATCTTTTAAGGGGCATAAGCCACCCCTAAAGTTTACCTTTAAAATTTATTTTGACACACCTTACCATTTAATGGCTATTTTTGAATAAAACCAAGTGTAAAAATATTTATTGTAAGCGACCTGAAATATAAGGTGTTTTTATGAAATAAAGGATTGCAACACTTGTTTTATATTTACAAAAACACATTTTTATGAATATTTTGACTGATTTCAAAAACCCACAAACCAAAAATCCGCAAACTTCAAATCTGAAACCTCAAACCCTAAGGACCAAACCCACAAACCTTAAATCTTAAAGTCACTGAATTTAAACCTAGGGGTTTGTGGGTTTGTGAGTTTGGGGTTTGTAGGTTTAGGGCTAGTAAGTTTGGGGATTGTGGCTTTGAGATTTGTGGATCTAGGGATTGTGGGTTTGTAGGTTTTGGGTCAAGGGTTTGGAATTTGTGGGTTTAGGGTTTGGGGTTTGTGGTTTTGGGATCGGTGGGTTTGTAAATCAGTCAAATTTTGAAGGCCTGTGTAATTTTCTGTGAAGAATCTGGATTAATCTTGATTTTTTCATGGTTTTTAAATGATATCTTACAAAGAAACTCCATAGAGACCTATTTTTGATAGTAAATTCATCTTAAGAGGAAAAAATACATATAGTAAGATCCCCTAATACAGAGTACTCGTTTTTCCGTAAGAAATTTGGATTAAATCGGAAGTTTTTTATGGTTTGGACAGCAAATTCGTGTTCAGCAGAAAAAAGTACATAAGTAAATTGTAAAGTTCAGTTTTAGGGGAAGTTTTCATCTCTTACAAGTGATCATTAGTATGTTAAAAAAAGTTTTCTCCTTATTAAATCATACAGGACTTATTTTATATTTTGTTTTATTAAAGAATTTTAATTAGACCTCATGTTACATTAGGTATTTACTTTTAGTTGTGACTTTCTTACCCTTTTGGTACTACCATTAAAAAATATTTTTAATATATTTGCATTGTTATATATTACATTCGCTTTGCACTTTGGATGACTTTTAAGGAAATAAAACTTTTACCACTTATATACGATCCATCATTGTAGGGGGTAGTTAACAGTATTTAGGGGTAATCCCGAAACACGTCAACATTAATATTCAATATTGTTAACAAAAATGGTGTTTATAATTCTTTTGAGTTCATTCCCCGACATTTATAAAAAAATATTCATAAAAATGAAGGTTTTTTTTTTTAAATATAAAATAGAAGTTGTAACCCCCTTGGTCATAAATACACGTGACATTTGTAACTTTTTATGACGAATACTTTTTACTTGATTTTATTCAAAAATATTTGTTAGATGCTGAGATATAGTGAAAAAAATGCAGTTGAAGGTTTAACTTTGGGGGCGAATTTCACCGTTTAAAATTACATGTCAGCCGATGAAAAAAAATACGTACCTATTATTTTTTCAAGTACTATAACATATCCAAAAATGATCAAAATCGGTGAAGTCGGGTTAGGACCTCTTGTTACTGGTTAATATACTTCCGAAAATGAGTTCCTTTTAGTGTGATTGTTTAGATGAAAAACCAAGTTTCATTTTTCAAAATTTCAAGCTTCACACTGCAAAAGCTAATTAAGAAAAAACTAGAATCCAACTATAATAAATTCACTCTCATCATAGGCTATAGACTATGTCGAAAAAAAAAGAAGTAAAAGAAAACAAAATCTTAAAGTGTTTTCATGTTCATTTCATACGTTCAACTGACTTCAAAATATGACAAAATAACAAAGTACGTTTTTAAGATTAAGATAGATTTGTCGCTTTATATATAATAGATTCTACCACAAGAATAAAAATTAAAGATACGTAAATAGGTTCTGACCTATTTTAAAGGTATCCTTATATGAAACACAAGTGGTTTTATCCCTGAGGTTAATCAATTTTTAATTAAAATTGTATACCTGTAGACCTCCTTATTCTTGTATAATTTATACATCCCTGCCAGGAAAAAATTAAAATGTGTTAATGAAAATGCCAGTTAAAAGAAAAACATAAAATTGGAGCACGTCAGCAACATGACAAATTAAATAAATAAATCTTGGAGTGGATAAATGTATAGCCCTTTAATTTCCTTTGAAATGTTTTTTTATTAAAATTTTTAACGAAACAAGAATTTATTTGTTCTACTCAATGAATCGTGACTATTTTCGGGTGAATTCCAGTAATATTCTTTAATTAACCAACTTCTAGAAGGAGTTTCTCAATCGACGGCTATATATTTTTCCTTATGGATGTATATAGATTTCAATGAAATTTTTTCGTTATATTCAGGGAGTTGCTGCAGTGATCCCATATCATTTTGGACAAAATTGATGATGTAAAATCCAACATGGCGCCGATAATATGATGGGCAAAAAAAAATTTTGTCGTACACAACAAATCTGAAATTATTTTAAAATAATCAGTATGGCGGGCAAAAAAAAACTATCCGATTTTTTCAAGGATTGATATGGGGGAGTTTTGGGATAGCACAAAATGAATCTAAAATCATTCATAAAAAATTCAATATGGCAGACAAAAAAATCAACTTTGTCCGATTTTCTCCAAAATTGGTTTGGGTTCGCACATAACTAATCTGAAATTATTTTTAAAAAGTTCAATATTGCGGATCCAATATGGCGAACAAAAAATTAATTTTGTTCGATTTTCTCCAAAATTGGTATAAGGGAGTTTGCGGGGTCCCACATAGCGAATCTGAAATTATTTTTAAAAAATTCAATAAGGCGGAAAAAAAATATTTTGTCCGATTTTTTCCAAAATTGATATGGGGGAGTTTTTTTGGATAGGTCTTTACGAATCTGAAATTATTTAAAAAAATTAAATATGGCAGATCCAAGATGGCGGATTAAAAATTTCACATCTCTAGGTTTTGTCCAAAATCAACATTTGTTGGTGGTAATTAAGAAATTAAAATTATTTTTGAAAAACTCAATCTCGTAGATCCAATAAGGCGTCCTGAAAATTTTACATCATTCCATGTTCTCTAAAACTGATGTAGGAGGTTCTGGAGGGTGTAAATTACAAATTTAAGATAATTTTTTTGGATTCAATATGGCGAATCCAATATAGTGGATTAAAAAATTTACATTTTTCGTTTTTGTTCGAAGTTGGGACTGGTTCGTTTATGAGGATGTCAATTGTGAATATAAAATTATTTTTAGAAAATCATATTAATGTCAGTCTAAACATTTTAAATTTCCGGATTTCATCCAAAATTGGGCTTTCAAGGGTTTAGATTTAGATCAGATTAAGACGTTAAAATTATTTTTCTGATATTTAATATGGCGGATCCAATATGGTGAGTTGAAAATTTTACCTTATTTGCATTTTTTTGAATTTGGTATTAGGGGATTTTCGGGGTCGTATGTTACGAATATGAAGTTAATGTTTTTCAACGTAATATGGCAGATACAATATGAGCGATTGAAAATGTTACATTTTTTTGATTTTGTCTAAAATTGATATTGTGGGTTTCTTGTGGCGAAAACAAACTTATTATGCAGAATAAAATATGTCGGGTCAAGAAGTTTACGTCACGAGTTCTTTAAATATCGGTATTGAAAGGTTTTGAGGACTTATATTACCAATCTAAAATTAATTTAAAATTTAAGACAGCAGATTTACTATGACAGACGAAATATTTGTTTGATACAATTTCATTGAAAACTGCTAGTTAGACAACCTTAAGAATCAGAATCAGAATTTTTAGTTGTTCATGTGATTTACAATTTTAAATAAAATGGGTAGTTTTTTGCAGCCTTCGACTCATTGCGAGGTACGCTAATTTCGATTAGTACTTAGTTCAAATAATTTATGGATATCATAATCAATTCAAAACTCAATATCGAAAAATAAAATTTTTATTAAAACATTGAACCGACTTCTAAAAATGCGCTAAAAAGTGAAGAATAACACCATAAATTTTTATATTAAATTGAAATTTTTGAAGTCGGCGCAAAATTAATTGAGCGAAGTTAAAGGTTCTGTAGCCAGAGAAACTGCCATATAACCAATAAAACCCAGGATTGGAAAACAACTAGCTTGAAGCTGTACTGGGATTGAATTGTGGTTACGGACCATACCGGTATTCATAACAAACCAGACTTTATTATAGTAAATTAAACCTCCAAGCAAGCAATATTAATAGAAGTCGGTATTCCTAACAACAACAATATAAAAGATAATCATAATGAGAACATTTCCAAATACAGAGGTCTGAAAGTACAAATACCTAAACAGTAGGAAGTGAGTAATGTCCGGACGATCCTCATAATTATATCAACAATTAGTGTAATTCCAAAGAGTATTCTGCTTAATATTAAGGAAATGCGCTTTAACAAACATCTGTATAAGGTCAAGCAGAAGGTCTGGCGACTGCTCAAATTATTCGGAAGTTTTTAGGAAATGTAGCTGATCATAACACCTAGGATTACACCACTTGGAAGGGGCATTTACAGAATTCAATCTTTTTAATATCTGGATATGTCTGGGATATGAGTGAATATTCCCTGGAGAATGTGCGAAAGCTGTTTGTCTAAGTTTATGGGAGGAAAATTATTATTCCTATTTAGATAACAACTATTGATAAAAATATTGATTTAAATCAATTAAAAAAATGATAGAGGCATAGAATAACTTTACAATAGTACTTACATTTTACCTAGAATTTATCAATGTCAGCCTACTCAGACGTTTTTGCTTCTTAACCACAATTATAGTTTGAAAACAACTCAATATTTTCTACTTTAAATTGAAAATGAAATTGGCAACATATTTCTAATTTAACAATACCGTATATGAAACTACCGCAATTATTTAGTTATATTATATAACAATAAATCTAATTATTTTTTAGAATATATGTATTTTAGGGCTTCTGAAAACTAAAACGAAGTTTTCCGTTTTAGTTTTGGAGATATTCCTTCTTAAAATATACTTATTTTGGATATAAGGTGGTCAATTTTCTACCATTCTTCATTATTTATTGTTATATTTAACAATTTTTTAACATTATGTTAATTTTTATGCGATTACTGAAGTTTAAAAACACTTTAATTCGAACTTAAATAGCATGCCGCTAAAAATGGGTCGGCCAAGAAAAAAGATCTTTCTGGGTAATTGGCAATTATTTATTTTTTCGAATTTCTTATCTTAATCTGAAACTAATGTAATTTTCTAAAAGTTTTAACGTTTCAAAACAGGGGAAGGCTTATTTTTATGTCTTGCAAAAAAAAAAGAGTTA
Source organism: Diaprepes abbreviatus (assembly GCA_034092305.1). Lineage (NCBI taxonomy): Eukaryota > Metazoa > Arthropoda > Insecta > Coleoptera > Curculionidae > Diaprepes > Diaprepes abbreviatus. The sequence continues at coordinate 23,952,356 of JASJET010000121.1, forward strand.
AAGTAACAAGGAAGAAGGGAAAATAGCATATTAAGCATAGCCGAATTTACCTAAGGAGTACTAAATAAACATCCTGTATATAGTTTTTAAAATTAATAAAAATAGTTACATTACTATGTTAGGGAACATGGCTTCATAAAAAACGCACGCCTTTGGTATAATTAGGGTTGCCAGATCCAGACATTGTGCTGCCGGGGCATTTTGAAGACGATAGTTGTAAAGAGATAAGTAGTTAGTTGAGCTAAATTGTGTAAGTAAATTTCTAAAGTCTAAATTCACAAGGCAATGCCTTTGTGACAACAGTATTATTAGTTACAATCAAATCAACAAATCCAACAATTAAGTTTGAGCTTTCCTAATTTGTTAGGTTAAAACACATTCTAGCAATTCATGATAATTGCATAATTAGGTAAAATTTTAAAGTATAGAAAATGTATCGGTAAAAATTATATACTTACGACCTTTCCATAAAACATGACGTATTCAGATAGATTAATTAGGAGATATAATCTGTGAAAATTAGTATAAATTTAAGAGAGAGCAACATTATTAGAAACTTACCTATCTAGTGAAACAGCTACCAAACTATAGACAGACGCAGCAACAGAAACACCCTGTATGTAAGGAACTGTTTTGCACATCCACCATCCAAGAACCCAAGCTGAAATAAAAAATGAAATTTTAGAATTATATTATTAATATTGTCTGTAATAAATAAAACCTAAATCAATGTACCAAATCTAGGCTTAATATTTAGATTTAAGAATAGTACTCTTTTTTTACGAAAATTTTAGGAAGTTTTTCCTACGATTAAAATGATGATATTTTTTTTAATTTCTAAGAAAAACCTCTCATCATAAGAACTGAAGATTCTGATATTTCGCAAATGGGTGGTTTCTGCACTTTTTGTTGAAATTCAGTAAAAATAAAAATTTTAAATAAAGTGCAAAAAATATAATTTCTTAAAAAAAATAAAATATAACGAAATATTATGATACATATTTCCATAGGGGCGGATCCAGACTCTCTCTTTAGAGGGTACAGCCGATACCCACGAGTACAGTATGACAAGCGAAAGCTAGTTGTCGACGGGGAGGGGGGGGAGGTGTCAGCGACACTCAGATTTCTAATGTAGCAGACAGAGGCAAGTCTATTTTTTTTTAAATTCGAAGTTTTTCTGGGGGGGGGGGAGAGGGCGATTGACTCCACCATTCCACCTCTGGATTCGCGCCTATATATCCAGCAAGGCGGGGCACCTCTTAGTTGTCCCTCCAGATCCTCCGATCTATCTGTTTGGGATTTTTAATGAGTTTTTTTTTACAAAATAAACCTGTTATAACTTTGGAACAGTCGTTTTTTTACTTTTACGCCTGTTTTATTTAAATTTGGAATTTCGCAAGAGATTGTATGCCTCTCGTCATTAATCGGTATCGTTCTTAATTGGAATTGCGATTTTATGGGGGTTTCTGAGTAAATATTCTTATCTATTTTCATGTCGGTAAATTGATTATCTATTTCTCTAGCAGTTTTTGGGTAGATAATATTAAATTTTGTAAACACGGCATGTCTAATAGTTTTCTAATAATTAAGACTGATTTCACAAATATCTTGAAAGATGCTTGTTGAAAAGTCTAATTTTGCCATTTTACAAATTCAGCCTTTCTCTCTGTAACTGGCCGAAATTGCAGTTGTGTAGAAATATTAAAGAAAAAATCATCTATCATCCGTGTCCTATTTTGTTCGATTTTATTTGTCTACACCAAAATTAGGTAACTATTATCTATATTTTCCGTTATGGTCGTCGAGTCCAATAAATGAAATTATTCTTATTTTATGCACGCCATAGTCTCCAAATTTGTTGTCTCAGCAAGACCTTTCTTCTTGTTTCAAGGGCCAGCTTTACTTGATTTTTTTAAGGACTTTATTTGCTTTTCCTCAAAGTTTTATTCATTTTCTGCAAGTTTTATTCATCTTTCTGTAAGCTTTATGGCATTTCCTTGAAGCTTTATCATCCCTAATAGAAATACTATATACTTTTCCAATATTAACTACATTTGCTGGCGAATATGTTGCATCTTTGGCTCCATTTACCAACGTCATAGAAGACAACTGGAAACATTTAATATGTTGTGCTGTTTTCAAGCTTACTTCTTTTTTTCAAGACCATTATTTGGTGACTGTAGCCCAAAAACGAGCACTTACAAACAGATAAGTAGCTGAATTGTTTAAATTTGTAAAAAAAATATAATACTTTAATATTGTAAAGAAAATTGTAATTTTCGTTCACGAATAATATCTTATAATATTTTTGCTAAAGGTGCCGTCAATTACTAATAAATTAAACTTTATAGTTAAGTACACGTATCTTGAGTTCTATTTAGATAATCTGAACCAAGAATCTATCTGTAGAGACTAAGCGTTCGTGGAGTTACCATTTGATCAATTTGAAGCTAGAAATGTCTCCTTAAATCTTTCGGTAGGAGTAAAGTCAGAGTGTACTGTTTTGCGTTTTGAGATAAGTGTATTATTAACCAGCTCATTTATAGCTGCTACGACAATGAGAGCTAGCTGACTCAAGCACTGTAGATTTTTCAAAGAATGGAAATCAATAATTACATGATCCACTTTACTAAATTATTACCATTCAATAATTAACTACTTAAGTTTAGAATACTAAATGTGTTGAGAAAAATTGCAAGAATGTGCCAATTCTGTATCAGAGAAAATGGTAACCATTTTCAACAGTACTTAAAATGTTTCCTCTAGTGTTCTGTTTTCTTAATTTGTCTAGAATATAGTAAAAATCTCCTTCAACTCTTAAACTAGATTATATCACCAGAACCTTGAAATCTTATTCTAAATAATGGTCAAGATATTGTACCAAAGGTATTAATATATATTCAATGTTCATAGCACATTGCTAATTTGTCTAAATTTTTTAAAAAATAAGAATTCTAGAATTTATTAGTGAAAGCAAATACCCACTATTATATATTTTAGAAAAACTTGATAAATTGAAATCAAGCTGTAACTCTACCAACTTTTTGATTTTTCTTGAATTTTATTCTTTAAACAAATAATTTAACTATTTACTATTTTAAATATTATTGTTTAAATTTTTTAATTGTGTCTAATTTTTAATGGTTCTCGTTTTTTTTAAATGTATTTATCTTACTTTTCCTGTTTATTTATTTGTTGTTAGTTAACTATAGCTTAATTATATAAGTATTTATTGTATTAAGGTTATTAATGATGATGTCAATGTTCAATTTGAATATTTATGACAAGATAAATAAATAAATGTTTTATGTATCGAAATTATTTCTAGCTTACAAACTTCCCTAAAGTATCTATTCCCATTAATGAGTTAAATTGGGGATAGAAATTTATAGCTATCCATTTAATTTACAATCGAAATTTAGTAGTAAAGACATCGTCACAAATACTTACAACATTCAATAAATAATTCGAAAGGAACTACTAAAACAAACCGTAGGTGGTGGAGTGTCGACAAGAAGCAGGACTTAATTACTTCGCTCTGTGGGCAATTTACATCGCCATTAATCATTCACCTAATCTCCATTAAATTAATGTCCTCTGTTTATTTCGTAAATTGTCTAGAATATCCACAATCTGTTCCTAGACTTCGGAAATAGAGATTGTTAAGACTTTTTGAAGAAGGTTAATAAGAGATAAGATTAAAAATTAAAATCAAGCTTCGACAAAAATTAATTATAATAATTGACAACTTTTAACCAAGATATCCGCGTTGTTATTTAACCAGAATAGAACCGAAGTAATGAGTTAGTTGTCTCCACTAAAATTAATTCAAAAGGTCGTTAGGCTTTCTCTGACGGTGGTTGGCACTATCATGAATTAATTTCAACTTGAATTATTACATTATAAGCGTGTATTCTTTGTTAGGTCTTGTTGGACATAATTATGATGATATTTTTATTTCTTTTGGAAAAGTTTCCTAATTCACTAAATGGTTAGATCATACTGATTTCATTCTCAATTCTTCTATTAAAGGCTTCGATAATACATTACTGTATGTAGTAATGCTTTGCGCGATTGCACGTAGTTTTTCCATTCCAGAAACCCGCAACTATCTATGAAATTTTGGTAGTTCATTTCAAATTATGGTAGCAGAGGATAAGGAAGATTTATACTTAAATGCTTTGGTTTATAATCATAAAAGTTAAAGATTATTGCTTCTTGCCTTTTTTTTTATACATCTTCTTCAGGTTTGACGCTGGAATTTTCTTCTTGATTTGAATGTGCTCCATTTTTTAAATATAAAGCATTTTTTGTTATTCGTGATATATGATGTGATAGTCTAAACTTAATGCATCTTCCAATATTTTTAACATTTTGGTTGGTTAGAAGGATTCCAAGTATTGTTTCTACTTTTAACTTATTTCTGTCTGTTTTGATTAAATTTACTTTTGAACATCCGTCGACTTTCTGCGTTTGAATACGGGACCGACAAAACATTCCCACCATCGTTATGAAATGTTAGCAATGTCTCCATAAACAATCATCTTCAGTTAGCTCAGATCTTTGCCAAATTTAAAAAAAGACAAGCGAGGCCACTCGTAATCTACTTACTGATAATCCGCGATTGGACAAACATGGAGTAAGATTTCCAGAAATCACGTGAGCGAAGGCATTGTGGATCGTTCTGCTAAAAAAAGTGCGTTTTTCCAAATTACATCTTTCCTTGATTTCTATTCAAGCTTGAATGATAAAGTCTAAATATCTGTCCTTGAAACCATTGATGAGATCTCTGCATTACAAGATTTCCTTTTTGGACAGCTTTGTTGCTACGTCACAGCTTAAGTATAATTTGTTTTTCGGCAAAAAAATTCTTCTGGTCAGTTGGACCGATTTTGGAGATATCACAGGAAAATATTGATTTTTTTTTGTAATGTAGCAACTGAGAAGGAATTTGTAGGATTACACTATTAGGTTCTGAGTATTCGTTATCACAACACAAAAGTACAGATACTTGAGAATTTTATGGATATTTTCTGCAGCGACCAATTTTATTTCAAGCCACCTTTCATAGAAATATAGGCATAGTAGAGACCATTATTCTAGAATCCGTTCAACGACTTCAGTAGCCATCGAGCCTCTGAAAGATATAACATTCTTTGATTCTCCGTATTTGCAATGTACTGAAACTCTGTGATTTTGAAAAATCATTATATGTTCTATGCTAAATCTTCAACAGAACGAGGAAATATTTTGTACGCGGGACTAGCGCACAAGGGGAGCGAGTAGCGAAGATACTTGATATCTAACCAGAAAATCTTAGTTCAGGTGCTGTTCACAAATCAAAGAAACATTTTTATTTTCCTTATATTCTTAAGAATTTTTAGTTCTTAGGCATTTTAGTGTAAAAAACAAATACAAAATTGCTAAATAGCAACCTTCTTTTTTGCCGGGCTTAGTCAAAGCAACCTTTTACTATTTATAAAAATCATAGCGTGACGAGCGATTATTGGCTAAGGCGACCATACATCTTTGTCCACAAGTCAATTAAATTCGCTTATCGCCTACTGTGCAAATATCCTGGTTAGCTTTTAACCTTTTAGGTAGTATAATTTTAGTTTTCAATACGGGTATAAGATATATTTAATTCCTCGTCACGCGTAAGTCGCAAGTTCCTCTCGAAGCTATCTTTTAATTTATTATATATCATATCTTTTTATGGATTCATGTAGCCAATTCCAGTTTTATCGCCAACCTGTCGGATTACTCAAAATTACTTGTTGTTTGCACGGTTATTAATATTTCATTATTTAATTAGACGAAGTCCTATTTTTCGCCACGATTAATTAACTGACATTTTCCTATTTAAGGACGAAAGAAGACTTGCATTTTTGCTTCATGTAAAGAAGATGGTGGAATTAGTAAAAGTTATATGCAATATATATTTAAGTTAAACCAATGATTCCTATTTGCTCCCAGCTAAAAATATTTGAATAAGCGCCATTGTAAATACAAACAAGAAATTTCTTTACTTTTCAAACATGGTATTTTTGGTGTAACTGGTATATACAGTTAGCGGTGAATTGCGACCGAATTCTCTCCTTCCAATATAACATTAGAGCCGTCAGAACCAAAACCGGTGAAGTTGCCCAGAGGAGTGTTTCGTTTTTCTGTTGATAATGACGGGTAAATGATATTCATAGTGGATGAATATAGATTTTCGGCGTTGCAATGGTTGCTTCCTCAGGCTTCAACACTTGCACTATGACGCTTTTTTCACCAAGGGAGCAAATCGTGCTCTACGGATCTACTTGTTTACGTTAGCGGAACGGTCAGTGGATATTTCTCGTGCAGACAGGGGTATCGGTTTGACGGTATCTACTTATAATCGGGATATTCCTGCTCTCTGAACTATTCAACGGTTTGACTGCTCGATAGTCAAAACATCCATTCGGTTGTCGGTTCTCGTTCGCCACCCTCGGGATTCATGTGGTCGAGGGTCCACTTATGCTCCGGGCAGCTTGTTACAGTGGAGAAACGGCAAGCTAGGGGTCAATTGAGCGTATTAGTGCTGGCTGCCAGCTGCCAATTCTTATCTATAATGTTAAAAATGGGACTAGATAATGAAACAAACGGTTTAAAACATTCTGTATCATGTTTTCTATACTTTTATAAAAAGACATGGCCTAAAACTAACTTATAACCTAAGATGAACAACAAAATAAACATTTAAACGGTCTGAAGGGCAAAAGTATGTTATGAGCGATGTTCACGGTAGCGGTAGACGATAACCCGGCGGTATCATTCACGGTGCTGCTCACGTTAGCTCGTACTATGCGGTTGCGACGATATTCACAACTCGTACTTAAATTATCGCGCTTCGAGTCTAAAATCCGCGGACGCTGTTCACAGTTCTTCGTACTAAAATTCGACCGACGGCGGTATACATGGTATGTCTAACAGTAACCCGGCATCGATCGGCGGTAGGCGGCGTCTTTACACGGCGGCGATCTCTACACGCGGCGGCGGCGATAAACGTCGCGGCGACAGTTGTTAAGCGCCCTTATCAACGGAGATCGGAGGGCACCTGGCGATAAAACACATTCCTGGTCAATACAGAAACAAAAACAAATCTTACGGCATTCAGTGCGTGTGTGTATAGGTGACCGTAAGAAGGAAAGAAAGAAACTGATGCTGCCCATACTTGTAAGGGTCCTCGACAGCGTCAGCAGGATGAAACGACATTGCCCGTACTTGTAAGGGTCCTCGACAATGTCGACCAATAGCGGTAGGAAATCAGGAAAGGAACCGACACTGCCCATACTTATAAGGCTTGTTGACAGTGACGCTAGGATAACATAACATTGCCTGTACTTACAGAAATCCTCGACAATGCTGGCCATTAGCGGGGTAGGACGTAACGAAAGAAGTGGATGGTGAAACACCAAATACATACAAACTTAGCCTCACCTATATTGCTAAAACAGGAAGGCGCGGTCCGGCAGGCGACCCAGGCAGTCCGTTGGGACTGTTGACAAGGTGGAGAACGTGCAGTTCTCAGGGAAATAATGGTCGGTTCGAGCTTAAGTAGGCGGCCCAAACTCCCACTACGCTGACGAGTGACGGTGTGCAGTGATCGCGCATCAAATACTGCTGTTTACGGCGCGCGATTACTATGCTCGGACGCTCTGAAAATCATCGGAAAATTGTATTTCCCGGCATAGCGCAGTAAATCCAATTATAAACCGGTAATATTGAAACTTTATGCATTCCTTTCCCGCAAGAATCAGATTTTTCGGATGTTTAATAAATAAATTAAATTCCGGCGAACATACTGACGCCCAAAAATTAGTAACTTCGATACAGCACTAAATCCCATAACTCCTTGACAATGCCTTTTTTTCTCCTCGTCGAAATATCGTGCATTTGTTTGTGTGCATAAAATAGCTGTTGATTCATCTTCTTCAACACTAAATTTAGTTTCTGAAAGGTTTTTCTTTAATGTAGCTTTTTCGGCTTCACGGATTTCATTTTTGATAAATGTAATCCCCTCTATTCTTCTCATTGGTACATTTTATGTAATTCTATAGTCTGGAAATAAACTTTTCATATTAGCTATATGATCCAGGGTAAGTATTTAAATGTTATTTTAGCTAATAAATCCTGTCAATTTTATTTCAGCTTTTAGTGGAAGTACTGGGAAAAATTTCTCCGCAATGTAATGATATATGCATTACGGACATGGGAGTCAGATTTGACAGTGATTGATTTATAGGCTATGTTATACTTATTGTACTGTCAGTATTATGTATATAACTTTAGGATTTATGAAACTCTGTTCTTTTTCCTGGCTAATAATACGGATTCTGGTCCTGTAGGGCAATGTAAATAAATAAAATAAAAAAATAAATTAGTTTTTGGCTGATACAGTATAACTACCAAATTACAATAGGCAAATTTCACATTTTATGAGATATACAAAAATTGTAACCTTCTTTTTTCTCAGTTCAAAATGCAAAGCAATAAAACATGTTCATATCACGATATTATCACTTCACAAAGCTTTCGTTACTTCACTGAACTGTTTTTGGAGTAGAATATGAGATAGACCTTTTTGAGGCTACCGAAAGCTTTGGCAGCCTTAAATTCGAATTAACTTACTGTTTAATTTAATTTTACTGTTTTGATTTTCTGGATATCGGTATTAAAATTGTGCAAATGTTGAATTTTTAGTGATATATAACTAGCTATGAAGGAAACTTTATTGGAAAAAATAAAAGATAAATTTTTTTTACGCTACATATTTATTTTACACATTTGCCCACCACACAAAATATATTTGAAACATCAAAATAAAGTTCTCCAAGAGGTTGTAAATTATCCCAAAACCTCTTTGGAAATTCCGAATGTGATAAACGAGTCATCATCTATTCTGCAGGCAGCAAACTAGAACTGCAAACATAGAGATGTTAAGTAGTTCGGGTGTAAGGAATAAAACTAATATTTTTTATTCTGGGACTCCTTAAGAAGATTTACAAGCTTCTTCAATAAAAGAAACACCATGCAATTAAAGAAGTAATAAAAAATTGTCGATAAGAACGTTACTGTAACATTTTTTTAGGTTAGATTTATCATGACGGCTAGATTATGCACAGAGATAGGGAGAGAAGTTATAACGCAACGGTACAAATATAAACAGTAAAGGAAAGATACGCACGAATTGACCGATTACTTTATTCCCCTACACCAACGGTTCGGTATAATTTTTTACATATTCTACAGGGAATTTACTGATACGATGTATTTTTTCCACTAAATTAGGAAAAAGCTTATATCAAATGTGAATAAAAGAGTGGACAGGAATAATGAAGACGAATTACTCTTTAAATAAAGTTTTAAAAAATTAATTTGTATGTAATCGTGTCATTTATTAAGCTAATCCGATTACTGTCAGCAACTTTTAATTATGACGCTATTAAATTTATTCAGGGTATTACAAAACATTTTAAGTTTAGAATTTTTTTTAATGTAAATACAATGTAACGTCTGTATTCTGGCATTTACTGAAAAATCGTGGCTCGGGAGGCCTCTCCATTACAGTTAATAAATACTTTTAAGCATTCTTCATAAATATTTGTTTATTTATTTACAGATTATAACTAATAATTACAAATGTACAACAACAATAATCGTATGTATACATTAAATAACTAATTATAACAAAGATATTTCATACAAAATCACCTCATTTGAGAGATTTAAGAAACATTGGGTAAGGACATAAGAGAAAATTGAATTATCCTGAGAGATTATTACTTCTTATACAATATAATGTTTAGCAATGAAACAACTTTTAGAATAATGGATCCCAAGAAAGACACAACATGTATTATTATACTACAGTAAGAGAGGTACAACATCGAAATCATTGGTCTATTCATATTTGGTGTGGTATTCATCATAATAGAATCATTGGGTCCCACTTTTTTGATGAACCATTAAATGACCATAGTTATACCTGAATTTTCTGTAAGAGGAAATACCACAAATGCTTGAAGGCGTCAGTAGGGATGAACGCGACAGAATGTGGTTGCAGCAGGATGGTGCATCTTGACACTACTATCGTGCCTTTCTGGATCAAGGTTTTCCACAGAAATGGATTGGTTTCATGCAGTGGCCACCAAGGTCTTGAAATATCATTCTGTAACATTTCTTCCTACATAGTTATATAAAAATAGAGTATTTCTCAATCGACCAAATCTGTGGAAGATATACAGAATAGAAATAGGAATACCTGCGGAACCATTACGGCACTAATGTTGTTCAAGGTCCCGGAAGATGTGAGTAAAAGACTAAAATGTGCAATCAACAAGGGGGCCATTTATTGGAACATCTATTAAGAACCAATAATTAATTATTAGCCAGTAATAAGTAGTCAAATTATTCTTCATAGATTACTATTATTTTTTAATATTCAAAAATGTTTTGTATTTATTTAAAGGGAAGAATTTCCCCCATCTTGTTCTGATTATGTTTACTTACATTGGAGTCAAATTTGTTGCTTTTTATTATAGATATTTGTTTGTGTGGTCTTTTTTTTTATTAAACAGGGCTTCAATGAGAATGGGAGAAAATTTGGCAAAAAAAAATAACGAAGTATCTCAAAAACTTTAGGAATAGGTGTAGGACATACTGAACAAAATTTATAGAGTTTTTAATATTCTACAAAATAAAATACAAAAAGTGACATATTTTAATTTAAAATTATTCACAAATATTTAGTACAAATAGTCCTTAGTTAGGACCAGTGGCGCCGTCAAATCCCTTGACGAAAATGAATAAATAAGAACGATCAAGACGAGTACAAAATAGTAGGGAGCACTACAAAAACGTTGCGGGGGGGGGGGAGGGGGGAGCGCACATACTCTTAGTTACGCCACTGCTTAAGAGAATTCATTAATGAAAATATTACTACATTGCTTCTATTTGTGATTGAATGGATCTTTGAAAATTCAACATTAAATCGTAAAAATAATTCATATACAGAATGTGCTTTTTAACAAATACAACTTTATGCTATCCTCGTTTTTTGGCACGTCCAGGAGAGTCCCAAATATTTTTAAAATATGGTTAAGTTAATCCTATACCACCACAAATATAGTTTCTTGGGAAATTTTACCTAAAAGGAATAAAATTACTTCATTCAATCGTTGACTCATTCTGTATATTGTACGTATTTTATATTTTCAATTAGTTGCTAAAAAAATTAGTACACCGCCCACGATTTTTTTTGGTTTAACCAGTTTTGCCCTACAGTCGGTTACAAATTATTGAAATTGATATTGCCCAAATTTTATGGAAACCGATTTATTGCCCTAACTAGGGGAAAAACAGGGTCAAACGCTTTGCGCTCTATGTCGATCAGAGCACTTAAAGACGAGGGATTATTTATGGGAGTAGTTATCAACTCCACTCAGGAAAAAAAAGTCATTGCCGTGCATTGTAATTTTTGTATTTTATTGACGGTTTTATAATGTTAAATTGGATTGTACAGGGTGTCCGGATTTCGTTGTTTTGCCGGGTAGCTCCGCTATTCTTAAAGTAAGCGTAATGCGGTTTTCGTGAAGTGGTGCTACTTTTGCGTGAAACGAAAGTTGCCGCAGACAGAATTTTCACAGCACTCTTAGTATAGACACAGTTTTTTTTTTTAGGAAATTTGCCATTTTGGGACACCCCCGGTCATCTTTTTAGTTATCAAAAAGGTAAATATTGACTGAAATAAAGTTTTTCACGTAAAATTCAGTGGTGTCGTTACTTTTTCTCTAGGTACTACTGTTTTTAGATATAAATCAGTCCTGTGTTTTTTTAATGGACTACCCCGTATATTATAGACCGTTGCATTCCGCTTACTATGGTTTACAAGCCAAACGGCTTCGCATTCCCTCCAGGGATTATTCACTCATACCAGGCATAAAAAGACACCAAAAGTATGAAGCTCTGTGGGAACCCTTTCCATGTTATCGGGTCCTAGGTGACGTTGTCTGCTGTATTTCCTACAAACTTTCGGACAGTTTGCGCGGTTGCTAGGAGAATTGCATTCTGCAGCGGCTTATACAGATGCTCACTAAGGCCCAGTCCCTTGATGTTTTGTAGGAGGTTCTTTAGTATCACTCCAGTTGTTGACAGTATTATGGGAATCGTTTGGACGCCGTTCATTGCCCATTGTCTTTGAATTTGGACCTCCAGATCTTTGTATTTGGCGATCTTCTCGTTGTATTTTGGCCTTAGCCTTGTTGTTGTTAGGTACAGCAATGTTGATTAGTGTAGTTCGCCTGGAAATCTTATCTATTAGTATAATGTCTGGTCTATTATGAGCTACTGTCTGATCCGTCAGAACCGTTCGGTCCCAATATAACTTGAACTGGTTGTTCTCAAGAATAGGCTCCAGATTGTACTTGAAATAAGGCACTTTTCCTACCTGTAATAGGTTTAACTTTTCTGCTAACTCATGGTGGAGTATCTTAGCGGCTGAGTCGTGTCTTTCCTTATACTCGGTTGCGACAAACGCTTGGCATCCTCCAGTTATGTGCTGAATTGTCTCCGATGTTCGACAGCCATATCTGCATTGCTCATTTTCTATTGAGGGATCTCTAATGATGAACTTCCGATAGTTCTTCGTCCGAATAACCTGGTCTTGGATAGCTAATAAGAAGCCCTCCCTCTTCGGAAACATCTGTCCTGAAGTCAACCAGTAGTTCGACACTGAGTTGTCGACATTGTCCTGATTGACCTCATTTGGATGCTGTCCATGAAGTGGCTTCCGTAGCCAGGTTTGTAACTTCTCTTGGTCTGTTTGGTGGTGAGAAGTAATATTTTGTTCCCTTAACTGTAGCGGCGTTGAATCGTCTGCCTCGCATATTGCTCGATATAGTGTGGAAGAGTCCGCCAACCAGTGGAAATATGAACGTAAGTTTATTATTTGTTGGTCGAGCTGCTTACCAATATCCACCAATTCCTCCTTGGTGTCTCGGAAGCATTGTACGTTCAATAGCACTCCGAGGGTGATGTTTTTGTGCTTTTGTTAGGAGTGTCCTTATTTTTCTTTGCAGGTTTTGGATGTCCGTCCTGCTCCACTTTACAATTCCCAACGAGTAGCTCAGCGCAAAGCCATGGTCAATTCTTTTAGCCTGTTTCATACCTAGAAGTGTGTATGTTTGGTCTGCTTCCATTGCAGCTATAGTTTCACCGTTCGGCATTTCAAAAGCCCCCGGTTGTATCTTCCCTTTAACGATGTTCAAAATACGGTATTTGTCAAGTCCAAATTGCATTCCGATATCCCCGGAGAACTCCTTTACAATTTTAAGCATTTGTTCCAGCTGGTTTCTAGTTGCAGCCATCAGTTTAAGATCATCCATGTATAGCAGATGATTCACTCTTACTACCTCTTTATTATTTCTAACGCTAAAACCGTATCTGGTTGAGTTCAAACGGCGTGATAGTGGGTTCATTGCAAGGCAGAACCACAATGGGCTAAGTGAATCGCCCTGAAATATTCCCCTTCGTATCGGAATGGTGTTAGTTTCGATGGTGTCGCTGGATGGCACATGTAATTGGATCCTAGTTCTCCAGGTTGACATGGTCCGTTCTAAAAAGGAAACAAAATTATTATCGACTCTACACATTCTCAATATAGTTTTGAGCCACTCATGTGGCACCGAGTCGCAGGCCTTCTTATAATCCACGTAGGCAGCAAAGAGGTTTCTTCGGTTGGCACAGGCTTGGTTACATATGACAGAGTCAACAATCAGTTGTTCCTTGCATCTCATTGCTCCCCTCGTGCATCCTTTCTGTTGAGTTGCAATGATGTTATTTTGCTTATAATATGCATAGATGCGTTGGGTCAAGCAAGAGGTGATCACCTTATACAGTGTGGGTAGGCAGGTGATCGGCCTATACTTAGCTGCTTACTATTATTATACTTTTTAGTTTACATGATTTAATTTTTTTAGGAGGCCGTGGAAAACAAAAAAAAACTTTCAAAATGCAACTGTCAAAGTCTCAAATTATATTAAGTCTTTTGCTTGTATGTCCACTACTGGTGTCAATTTTCAAATTATTATTAGGTATTATTCATAGTTCATTTATTATTTTGTCAGTTTCTGATATATTATTCAGTTATTTATTTTCCTATAATATGGCTGCAAATGAACCCTTTGAAAACCGTCACAAATATGATATGCTTTGTTGTGTCATACAATGTAATTAAGAGTGTGAAGCTACGCAAATGTATTTAGATATGTATGTGTATCATTAAATGTTCTTGGATTTTTATATTCATATTATCATGTATAATTATCTGGAAAGGAGGCAACCCCATAAAGCGAGATTTAACCGCATTAAAAATAATTTATTAAATTTCGGAACATTCTTCAAGCCGTGGTCAAAAGTTTACAATAAGCTACAACAAGACATCTAAGAAGTAAATATCTTGGCAAGCGTAGAAAATAATCCCTTCATCTTCATTTCATCGGCTTTAAAATGAAGTAGGAGTGCCATTTAAATTTAAACTCGTACACAGTTTGCATTTTGGAGACGCGCAACGAAAAGTCATTTTCTGTAAGTGGTATTTGCAAAATTTAAACGAAAAAGTTATATGGTCTGACGAAGTTTTTATTAGCGTGTAGGTAACATATATTGGTCATAAGAAAACCATAACATTATATTTCCTCGCGAACGACAGGGGAGATTCGGATTCATTGTCTCTTGCTTTATTACTGGATCTATAATTAAATATCACATATATGAAAACATTCTCACCGCAGATCGTTATTTATAAATACTGGAACATATTATACCAGAAGTTCGTGAAAATGTGCCTTTGAATCAGTTAAATAGTATGTTCTTGCAAGAAGATGGAGCTTCTGCCCATAATTCCCGAATCATTCGACCTTATTTAGAAAATAAGTTTTTAGGGCGCTGGATTGGTATACCAGGTCCCATTAAATGGCCTGCTAGATCCCCGGATCTTTCAGTAATGGACTTTTTCTTATGGGGCTATCTAGAAAATAAAATTTATAATACTAAACATCAGATGATGCAGGATCTAAGAAATGCCACAGAAAGAGAATTCAGAAATTTACCAGGTCGACCCCTTGTTTTACTTAATGCTTTACGCAGATTAAGAAAAGTATGTCGGTATTGTATTTAACATGATGGTTTACAATTTGAACAATATCTTTAATTCTTGTTATTCTAAATAATTATTCTTATAATGTATAATTTAATATAATTGAATAATTTAATCTATAATAAAATGTTGGTTATACATCTGACAAGGCGTTTTAAAATATAGTGGCTTGATCTAATTTCCACGGCCTCCTAAAAAAATTAAAACATCTAATCTAAAAAGTATAATTTAATGACTTAAACCAAAGAAGAATTATTAAGTGTTATATATCGTTGAAAATCCCTTAGTAAGCCGAATGTAACGGTCTATGAATATATGGGTTGTTCTATTAAAAAGAAAATACAAGTTTGATTTATATCTAAAAAATACGTGAAAAACTTTGTTTGAGTCAATATTTACTTTTTCGATAACGATGTTCGCGAAACCCGCATCCCGCTAACTTTAAAAATACCGGAGCTACCCGGTAAAAACCACGAAATTCGGACATCCTGTACATTTTTAGTTCAAGTCCATTTATTTAATAAAAACCGGAGTTCGGTAACCCAAACTTCGTAGCTGATCAGTAGTTATTAATAATTTTGTCTGTTTAACCCCATCAAATAATTTGTCGAAGGAATTTGTAGCAATATAACAGAAAATGTTGTTAAGGCCTTCGAGTCCTTAGCTAATAAGTAAACCAAGTAATTTAAACGTAATGTAGCTACTATTTCATATAATGCGTTTTGTAGCCTTTAAGATTTTAATCCAGATTTTCCTGACAGAGCTTTCTTGTTTGGTTTAAAATTATGCAAGGGAGGGGTTATTTACGTCGGCACTATATATAAACAACTAAACTGGGATTACGTATTAAGTTAGTAGAAGTTGGAATAACAAGTAAGCTGAGGTTAATCATGCATGTTTGCCTGCATTTTACCGTTCTATGGATTTTATGAGAAGTTGAAAAGACAAACGACGTTCCTAGTTTACGAATAAATTATTTTGTGCAATCTCAAGAATTTTTTAGAGGTTGCAGCAATTCGAAAAGTAGAAGGAAGCGTTTTCTATACAAAATATTCTGGAATTAGAGTTTAGTTTTAAAAATATGTAGAGTTCCTATTATAAAATCACGCTATACTTGATTTTTTTTAAAGAGAGAAAGAGAGGGAGAGAGAGATAATTTAGTAATTTTGAAGTGTATTAACATCAGGCTGCAGGACATTTAGCACTAAAACTCAGCACAACTCAACATGCAATATCTCTATCTTTATCCGACATATTACCTATAATTCAGTTCTCGTTCCTCTATCCTCAATAAATATTATTTTTTGAATAATTTTATGTGTGTTTATAGAGTTTCAGAGCATGTTGGTCAACATTTGTATCAAAATCACAAATAAAAAAGAAATTGAAAGTAAAATCAGAGAAAATGTAAAGTAGCTATTAAAAAATGAATTCTCCAATGGTCGATGTAAATGTCGATCAATTTCGTTTTGTTTAACAAGTATGTAACATAAAATTATTAACTATTGCTTTTGAAATTTTTTGTTGAACAGTGTTTTTCGTGTTTTTATTCAACACTTTGTCGAGTTTACTTTCAAATATTATAATGTAATTAAATATCTGAAATTCACATATTAATTGTAGATTTTCCTAGTGTAGAGCATAATAAATACTCGAAAGCTTGACTTACGAAAAACGGATTTTCCTGTAATCAAGGTACAGCATAGTATATGCACTTTAGGGGCTTAAGGACTAATTACTCTTATCGGTCAGATGTAATAAGGAAGTGAATATTGAAAAGTGAAATAATTGATGACTATAATGAATTTCGAATGACGCCAATCGGATTATCTTTGCGTAATTGCTTATTTATTTCCTTTTTTTTTGATATTCCAGGAAACTTAATAACGGAATCTAATGAAATTTTTCTGAGAGTCCTAAGAGCGAACTTTGAGAACCTGTAAATAGGTTTTTAATAGAAAGGGAATTGGTTAACTTTTGATACATTTGGAGGTGATAGGCCTTAAGTACATTTTCGTAAGTGATCCTAGTACGTGAAGCTTATTATTTCCTTTTTCTAGGTTCTAGTTAAGTTTGACTGGATTTCTGAGAGAAAACAATCTGATAAAACTCGGGT
Organism: Diaprepes abbreviatus; assembly: GCA_034092305.1. Classification (NCBI taxonomy): domain Eukaryota; kingdom Metazoa; phylum Arthropoda; class Insecta; order Coleoptera; family Curculionidae; genus Diaprepes; species Diaprepes abbreviatus. The sequence continues at coordinate 23,969,656 of JASJET010000121.1, forward strand.
TTCATAGAAAGTTTATGCTTGAAACCTGTCGATATATATCTATAATATGGTAATGTATGATTTGTACTGGGATTGGCTGCGTATGTACGAAATATAGTTTGAGATCGCATAAATTTACTATCGTTAGAAACAGGACAGAGATAAGAATAGATCTCTAAGAGATAAACTTTTCTAGTGAGCTGATTCAATACTTCATTCGGCCAGGCCTTGTCGAAGCTATGTCAAATCAGCGTCAAGACGACGTTTGAATATCTATCTCGAAACTAATTAAATGTAGGTAAACATTAGACTTTAGAGCAGACATTGTAAGATGTTTTATTTTTAACTTAATTTGGAAAACCTTTAAAAAAGAACATTTATTTGATTAAAAGTTAGTAGTTGTTGCTGATTCTCCGGATAAATAATACCTATAAACAATTAATTATTGATACAAATTTCAAATTTGTTATTTGTTTTTACTAAATTCGTCATCTTATTTCAACAATAACTGTAAAAAAAATTAATAAATTCTAATTCTCACCTTAAAACCCCTCGTTGATAATAATAAAAGGGTTTGCAGCGTAACAAAGGAATAAAATGAGAGAAAATAGTTTTGAATAGTTGAATTTTATGATTTTTAAAGTTGTACCTTTTATAAAATTCGAGAACCTTCTGTGTAGTTATAGGAACAATAAATTAAATAGAAAAATTGGGTTATTAAAACTTATTTTGCATATTGAATAGCAATTTATAACGAAAAACTGAAATATAATCGTAAAATATTTACAGACAAACATTATTAAAATTAAAGTGATAGCTTAACCTATAAAAAAAGAATTAGTACAAAATGAATACAATATTGTAGAGAAAAATTCCCTGAATGGGATATTTGTACCTGTTTGGTGGAACAAAGAGATTGAAAATTTCGTTCGATGATAGAAAGTTTGAGTTTTAGATCACGTTCTGTATTTAGCTTGTTTCTGTATTTATCTTTTGAGTAGATGTATGTTGAAAATCCTTTCTCACATGGATATGTTGTACAAAAGGGCAATAAAACTTTAATGGCTTTTTGAGCCAAAACAGGATACTCATTTCTTACACTGAGCCAAAAATCAATTCAAGAATGACCTTTAAAAACAGTTTTTAGAGAATTGTCAGGGGATGTCAATAAGCTTTTTTTCCAGTAAAGTTAAAAAAGTTTCCGAAGTTTTATCCCTTTGGAAAAGATTATGTATCCATTTGTTCGATACAGATATAATTAGAAAAATAGTCCTTAAAGGTTAATTGAAGGTTTATGAGATGTTTAGGAATATCCCTTTTAATATTTTCGTTAAGTTGAAGTTCATTTTTTAATAAAATGGTCCTGAGAGAATCAAAATATTCACACTCATTCATCTGCAGATATTGAATCCAAAAGTTGAACTTGTTTAGCGTGGCTGCTATTTCATCATGTATATTGAAAATAGTGATACTTGAGTCTTGTAAAGACAGATAAAAATCATTTAATTCATAAAAAAATTATGTCTATCTCCGCAAGTTTTAGCAGATTCGCAAGAGAACAAATAAAATGGGTGGTCAAGAAAAAATACTCAAAACTTTGCCACGAGAAAGCCATCAACATTCTGTATAAAGTAAATAGGCTTCCAAATTCCTCACAAAGCACATGAAATAGACGAGAGTTTGTAGCATGCGATCTTATAAAATTCACAACAGCGTCGCTTAAAGTACTGGATAACTTTGCAGGAATGCGCTTACATACCAGTGCTTGACTATGAATACAGCAATGAGTCCATTTCCTATTCTTGTTAATCTCCTTTGCCTGCACCACAAGACCAGAAATTCTTCCGGTCATTGATTTTGCACTTTCATTGCACACTACCAAACAAAAAGACCAATTTATTTAATTTTTTTCAAAATAGTCATTGATTAATATCGACAATTTCTGCATCTTTTGTATAGGTTTTTAGTGGTTTTGCAAATAATATATATTCTCGAATGGAATAGTTAAAAACATATTTAACATAGAAAAGCAATACTGCAGTGTTTGCTACATCGGTCTACTTGTCAAGCTGAATAGTGAAATAATTCAATTTTATTCACATCTCACATCATTTACCAAATCATTAATTCTCCGCGACAATATGTTTTTTGATAAGAGAACGAGGTCAATTTTCTTTGTCGCATTTTTTTCATAGCATACACTTCGTGATGTCTATAGCACACGGTCCAATCCAATTTTCTGCCACTGTATGTGTTCGTTCAGAATTAGCAATTTTGTAACTAATTCGAAATGATGCCTCGAGCGCCATTTTAGTATCTTCGTTTAAATCTGTCAGAAAAGAAGAAACACTAGACTTTTTATAACCTGCTAATTTTCTTTCACAATACTCAACGGGTTTTTCTTTGTGATCCGTATGTTTTGTTTCAAGGTGTCTACGAAGAAGAGATGGTTCTAAACTGCTGTTGGCCAAGATTTTTTCATTACAGATTACACAAAGCGGTTTAGGTTTTGACTCCTCCCCGGTAAAATAAAAACTTATTCGTAAATACCTAGTGTCATATTTTCGTTCCTTTCCTTTTTTTTCATTCTGTTTGCCTATTTATTCTTTGCTTTCAGTCTGGCGAGACAGTAGCTCACTACAACTGCCACCCAGTGTTGATCCAAGTCAGAGACTGATATAGAAGAAGCAATTGATTGCCCATCCAACTTTTTGTTAGACTTGGCAAAACTAACCGTTTTTTACCAACCATCCATCAAACTTTCACATTCCACGTGCACATGTGTGATTTGTAAAGCTTGGATATTTGTTGTAATTTATTTACTCAAGAAAAAATCACTAAACTAGATTCCACTAATAATATTTATGTACACAGTATGCATTAACTAGTAACTCTTTTATCTTTTTGAAATCACTAGAAGTTTTTAAGCTCATCGTACCATTCCCCATATGTGACTGTGGCGTTTTTATTTCGGCAGATGTTATTCTCCTTCTTTCATGCGCATTTGGAAAAATCTTGATTCGCCGAAGTAGAAGTTGCCGGCTCGTTCCAGAATTTACTCGCATCACCAGCAGCGTAGCGACTCGTCGTGTTACAAATTGTTGCCTGTTTCGATGTTAAATTTAAAATTCTGCCATTATAATATTTTTTTCGCAATCCTCTTTATAAAGCTCGTGAAGTCCTGGGGTTCGCGAGCTATTGCTTTGGAAACGCAGGTCTAGAGTGATAATTTATTAAATGATATAACAGGTTGGGGTTGAGAAGCCCTTACTCTGCACCTTAGTTACTGGGTCGTCTGTTCATTAGTTTGTCTTTTGGGTATAAGCCTTCGGGACTAATGGTTCTTTGAAGGTGTTTCTAGTAAAAAGAAGATGATGTGTGAGGCTGTTTTAGAAAAAACTGATACATTAACCCAAAGAGATTCAAGTGTGTATAGAAGTGATGACTGACTCATATTAAGCACTGTTTTTTTGTGTTATTTTTATGCAAGGTGATATTACATGACCTTTTAATAATACTATAATTTGGAAAATATGAGTATATAATAAATATAAATATATAAGAAATAACTTAAGCCATGGAAACTATGTTTGTAAAAGAAATACTGAATAGAAACAAGCGTATTTATTTTCGTCAGTTTGCGCTTCCTCTTAGTCGAACTATTAAAATATATTTATCTAAAACTTATCCTGGAAAGATTATCCACAAAGAAAATTTTCTATGAAGATCGCTGATGAGTAAAAATGAAACATCAAATAATCTTTAAATAAACTGATGTTGGGTCAGGTCACATATTACATTTATTAAAAATCTATTAATATATGACCTATATTTTTAAAACTAACTTAAGGAAGGTCAAAACATAATGTCAGATACATCAGACTTTTCTGGAAAGAAAAGATTAGGAAAAATAATGTTGATATATCGTACGGAAACCAAATCACAGTTTTCGAGTAAATGCCTTATATATATTATATATCGGGTAAACATATAAATACTACAAAGAAATGTAGTAAATGGAAGTAGCAATATTATAAAATGATGTTTTTGAATTCACAACCTTTTTTAGTAATATCGGTACATTTAGGTTTTCTTAAACGACACAACTTTGATTCTATACATGGATTGCCCAAAAAATAAAAGTTAATTGGACGACTAAAAATGAATTTTATAAAATTTGATGTTCAATAATATGTTGTTCGGGGTAAACTCACAAAATGGAGAATTGTGTTTTCTAAGCATTTTTCTCTTAAATAAATTTTTAAAATAGGAAAAAAAATATACATGAAATTGAAAAGCAAATTGATACAGAGTAAGTAAAATTTTCAAGAGTTTAAAGGGTTTGATAGTCCAAGATTTTCAGTGCTTAAGAGCTACGTTAAATATCTAAGCAATAATTTTATTACATTAAAAACCTACCATATAGATTAAAACATGTTACATGATTATTTTGCTTATCAAATTTTTGTTTATTGAGATGTCCTCCAATATAGATTTTTGCCACATTTAGCCCTACTTTAGTTAAAAATTATCAAAAGAAAGATCTTATTTGTCTTAATTGCAGCCCAAATGTCTATAAAAAGAGACTGGAGATCCGAGCCTTTGAGGTTATCTTTTATTTAATGTATTTTTTAACTCAATATCTTGACGGTTATCTTAAGAATAATTACTTATGAATGACATTTGTTTTGGTTTTATCTCGATCTCGAACAAAACGCAAGAAACAAAAGAATCTAATCATTTATTTAATTTCTCTACTTTACAACACAAATCATAGGTCGATGTACCCTTCAAATTGGTAATACCACAATTTTTTCTTTTAAATATTTTCAAAAGTAAATATATTTCAAGTTTACATTAGGCTGAAATCACTTCACTATAATTCTACTTGACGATCTATAATGATTCATATGGCAATTAATACTTTATTCCTTCGCATTCATCAACGAGCAGCTAACTCCCTGTTTGGTAAAATAATGTTAGCCGTAGATGCACTAGATGAACTTAAAATATATGCTTCGGGGCACTTGTCCAGAAGTCGCCGTCTGCTTGTCCAAAAAAAAAATAAACTAAAGGTTAGCCTAAACAGTAAAAGGGAGACTTGAAATGATATATTGATGAATATTACATGCCTTGTAGTTTTAATTTGTAATGGGTATTTACCTGACAGTTTGGTTACTTTGAGACATCTTGTTAAACCAAAATATTCCTTTATAGACAAGAGGAGCCCCCGTGGATGTCCTACACTTTTCAGCATATTGACGTATTGATTCCGCTTGTCGACATCCGAAATTACAGAAATTCTATTTTTCGTGATACCTTGATTAGAAGGATATATGGTACCTACAGGCAGTGTTGCCAATTGCAGATTAGTGACTTATGACTGTATTCAGAGCTGCAGTTAGGTTGGCAGTTGTGATTTCACTTTTTTGGGCTTTTTGTCCTTTATAAGGGATTAGCCGATAGATATCGTCCCTTTTTTCGAGAATGTCTGTTGTGCAAGTATAGGTGCGTTGCTCGAACGGCTTTTTGTCGATTTAATCCTAAAGCAAGTTTTTTCCTGTGGGCAGTTATAGTTTGATAATTATGTTGCGTAGTTATAGTTTAAAGTTGTAACGGAACTTTTCCGGATGTTGTCCCACAAATGCAAAAAAACTTGGCAGTAAGATTTGAGGCTACGTGTCAACTTGGGTAAGTCAAATTTCATCCTTGTATTCCTGGTTTAAAACTAATTTTTATTTTCTGCATAGATTGATAAAAACAGTCACTAATTTTGGGTGCTTATTTCAGGCCTCTTTCTTCTTCTTCTTCTTTTCCACCGATCTTTCTTTCTAGATCTTTTCGTCGATCATTCACCAATATTTTGTCGCCCTGTCGATAGTTCGGCGATCCTCGTTTCTCTGCCTCTATATGTCCCATTCGTCTGCTTTTCAGCTCTTCCAAGATGATACTGACGTCCCAGCAGAAACTGCAACAGACAATCCCATTCTTGGTAATCAATCTACCACGCTTAACCATCTTGAGACTCCAAGTTATGGTAGTAAAATTGGACATTTTTTAATTAAATTGTTTTTAATTTTTATAAACGATATCGCTGAATCAATTGATGTTGAATTCCTGCTGTTTGCTGATGATTTAAAAATGTACGTCCAAGTTTAGTCGAAGGAAGATTGTGATAGATTGCAAAATAGTGTTAGTGCAGTCCAGAGGTGGTGTGTAAGTAATCAATTGCTATTGAATGTGAGCAAATATTCAGTGATGTCTATAACTCGTAAAATATATCCAATTCTATATAGTTATCAAATAAATGGTGACCTACTTAAAAGAGTTGATGCAGCTAAGGATTTGGGTGTTGTATTGGATTCTAAACTTAACTTTAACCTTCATTATAGCAGAAGAGTGTCTGAAGCTAATCAATTGATGGGCTTAATTATTAGAAACTGTAGATCATTTAAGAATATTGAAATCCTAAAATTATTGTTTATAGCACTAGTAAGTAGTAAACTTGAATACTGTTCACTTGTTTGGGCTCCATTTTATAATAAATATGTTTTGACTATGGAGAACGTCCAGCGCAAGTTTATGAAGTATTTGTGGTTGAGAATTGAGGGAGTGTACCCACCGGCCGGGATAGACAATCGACTGTTGCTGGATAAATTTAGTTTGCAAAGTCTTGAAATGAGACGTAACTTACATTTAGTTTTATTTTTACACAAGCTAGTCAACGGTCAGATTGTTTGTCCTCAACTTTTGGGCGAGCTAAATTTTAATGTGCCACGATTGACGAGCAGGCATTGTGTATACTTTCATTTAAGGATACCTAGGACTAATGTATGTTGTATGTCGCCAATATATCGAATGTGTTCTGTGTTTAATAGGGTGTCGCAATCGTGTGATCTGAGTATGAGTTATACCCAATCTTTACGTTCCTGTTCAGTATTACTGTAGTTCTGGGACTGCTATTGTGATATTATTTCTGTTATTTTGTAATAAGTACGTTTTTTTTTTCTGTTATATTTTATTGCGTGATATTATTATTATTATTTTGTAATAGATGTTTTTTTTTGTTATATTTTATTACGGCCCTATTAATTATTGTTGTTGGGCTTTAATGTTAATAAATAAATAAATAAATAAATAAATTTATTGAATTATTGAAATATTACTGTTTAATTACTAATTTACTTAAACCCATAATGATATCGGTAGTATACGAAGTAGTACAGATAGATCACAAAAATTACAGCAACTTACATGTAAGGGTTGCGGTCAATGGAAGGTTATGTAACATTTTTTGGTTTGGTCATATGCCGCTCACTAGCGATTTCTTTTTGGGCTAAATATTTATGATATATTTTCATAGATATTATGATTTATAACATATGTAAAGGGTAATATAGGATAGGGTACTTTTCTTATCAATTTTATTATTAAGACATTTTGTACTAAATTATAAAATTCAACCGGTTAGTAACCTTTAATAATTTCAGCAAAATAAGCTAGCTCTTTTCTGTTATTATTTAAACTTTGTTAAGATCTTTTAAATATGCCTAATAAGATTATATGGTAAATTTCTGTGACTAGGTTGGCCTAGATCTTTCATACTTTAGATATTTCAGTTTTTTTTTCCCACTAGGAGGACCCAACATTAAAGTGGGTGGCGCCTTATTTTTATCGGCTATAACCTTCGCTAACTCTACGCGAGATAATCGAATGGGCAAATTTGGGGTCCAATGATAAGTGAAGAAATAGTACCATAGATATGGAAAACACTCATTAGAGTAATTTTTGTGAGAAAAGATAATTCACCACCACTTCATTAGATATTTAATTTTATGAAATCGTGTTAACTTTGTTAATATATTTAAATGTGATGAATTTGAGTGTCTGGTTTCTAGAATAGATATTTTTTTTTCACCACTTAATAGCATAGAGAAGGATCTGTTATGATGTGGGAATGTTTTTACACAGATATTCTTAGAGGTGTACTGATATTAATCTTACAGAAAACTCCTGGAAGTTAACCAATTAAAAAATTCCAAGAGAAAATTCAACTCAACTTTAATAAAAAAAAACTAGTAGAAGCATGGCACAGCATAGATAAAAATAATGAATGAAAATTCAATAAAGAGTATCTTAGAATGTTTGTCGTTTTGTTGTATCAAAATATCTCGCTTCTTTTAAGAGTTATGTGCATTTTTGCACACAATACCATGAAAATATTTTTATGAGAATATTACGGAATATCAAAATATCTCATTATAATTAAAATTAATGCATGAAGAAAAGTTGAAAAAATATATACACATCGAATAGATAACCTCCTTTTTGTCAGTTACCTAAAAAGCATTTAAAATAACTTAAATCATTAACCCAATTCTAACGTTTTTAAAAGACATTTTAGCACGAAAAATTGCTGTGTTAATATCGTTTTACAAATGACCGTAAAAAATTATATTAAAGATTGTTTTTTAGCTTAGTTCTGTATAACAATTTCGCCATGCCCCAGATGTCTTTATCACATCCTCATAATAAACATTTTACATACTATAGTGCTAGGTTATTAATTATAAATTTACGTACGAATCACAGCCGCTTTTCAGACAAAAGCTGAATATTAATTTAATGGGGCGACGTGACAAATTGTGCTCCGCCTGATTTTCCGCATTTCTGCCAGTGGACTAATGATTGCGGCCGCATGAATTATTGATAATATACATTATACATCCCATAATTTTGGCACATTGTGGAGCAGGTCAGGGTTAATCTTTGATGGACCATATAGAGTCATATAAACATTTCTAAGCAATTAAATAACATCTAGATTGGAAGCACAAGAGAATACACCAAAATATCATACTTAGTTTCATATCGATGGAGTAGCGTTTCTTTGTAGAGTTCAGCGTTCAAAATGTATGTATTTTTGACATATTCGAATCAAAAGTTTTATTCCTAATATAATATGGAAATAATTTTAAATTAAATAATTAAAGGTATTTTATTATCTCTAATTAATAAGAGTAAAGTTTTAAAAATGCTTTCACATACTTTCTAAATTGTTCAGGTAACGAAATAAAATTCATCTAATAAACAAAATTTTTACTAGCAAATAAATATATCAATACAGAATATTACCTTACATTTCTCGAGAAGTTTTAAAATATTGCCACAAATAATGCTTTACACGTATTATTTTAGGTGTTTCCCCTTTATTTTTTATATTATTGGAGATTATGGAGTATATACAGGGGGTCCGGTAAGTACCTTTACTTTGTCATAGACAAAAAATCCTAAAGTCCCTCTTAGCGGAGATACAGAGCCCTAAAGGTGTACCCAGCTATTTAACTTATTGGCTCTAAGTTGTAACTGACTTGTATAATTTAATGAAATCTGAATTTTATAGAGGCCATAAAGACTCATTAAACCATACTACAGTAGATGGTTTAAGACCATCAGAGAAGTCAGGAACATACTTGCAACCACACTCATTGGGTCTAATTTTTGACAGATGTCATTTTACAGAGTTTAAAACTGATTTTTTAAATATTTTGGTCATACCTTTTCAAAAAAGGTACTTTTAATTTATCTCGATAAAACTCGCGGTTTCCGAGACAAATCGGTTTTTATGCGAAACATTCAAAAGTTACTAATGCTTAACACAAACCGGTAAAAATCAGGTTATTATTGTTAATACCTACATAATAAATTGCTATTGACGCAACTTGTCAAAACCGCCTTCAAGGAAAAATAGTTTTAAAAAATGGAAGAATATTCTTACGCAGTCTGCTGATATGCAATTAATTTATGATGAAGTGCTGTCAAATTCTTTGAAGGCACGAAGACTTTATGCTGAAAGATTTCTAGCTCGAACATTGTCATGTCCAAAAACCTTTCAAAGGGTTGATCGAAGCCTAAGGAAAACAGGTAAAAGATGATTGGAAAATAATTATTAGAGTTGACGAATTAATTTTCTACATGTTTTATTCAGGGTCATTTTTGCCGCAACGTGGCAGTGAGGGCCCTCCCAGAAGAGCACGAGACCCTCATGTAAAGGAAAAAAATTTGCAAGATATTGCTGCCAACCCTTCAAACAACATAGGAAAGCTCGCGACAAAAACCATGTTACAAAATGGATTCTACATGAAACTCTAACAGAACAGTTACTTCACCCGCACCAAGCTGAAAAAGTTCACGCTATGTCTCCGGATGATTATCTCGCCAGACTTCAATATTCCAACTTGTTTATACCGCAACATAACCTAAAAATGTTTGGACTGATGAAAACCTGTACGCTATAATTCAAAACACCAACAAAGGTTTGTTGTAAATATTTGGGCTGGCATCATCGGAAATAACCTTATAGGTCCATGTTTTTTGGATGGAAAACTTAATGGTGAGATTTATTTACAATTTTTTTTAGCAAAATTTAAATAATTTATGGGAAGATGTACCTCTTGAGTGAAGAATGCAAATATGGTACACGCATGATGGTGCTCCACCTCATTTTAATGGTACAGTACGTCAACTACCATTTTTGGCCCTCGATGAATAGGTCGAGGTGGACTTGTTTTAAGGCCACCAAGGTCTCCAGACCTAAATCTATTGTCTCTTTGACAAAAAAAAAAACTTGGACTGCAATATAACGTAGAAGGTCATGGATTTTGCCAGATCATAGCAACCTCAAGGGTACAAATCAGTACACGACCAGAAATTCGTCTGTAGCGATGGTGTTCTCAAATCTGTATTTATAAGTACTATGCCCCAAACTCCCATCATAACCCCCTTTGCTCACCAACGTATAATATCAACGACCAAACACACTTCTAATAACTTCAGACTGACCTTCAACTAAACGTTCAGCTGTTGTATTCAAGATCTCCTGAAGTTTAATTTCAGCTCGAGATTCAGTTACAGAAATGTGTTCGTAAGAAGGACAACAAGGAGATTTGGACCTACTTAAACTGTAATATGACGAATACACTTGATGTCTCGCCTTCACTGATCACTTCCTTGTTTATTTATGGGAGTGACAAGAAGATCTGGAGTTAACATAATAAGCTAACACTTCTTCCGGAGTCAAATGTCTACATTGTTCAGAACACGTCTTCTTTTTCGAACTTTCTCCGACTTTTTTTATTTGTTTAGCCGTACTTCGATGTTCTTCCTTCCGAGTGGCTAATTCTAAGGCAATAGTTAGCTCACTTGCACTTCGAGTTTCTAAGAGATCTTCTACTCTCTATCTCTTTGTTTTTGTTGATGAATCATCAAATGATTTTTTGGGTCAGCCTACAGACCGAACTCCGGATGATGTTGAAGGACAAGGCTGGTTTATACACACATTAATCTGTATTCCGGATCCCTCTAACCAATTTTTATGTTTAATTAAAAACACTTCTATATTAGACTTACGTGAAGATCACTTTTCACTTAATTTCGCGGAGGGGCTTGCGATTTTCATATTAAGTTTTCTCAAAGAATCATCAGAAATATCAGTAATATTACATTTTTCACATAAATCATCAAAAATAAGATTGATTCTTTTACTTTTCTCATGTTTAAGCCACTTTTCGAAAAAATCTAATTTTGTGACAGTTATGACTCGTTTTGAAAGAAAGATAATAAGTTTACTTGCGGGCCTTTCCGGAGCCTAAATTATGTATGGATCTATGACTGAATATTGTAAATATAACATGCAGAAGAATCTAGATGGATACATACAATCCTTTAAATTTTATCATTAAGAAGAAATATGCAGGATTTCTTTATAGATTTTCAAACTCATATTATACCAAAAATATACGTATTTTTTGTATAACAATACGTGATAATCGTGTATATACCTACAACAGAATATTTCATTACAAAAAACTTGTTTCACTTTACTACTAATTTTAGAAGATGTAAGTGTGCCTGCTGCAATGCATATGCAAGTTAAATTTATCTCTCGACCCCGAAAAGTACCTGAAATAGGAGATTAAAGTCAGTTTTTGAAATGCGAAACCGGGGGGGGGGGGAGGATTTTTTTCAAGTTGTTGCCACCAATTCCTGGAAATTAGGTCATGAATTTTGTCATGCTAGCTTGTACTGGACGACACACTGTGCGGCGACGTGAATATATATATATATATATATATATATATATATATATATATATATATATATATATATATATATATATGGAACGCTATTTATTTATAGCATTAAAAGGCAATAAAAATAATTTCGCATTGCGATCAATCCAAGTAGGGGTCAAAATACATAAAAATTTTGGTGATTAGCTATGAAAACCCACTGGTCCGCGACAATCATGAAATATTGTGACTGATTTACAGTTTAATGTAGAAAGTTTTAGTTCCACAACGGAAACGAGAAATGATCTCTTTATTTTCCTCTCTATTCCTCCAAAAATCCACTGACGGTTAATAATTACATCCGTAATGTACTTTGTAATGCACAATTTGTAATAATCCATAATACCAATTTTTCCTTTGCAAGAGTAGTATGATTCACTTAAACCTTATAATATTTGGACGAAAATCATGTACAATGTAAAATTAAAAAAGGGGAAAAGACAAAAGCAAATATTATCCTTAAAACCGTTAATATTTGGAGGGAAAATCAAGCGTAGTATAAAAATTAAACAAAGGGAAAATAATATCCTTTTCGGGTTCTTTTCTTCCAAGCTTGAATTGAAATAAAAGAATACAAATACGTGTATTTCACAGAAATCATATTTATGCTATGGAAACAGCGCGATTTGAGACAAGAGACGTTTTTGGCAGCGGTTTAACTTTAAGGTTTCTTTGTTGTCCTTTTTAATTTTTCTGGCTAAAAATGTGTAAATTTTTGGAATTTTAAAAAATATAGAAGCTGATATAGAAGAGTGAATTTGTGAATGTAATAATACTGGAAAAAACTAAATGAAAAGTAAAAAGTGTTATTCTGTGTTTGCCTAAAAATGTGGAGAAATAAGCCCGGAATTGTGTTCCACGATCTCGAAGTTGGGGATATGTAAAGAAATTTTCAAAAAAAAAAACATCATCGTCATAGATTTAACTCAATTTAAATAAATACCAATATTAAAACTGAACAGCAGTCTTGCTTCTGAGTTCGAAACTTTTTAGCAGCTGGATGGCCTGTTGCAATCGTGGGGTATTCAGATATAAAAGTCCAGTCACTGGTAAGGTATAAGATTCATGTTCAAAGATAATTATATGTGGCCGAACCTGTTCTTCTCTAAGGGTTCGCTGGGTAGTAAAGGGTAGGAACATGGTCTATTGCCCTTCTTATAGTGGAAACTTTCACTAGTTTGATAAATTTATAAAAAAATTGAACAAAATCTTGAAGAAAGAAACATAAGAAAATTGAGTATTGGCGCATTCCTATTCTTTTAATTGGCTACATTTGTAATTCTGACAATATCAACTTTTGTTATTTGGCAGGTAAATAAACTTTTAGTATGTAATTTATTATTTAATAAAAAATATTACTTGCTGAAAGCTAGGTTTAAGGAAATCCACTGACCATGAGATATATTTTAATACGTTCTCGCAGAGAAGCCTTTTAATAAGGAAAAAATGTCAGTATTTTGACTTTGTTAGCTTTTAGCGTATCGATACTTACTGACCAAAATTATAGCCTTAAGATAGAAATCAATCACATAAGTTTCAGCTGATATGTGTCTGTAGTACTTTAGAGACTGTTCGGGAACTAAACATCCTACCACCGCTTTTCGGCAAAACTGGACTTAAATAGAGGTCCAAGTTTGTGGAAAGTACAAGGATGTCTGGGAAAGATACCGGTGGATCCCACTGATGAGTCCACCACCGGTATTGGGACGAAACATCCATACATTTATTACGGTGGTCGAAAATAGATCGCTAACTACATGTCCTTACCATCAGGGGCATTGCTAATTGCGACATGGTGCCCGAGCAGGGACGACGGCAGACGAGGGTCTTAACCGCCGTGGGCTTTGATTAAGCCTGACCCGGCCATTGGAAGACCACCGAGGATGTCCGTTACACTTCCTTTTCGAGCCTGTGCTTTCTAACGGCTTGGACTGTCCGACAGTTTAAGCCGGAAAGCAAATGCCTTAGGCGGGGCATGTTGTGGAACTTAACATCCTACCACCGCTTTCCGGCAAAACTGGACTTAGAGGTCCAAGTTTGTGGAAAGTACAAGGATGTTTGGGAAAGATACCGGTGGATCCCACTGATGAGCCTACCACCGGTATCGGGACGAAACATCCATACATTTACTACGGTAGTCGAAAATAGATCGCTAGCTACATGTCCTTACCACCAGGGGCATTGTTAATTGCGACATGGCGTCCGAGCAGGGACGGCGGCAGACGAGGGTCTTAACCACCGTTGGCTTTGATTAAGCCTGACCCGGCCATTGGAAGACCACCGAGGATGTCCGTTCCACTTCCTTTTCAGGCCTGTGCTTTCTAACGGCTTGGACTGTCCGACAGTTTAAGCCGGAAAGCAAATGCCTTAGGGGGAGCATGTTGTGGAACTTAACATCCTACCACTGGACTTAAATAGAGGTCCAAGTTTGTGGAAAGTACAAGGATGTCTGAGAAAGATACCGGTGGAGCCCACTGATGAGTCCACCACAAGTATCGGGACGAAACATCCATACATTTACTACGGTGGTCGAAAATAGATCGCTAGCTACATGTCCTTATCACCAGGGGCATTGCTAATTGCGATAAGACCTAAGCATGTTAATATGATTAAACTACTAAGTCCGGTAGTATTAATAGTGCTTAATAAAGTGAACTAAAGTTTTTTTTTGTTTTGGAGCTAGATAGTCAGTTGCACTCGTATGATGGGATATTAAGTAATTTGTTGTTATAAATAATTTTTTTAATAGGCAATAATGCAGCTTTTTTAGAATAAATAAGTAAAAATATCTTGACAATATGTGGGAGTTAATTTTATTTGTATGAATAGAAAATAATTAGTGCAATATATATTTTTACTTGGAAAAGAACAAAACCGTAATAAAATATTTTCATGCAGAAAAAAATTGGTTTAGGTTTCATAACAAGTTAGTAAAGAATGACTTCACATAACTGCTTTTTCGTGTAAAAACTAAAATTTTAAAGTAGAAAATAAAACTTCAAAGCAATTTTTGGTCACATAATAGCATTAAATATTTAATTTATTTAAAATCCTCACAAAAACTGAAAACTAGATAGGGTTAATTTGGAATGTTTATTAAAGTTTATGGATGTTTAATATTGACCGTTAAGGGTTCAAATTTAAATTCGTTTCAACCACTGCTTATGGAATGTTTTAGAAGTATGGGACTAATTCAAATCTCGTCAAATATAAACCCATTAAAGGGCTTCTTGTTAAAGCAATAATCCTGATTACCATAAAATCTCATATGTGCTATTATAATCATACATCTGAAACTTTTGAGAATATTTTTACATTTTATGTAAATAGACAATAAAATGTTTACGATGTCTTGATTGTTTTATTGTTTCACTTATAGGGTGACGGACAGAGCTTTTGTGTATCCTCTAATCTTTTAATCATGAATTTTTAATCATAACGAAGGAAAGTTTTCAAGTCAAGTTGAAAATCATGGATCTTGGGTTTAGATCAAATCATATTGGAATTATTATCCGAAGTTTCGCCCACGATTGCACGATGCATCTTTACTCCACGAGATTAGAACACTGAATGACTATCGAGGAGCAACAGCCCGGTATTTATACCCAACTGGTGCTCAGCGAACCGTGATCCAGCTATACCATTGATTTGCACGTGTGATGTACACTCTAACCTGCATCTCTATTAATATTATTTGGATATTTACAAATTTTGATCCATTCTTTAATTCTACTAGCACCTTAGTTTCTTTTACATTAAAAATTTGACCTGAGCAATGCTGGTGTTCAGCTACTGCAGATTGTTCAATTTGTTTGTTTTTTATACATCTTTCATGTTTCTTAAGCCTAGTGGATATACACCGTCCTGTTTCACCTACATACACTTTACCACAAGAGCAAGGTATCTTATAAACGCTTTTTGTTTGAAACGGAATTGCGTCCTTTGGAGATTTGAAATATTGCCCAACTTTCTTACATTTGTTGAAAATTTTCCAATTGTTTGATTTTCAGAACAATCTGTAATGTTGTAAGGTAAAACAACACTGTCCATAGAAGGTACATTTATGACATTTTGTTGAGGAGTTGGGTTTTTATATTTATTAATAGAAGGTTTTATATCTTCACCGCAATATCCGTTGCCTATGTCGTGACGTTGCACTATGTCGAAGACGAAATGTCGCTTTTATGAAGATATCAACAAGATAATGACTTCAAACACTCATCCCGTTTAGAGAAAAGCGTTGATTTACTGGAGTGGCCTTCTCAAATGGCGGACCTAAATCCGAGCGAAAAGTTAATGAAAGAATAATTCATGATGAAAATCAGCTATGGGAAGTTTTACAAGATGAATGGCGGAATATTCCAGTTGATGCAGTTATTATGGCGAAGGCATCTTCAACAAAATATTAAACTTTGTTTCTTTAATTTGTACAGATTTAATTATTTTTCGTGGAAACAATATTGTTTTCATACTTCTATCCCAAGTGCCTTTTTGTTTATCACTGAAGAATTTTGTTTTATTTTGTATTTTTATTTTTTGATATATGATTAATATTATTATATATAATCAATTTTTGATAACCAAATATCAAGGATATAACAGAAAATAAGTCTGTCTATACTTTGTTCGTGACTGTATATTATATATTATATATAT
The DNA here is from genome assembly GCA_034092305.1 of Diaprepes abbreviatus. NCBI lineage: Eukaryota > Metazoa > Arthropoda > Insecta > Coleoptera > Curculionidae > Diaprepes > Diaprepes abbreviatus. The sequence continues at coordinate 23,986,422 of JASJET010000121.1, forward strand.
ATATATATATATATATATATATATATATATACATATATATATATATATATATATATATATATATATATATATATATATATATATATATATATATATACATATGAAGTAAAATGCGAACAGTAAATGTAAACTGCGTTCCAACCATATCCTTTCCGACTTAAAGGTTGCACAGTTCGAACAAATTGTTAAGGAACACAATTTATCCTATTCCACCACCATCGAGATGATGGCCTACCTGTACCACTATACCGAGAAGAAAGTCAAAACTTACCCTCCCCGCCACAGTGATACGGCAGTACAACGGCATGTGGATATATCCACTGCTATTGCATCTCACACGGAGGAATCCGTGAAAGCCGCATAAACATATTTCCTGTTCTGTTCAAAAGTTTCTTGGAACACATAAACAGTATACATCCCAAAATTAAATTCACCATGGAGACAGAACAGGAAAGAGATTTACCGTTTCTGGATATCCTATTGAAAAGAAAAGAGGATGGCTTGCTTTCGCACACTGTCTACAGAAAGCCCACTCACACCAACAGGTACCTCAACGTCGATTCACATCACCACCCCGCCCAATTATTTGCAGTAGTGAAATCACTTGCGTTTCGATCGCAGTCCCTTACAGATCCAGAAAATTATCACAAAGAGATGAACATACTGCAGGAAGCCCTAACAAAGAACGGTTATAAAAAAGAACATATAGACAAGGTTCTAAAAAACAAACACTTGGCCCCAAAAAATCGCGAAAACCAAGAGAATAGCTCCAAGGCTTTTGTTCCTTATGTAAGAGGCACCACAGACAAGATCGCAAGAATTCTCAGGAGACACAACATTGAAACCATTTTCACCACAGACCGTAAAGTAAAAGATCTCTTGCCAACACCTAAAGAAAGAATCCCTCTAGAAAACCAGGGAGTGTACGAAATTCTATGCGGAGAGTGCAGCTCATCTTATGTAGGCCAAACCAACCGTAAAATAAGCGCCAGAAGAGACGAACATATAAACGCTGTCAAGCAAAAAACAACTTCTTCTGCTCTGGCCCAACACTGGTTAAACACAGGACATAAGATAAATTTCTCGGGAACAAAAATGCTATCGAGATGTGAAAACTTGCCCACAAGGGTTATAAGGGAGGCTATTGAAATTGCAAAGAGGCCCAACAACTTAAATAGCAGACATGATAGCCAACGTGTGCCTAATACTTGGAAAAATCTGCTTACAAAACATCAATCAGTACCACTTAGTAACGAAAGAGATTACAACTCGGCAACGCAACCACAAACACTGGCAACAGGGCCGATGACGCGCAGCAAGTTACGCCACCTGGTTCGGAACCATTCGGCAAACGAACACGTCCGACGCGCACACGGTACCGACAACACCGGAGTCGCAGGCGTCAGTTCGCTCGTAGACGCCATACAGTGAACTTTGAAAATGATGAATGAGATTTCACCGAAACGTCAGCTGCCTTACAGTCCTGAGAGGGACTCAACACATACACGGGATGCCCTAAAACCTTCGATTACATATATATATATATATATATATATATATATATATATATATACAATATTTTCCAAACTGGAAAAAGTAATTTAAAGGTAATGAAAAAGAAATTAAAGCTATTTTTACAATTTTCCTTAAAATCAAAAAATGTATATATTTAATATATTATTTTTTGTATACTTCCAGCATGAAATGTGGTAAAAATTGCTGCGTCTTATTTACTATTCTGTGCATAAAAATTACGGTTTTTAATAATGACTGCATCTTAAGACTATTATTCCGAAAATAACTGCCATTTAAATATCCCTTATTCGATATATTATAGCTTTGAAATAAGTCAAAAATTACTTACAAAAATTTAAAATTTAACTTAGTGTTTTAAAGATGCACAGCAGCTGAAGGTCTTTTACATGAAACATCCTGCTTGTTATCCTTCAACTTTTTTACAAGATGTATTTTTTAAAATATATCAATCATATCGCTAATTGACTCTGAAAAATTAAAATTACAAAAATATCGAACTAAAATGGGGCAGAAAATGTGTGTGCGAATCTGTTCAATTACGCCTGAAGATCACTAATGGTGGTATTATTGTCAGTTATTTACGAAAAGGGAATTTTCGAGCTTTTGATAAGGTATATACTCACTTTGTAGATTTTATTGTCCTTCAACTTGCAGAGATTTCACACCCGGAAAATATTATTCCTGATATCTTTAACTATTAGAAGGATAATTGTTAACGTTAATGCTGCAATACTAGTTTCATTCTCATTACCATCACCAACACTAATTTTAATATTTGAAGTGTCACGTTACTAGGATGACATTTATTTAGCAAGTAATCCTTTCTTGTACTTAGTTTCTTATTAAATCAAAAGTTATATTTTAATTAACTACTAACAAAATAACTAGTTTCAGACAATTTCTTGAGATATACAAATATTTTTAGTAAGGGGAATGTTTACATATTTTTTACTGGTATATTTATCTTTATTTACTCAATTTTGAATGAGCAAGAAATTATTCTGGAAAGTATAATGAAATGAAAATTTTTAATATATTTTCCACTTAAGCGAAACCTGTACAAATCTTCTTATCTAAAAATGTAACGTTGAAAAACAATACTGTAACCTTTCTTAAGAAAATGCGTGCTTAAATCGAAACTGTTCTGATAGGGGAATATTAAATTATCAGAGCAACGTGACGAATCCGCAGCAATTTTTTGTGGTTTTCCTTAACTTAATGTAATGATCTTGGTTTCATGAATTATTGACGTAGCATATTACATTGTAATTGAACATGACAGGATATGTGGGTAATGGTTATGGCATAATATATTAAGGATGACTTATCAATAATAACGTTTAATCACGGGAATGTCGAAAGTTTGGGGCAACACGATTAAAAAGATATAAAGTGAAACATTACTTTCGCTCGTATTTTGAAATAATGACTTTTATACAGAGTATCGATTTAAAAAGTAAAATGAAACTGAAATTTTTAAATCTTTATATTACTTCTTTCTAGCAAGGATTTCCGAGTTCTAAAATTTTAAAGACCAACATACGCAAGTGGAGATCATTTAAAATAAAGAATGTTAAATGTATTTTCTTCTGCTGACGGAGAAATGATTATTTTTTATGAATTTCAACATGTTCTTTCACTAGACTAGTTCGCTTACCTGTTGGTTGTAGTTTTCCGGTGGGTATATAAAATTCACTTCATGACTGACATTTTACGGACTGCCATCAATCAGTATTCAACGAAAAAACAAACAGTGATGTTTAAGTGTCAATTTCTTTTTGTAAATTGTGCTCTGGGTTGATTTAGTCCCAATGAAAAATTAACGAGGAGGTGTGTGTATCTAGTATAATGATCTCGAAAGTGGTCCATATAGAACCCTAGGGATCCATTGTCATTAGCTAGAAGTCCATTGCATACTAAGAAAAAGTAACTCAGGCCCTTTTTCTTTCAGAAAAATCCAAAGAATATAAAAATATTTTTTCGAGATCGAATAAACCACTTTTACTAATTTGCTTAGAAAATATTGTTAAAATTTATTATTTAATCATTTATCGATACACAATAATTTTTTTCGTGTTAAATTTAAACTTATTTCACTGAGATATTTGATTTTAAAAATTAAAATTATTTTGCCATCAAGTTGACAATTAAAATTAATGAAAGAACGCTTTTCCAAATTGCTACTTATAAAATAATCAGTAGAGTTACTGTACTAGTATAGCTTCAGCTAAAAACACAAATCAAGGAAGAAAAAAAAATAAAATGATCCAAATTAAAAAAACTTTTTTAATTTTTTGAGTTGAACAAACAATTAAATATTACGAGAAACAACTAAGAATAAAACTTTTCGAATTTGTAGGAAAACATTTGATAACAATATATAATATCTGCAGGGTGTCCGATAAGTACCTCCTAATTTCTCGAAAACCTACAGGGGAGGTCAAAATAAACCTACTTGTTCATAGAAAAAAAATTCTTAATGTGCCTTATAACGTAGGTACAGAGTCCTTAAGGGATACCCAGTGATTTACTTTATCGGATTAAGTTTTGAACCGACCTGTATAATTCATTGAATTTTTAATATTTCATAGAGACCATAAAGAACCCGTATTACAGTAGATGTTTTAGATCTGCAGAGAAGTCAGGAACGGACTTGCAGTCACACTCGTTGGGCTTAATTTTTAACAGGTGTCATTTTGCAGAACTAACACCTGATTTTTTCCTCTTAAAAAAAGATACCCTTAATTTATTGCGAAAAAACTGGCGATTCTCGAGTTTTTATGGGACTCACTATTGCTAAACATAAAGAGGTAATAATAAATATGCAGAGTGTGCTGATGCTTCAATTTACGGAGAAGTGCTATCTAAACTTCGAAGGGAAGAATATTTTATGCTGAATGTCTAGCTCAGACATTGTCAAGTTCAAAAACCTTTCAAATGGTTGATCGAGGTTCAATTAATTTACAATGCTATTAAAATGAAATAATAGTGAAAATGTTTAAATGTTATTTTGACAAATGTTCAATGTAGGCTCCAAGTACTTCAATATATTTGCTTATTATTCGCTGCACTGCAAACAATATTCCGACATTATGACAGACTTCGTTATATTGCTGTACTATTCTCGCTAATAGTTCTTCTCCGATATTTACTGATGTTGAATAAATTAGTTCCTTTAGATATTCCAGAAGCAAAAATTCTAAGGAAATTAGGATATCTTGGTGTCCATAAAACAGTCCCATCTCGACCTATTCATCGGGGGCCTAAAAACGTTTGTTAAGTGTTGACGTAATGTACGATTAAAATGAGGTGGAGCACTGTCATGATGTACCCGATTTGCATTCTTGTATAAAGCGGTACGTCTGCCCATAAATTATTTAAATTTTTCTGCAAAAATTCTAAATAAATATCACCTTCCAAAATAAATGGACCTCTAAGGTTATTTCCGATGATGTCAGCCCACACATTTACAATAAACCTTTGTTGATATTTGTTTTGAATAATGGCGTGAGGGTTTTTATCCGAAGACTTAACGTGTACTTTTTCAATGTGGTACGGGTGAAATAACTGTTCTGTTAGAGTTTCATGTATAATCCATTTTGTAACGTGGTTTTGGGTCGCGAGTTTTCTTATTTTGTTTGAAGGGTTGTCAGCAATATCTTGCAAAATTTTTTCCTCTACGTGAGGGTTTCGTGCTCTTCTGGGATTGCCCTCACCATCACGTAGCGGCAAAAATGACCCTGAATAAAACATGTAAAAAATTAATTCGTTATCTCTACTAACTATTTTCTAATCATCTTTTACCTGTTTTCCTTAGGCTTCGATCAACTCTTTGAAAGGTTTTTTGACTTGACAATGTTCGAGCTCGAAATCTTTCAGCTTAAAGTGTTCTTGCCTTCAAGGAATTTGACCGCGCTTCACCATAATTTAAATGCATATCTTCCATTTTTTAAAATTACTTTTACTTAAAGGAGGTTTGGACAAGCTCCTTTAAGAGTAATTTATTATCGAAGATTTATCGAAACCAATTAAGAGTACTTTTTTTTGAAGAGGAATAACCATATTAGTGTAAAATGACACCTGTCAAAAATTAGATTCAATGAGTGTTACTGCAAGTCCATTGCTGACTTCTCTAATGATCTAAAACATCTACTGTAGCATGGTTGAGTGAGTCATCATGGTCTCTATAAAAAACTAAAATTTTATTAAACTATATGAGTTCAAAACTTAAAGCCGATAAGGTAAATCGCTGGGTACCGCTTTAGGGCTCTATATCTCTGTTAAGGGCACTTTAGGAATTTTTTTGTGAAAAAGTAGGGTTATTTTGATCTCCCCTGTATGCTCCCAAGAGATTAGGAGGCATTTTCCGGGTACCCTGTATAATGTTTTTAACAATTTTTAAAACTTTGTAGATCAACAATTGTGAAACAAAAAAATGCCTTATTTATATATATATATATATATATATATATATATATATATATATATATATATATATATATATATATATATATATAAGTTCATGGAAATTTCGGTACGAATGTTAATTTGCAAATTTCTTATCGGACTTGCGGTAGGTACCATTTTTTAGGACATTTATTCATTTAGACACAGAACAAATTTATTTATTGTGTGTTATCTTTGTCTTACTGTTAGCAATGAATTTAGTTTTAAGGTGGAATAGACAATTTCTGATCGTAGGACTGGAAAAACGATCCATTTAATTTCTAGGACAATGTGGTTATTTAATTATATGAATATTTACCAATCCACTGTCAAAAATTGTTTGGAGTGAGGGACGCCTCGGGCAAACCATTCATATTGCAGGATAAACGTTTTTTCGAGTTTTTTTTAACAAATAAAATTTGTACAATTGCCCAGTCCACATGTTTAACGCCTGTGCACTCTATTAGTTACCACTATAGGGATTATTTAAAAAGAGAAAAGTTAGGCGTCTCGTCAAAAGAAGGCTACTCATGAAGATTCAGCCTGTTAGTAATCGTCAATAAAAAAGGAATTGGGACTGCTGACTAATATGCTTACTGAATCTTCAGCCAATTTTCATTTTTATTGTACAAATCGCAAAAAGCTGTTTTTTTAACCGAGTTTATCTTTTCGATCCCAACAATATAAAATAAATACAACCACATATAAAAAATTGTTATAGCATTAGACATCCTCCAAGGTTATAGCGTTTGTTTTGTTTACAAAGATACGCTTTGAACTTCAAAATAAGCTTAATTCTCTAAATAATTACAATAGCGCGGAAAACGATTGTTTGTAATTAAATAGATAGTGGCGTATAATTGCCTGTAGTAAACCTCAAATTGTGTAAAGACACAATTCCCTTTAAAACTAATCCTTTACAACATCACAGTATAAATTAATTAAGGGAATTTCTCTAAAGCTAACAAGGTATATACTCCCAAGCGCCGCACTGATACAATAATAGCACATCTATTACGAAAGTGATTAAGGTCTCTCATTAATGCTCAGTCAACCTAAGTCAGAATGGGTATATTAAAGCACCTTTGGGATTTAACCGGATTGTTAAAACACGTATTGTTTCAAGCACTGAAATACCTTTTCCGCTGTGGCCGAAAATAGCCTTGACCCTATAAAATAATTTTGAAGCGATGAAACGAAACAATTTACTTGTTAATTTGAAAAGGCGATTTTTCCCTTTATTTATTCGAAGTCGGTTTAGTGGTGGAAAGAAATGGATTAGTAAAAAAAAATGTGCTACTGAAAGTGTAGGGTGTGGTCAAACCTTTTACTACTACACCTTTTAATTTAATGTGAGTTTTTTGTCTAATATAAGAAGAAATTACATTACTTAAATTTATTTCGTACTCATAAGTCTTTCTTTGGAAAAATCTTAATATAATTAAAAAAGTAATGACATCACTACCGACCTTGGTAGGGTTAGCGACCGCGTCTGAAAGGTCGACAGTTCAAGCTTCGGAGGGACATGTGTGAATAAATGTTAATAGGTCCTAAAGGTTTCTGATTCTCTTATGTATATGTATATACGCCGTAACAAATACACTACTTTATAAGGTCTTTAGAAACCCTTTGGACTATGGGCTAGTGATCCCCTGGCTTTGTATGGGCACAATTAGAGTTCTAAATGAAAACTACACAATAATTATCATTTTGAAAGCATGGAATTAGTGATGCGTAAGTTTCCAATGTAATTGTGTCTTTCGATCATACCAGTAGATTTAAACAACAATAAGTTTGCATATATAAAAGGTGTTTTTTATAGAGGTATAGAATTTTTAAATGGAACAAAACAAAGATAAATTTTTTAAATTGACATGAAATTTACTTTATTCGAAAGATAACTTTCTGGCATTATAATTTAAATATGACTTCTGGCATATAACCGCCACGGCTGGCTCGGACGTAGTCTAATCTGGAGGTCCAATTTTCGATGACTTTTTCCAACATTTGTGGCCGTATATCGGCAATAACGCGGCGAATGTTGTCCTCCAAGTGATCAATCGTTTCGGGCTTATCGGCGTAGACTAGCGACTTCACATATCCCCACAGAAAATAGTCTAGCGGCGTTAAGTCGCACGATCCTGGAGGCCAATTCACGGGTCCGAAACGTGAAACTATGCGGTTACCAAACGTTTTCTTCAATAAATCAATTGTGGCACGAGCTGTGTGACATGTTGCGCCGTCTTGTTTAAACCACAACTCCTGCACATCATGGTTATTCAATTAATGAATGAAAAAGTCACTAATCATGGCTCTATAGCAGTCACCATTGACTGTAACGTTCTGACCAGCATCGTTTTTAAAGAAGTACGGACCAATGATTCGACCAGCCCATAAAGCACAGCAAACAGTCAGTTTTTCTGGATGTAACGGTGTCTCAACATACACTTGAGAATTATCATCACTCCAAATACGGCAGTTTTGTTTATTGACGTATTCATTCAAACATAAGTGTACTTCATCGCTAAACAAAATTCGCTTATGAAAATTGGGATCAACTGCAATCTTGTTTTGGGCCCATTCACCGAATCTACGCCTTGCTAGAAGATCGTGTGGCTTCAATTCTTGCACGAGTTCGATTTTGTAAGCACGCAAATCAAGATCTTTCCGCAAAATCTTCCATAAAGTAAATGGACACATATCCAATTCCTGTGCACGATGGCGGATAGACTGATTCGGGTCTTTCTCTACGCTACGCTCTACAGCAGCAATGACTTCTCCTGTACGCACTGTACGACGTCTCTGTGGATGCGTATTATCATTTAGAGTAAACGTGGTGCGAAAACGTTCCATAGTTAATCGAATTAATTGCTCTGATGGACGATTATGTTGACCGTAAAATGGACGTAGTGCGCGATACGTATTTCGAACAGAACCATGATTTTCAAATTAAATTTGCACAATTTGGAAGCGTTGTTCAGGGTGTCACTCTATTCATGTTGAAATGCCAAACCAAACTAAACATAAATCACTTGACAGCTGACAAAATGGCCGCCAGTTAAAAAAGTGTTGCCAACTTAAAGTTCTATACCTCTATAAAAAACACCCTTTATTTTTATTTAATTTTGCTTTTAGTTTTATTGTATGTCGTGACCGTATGTTTTTATTAAGTCACATTCTGGTCTGTCTGTTTATTTAATTATGAGTAATAGAATAAATAGAAATAGACTGAAGTATGATATAATGTTTGTTTATTTGTTCCGTATAAACTGAACTAATTTTCCGATGAGCTATCGACTTGAAACTTTGAACATAACTCAGAACTAGATGACAATGCAATATTATATTAACTCGCTTTCTTGTGTATTTGTCTGTCTGTTCGCTACAAATATTGCAATTGATTTAAAACTAACTTTCCTATAAGCTAGAGTTTGAAACTTTAAACATAGCTAGATGACGATGCAATATTAACTCGCTTTCTTGGCTGTATGTTTGTTTGTCTGTTCGGTACAAATTTTGAAACCGATTTTGAACTAACATTCCAATGAGCTAGATTCACTAAGAAGATTTAAGATTTAAACCCGATCTAGGTGCCATTAAATTTAAATCTTATAGTGGACCAGTTTTGTTTTGCTAATGACATTATCATAATTTAGATATGTCAACAAATAAAGGCTTATATAGGGATACTAAGGATAAGAACCTTGCGATATAGCCTTGAAATATTTAGGAGAAATAGTTGTATCCCGAAAACAAATAAAGTTCTTTATTTTTGCCAGTTCAGTAATTAAAAAAAAGATTTTTTAAGCTTTTATTTTCAGGGTGTAAAATTTGCCTGACTTATTGTTGCATTTGTCACTTTAAGCTCAATTGTTATTTTAGGGCGTTTTTAAATTTAAACCATGTTGGTGAATCCGGCTGTGAAAAGTTAAAAAAAAAGATTACTTTGACCCTCCTCAAAAAAGTACCAAGAAGTAAAATATAATCTTGTCAATGTTTGTATATAATTGTATTTTATTTTAAGTTGACCAAACTAACTTCAGATTATATGGATTATCATCAATTACATTACCTTAAATAGCAACCTGGCATTTTCCTTATATTTTCAAAGTTTTTTTTTTTGTCTTTCTAACTTAATGATTTATCAGACAGGTCCTAAAAGAAAATATCTTCAGTCCTTTTCCCATTTGTTGGAGAGAGAAAAAAAGGTTTTATTGAAAATTTATTTTATTTTTTTTACGAAACACATTTTCCAATGAATTGAGCAAATATTTTAGAGATCGAAGTAAACAGCTTCTAAAAAAAGTAACCAAATAATAATATCAAAACATTTTTTTATTATTTATTTATTTATTTACACTGCTCCACAGAATCTAATATTGGACAGGAAAAAGAACAGTGTATTACCTAAATCCTAGATATTATTTACATAATTCAGACAGTACAATAAGTACAACATCGTCTATAAATTAATCACAAATAATTATAAAAAAATCGATTTAATAATAGAGTATGTCTTTCAGGCGATCATTTAATAATAGAGTATGTCTTTCAGGCGATCCTAAAGGGAACCTAGTATAATGAGTATTATAACAAGTTAGTTCTTGGTTTTGACAAATAAAAAAATTTGAAGATGTAGTTATTCGTGGAACATGAAAAGGAACTTTCGCGATCAAATCAGATGTCAAAGTCTTATTACTAAGCAGTTTCATAAAAAGAGGACACGAACCTAGCTACCGCGCTTCTCCAATGTAGTAAAATTAAAACTTGCCATTAGGCTGTCGCAAGGTGTAGTAGTCTGTGGACGGAAATACACGCCATCAGGAAATGCATTCAATTCAGCAAAGAAAAAAACTATTGCGGACTGGAAATTGTTATCAGGTCGGATAGTCAAGCAGCCATCAGTGCGCTGAGTTCTCAAGTTATCAGCTCCAAGATAATCTGGGAATGCCTAAAGGAACTAAATGAATTAAGTAAAAATAATGAGATTACCCTCCTGTGAGTACCGGGACACACCGGGTAGAGGGGAATGAAATAGTAGACAAGCTTTCGAGAAACGGGGCTGAGACACCATTTCTGGGGCCCGAACCTCTCTGCGAAATCAGCAGCAGTGTAATGCTAGAAGAAGCAAAAAGAGAGGAAGAGCGCAGGAGACTCAATTACTGGACGGATCTGCAAGGAATGAGACAAACGAAGATACTTCTTGGGAACGAAGACCAGAAGAGATTTAAAAAATGCATAAGCCTAAGCAAAAACCAGCTTAGAGTTTTGACAAGAATTCTGACGGGGCTTTGACACCTGAAAGATCACCTCAAAAAACTCGGACTGGCAAAAAAGGAAAAGAGAATTCGGCGAGGAAGAGGAGAAAATCTCTATTTACATCTTTCCAGAATAAAGAGCGTTAGAAAACTCTAGAATGCAGTGCTTGAGAGCACATCAAATAGAAGGAGACATTCTAAGGTTCTTAATGGAAATTAGACTGGAGGACTTGCTTTAGTCGGCAAGGCAAGTTATACCGAACGATTTAGCAGCAGAAGAGGAACATAATAGATCTTTTAGGTCACAGTGTACATATACCTAATTTTATAGACGTGACAGATAATAACGCAAGGTTTTTCCAAATAATTTATTTTTCAGTCTAAACTACTTTTTCTTTAAATAGTCAGGTTAATGAATAAAACTACAGATACTAGGCGCAGGAAAATCCTTACTCGATCAAAGAAAAAATCACACCCAATTTGAAGGAAAATCTAATCTCTAGGCAAGTATTGTTGAAAATAGGGTAATTGGAGCATTTTCCTTTAATGGAAGTCTCATTGGGGACAAATATCTATATTTTTTTCAAAATGATGTGATTTTAGCTCGTAATTTCAGCTCTAGCAACTTTATTTCCAGATAATAACGTTCCTAACTTATCAAGTTTAACCTCACGAACAGGATGGCGCTTCTTTGTATTATGCTGCTTATGTAAGGTAGTGTAACTGACTTTATGGCGGTATACACTTCATAATATTAGTTTGTGTTTCTAGTTTGTAGGGTGCTAGGTTTATTTTCTACGAGTTCATAATTTATTTAATTAATTTTACCTTTTGTCAATTTACTCATGAGACGTCTATGCAAGAAGGTTTGGAATTTTTTAGAAAATTCTATTTTTTTATTTCTAACATGGAACGCCTATGACAGAAGATGCAGAAATTGCTCAGATATTTCCTTTTTCTTGTTTCTATTACACCACGCAGTATGAAAATCCTGCGTAAAAGATTCGGGAATCTTCTGGTATCGGCGAAAAGGGTGTATAAAGTGGTCCGAACAGCTTTCGTGAGTTGGTTTGGTGGGAGTTGGAGACGTCGTTGATGTAATTTGAATTGTTTGACAAGTTGTCGGAAATTGTGAAAAAAAGTTTAAAAAATAATTCAGTTTGTATAAATATCGGCCGTCTGGAACAAATTGGTGTCGGAAGTGAAATAAAATCCAGAAGAGGTTAAAGAAAAAAACAGTGAATTGAAATTGTATACCAGTAGAAACTAGAAAACAGGAAGCAAAAATGGGAGGGTAATTTGAAACTAGTTTAAATCAAATAATGATGATACAAGGTATAAAGACAAACCAAGACGAGATGAAACACGAATTGAAAGAGAAAATGATGAAAAATGAAAACGATTTGAAACAACAGTTAAATACAAACCATGATGATATGAAACAATAATTGATGACATTGAAAACAAGCCAAGAAGAGATCAAACAAGAATTGAAAGAAGATATAACGAAAGATCCAGACCATATGAAACAAGAATTAAAGACAGGCCAAGATGATATGACAAGCCAAGACGACACATGCTAAGGAAACATGAACTAAAAATTGAAAGAGGACATTAAGAAAATTCAAGAAAGTATTAAACAAGAATTAAAAGCAAATTTGGAGGACATGAGAGAGGCACTTTAAAAAAATCAAGAACATATGAAGTGCACTGAACAAGAAATGTAACAGAATATTAGCAAAATTAGAGAAGACGTACATGGCTAAGTACAACATGAGTTGACTGGATTCCAGAAACAAATGCAACAGTTACATTTGTAAATGGAGAAGGTTGCCAGTACAGGTATAATAAAGGTAGATGGTGTTTCTGTAACTAGTGTGATGAGGTCACCTGCTTCCGCTGGTAATAACTGAAGTTCATTGGAGAAAACACGGGCTCTTATTCTAGCACTACGAGGTGAAGTTATGGAGTTTCTACGTTAAATTCCAGAAGAAAAAAAGAATGATTACGAGTTTATTATTACTATTCTGGAGATACGCTATAGGGAAGAAGACAGAAATATAACGAAGGTGAGGCGGATATTATGAGACTAATAAATTTGACTTACCCAATATATCTGGAAAAAAATAGAGCAAGAGTTAGCAGTAAATACTTTTATTGTAGATTTACGTTACCTAGAAACACATCAAACACTAACAAAGGCCCGACTGAAAAAAGTTCCCGAAGTTCCTGCTTATGCTCTTCAGTTTGAAACAGCCAAACAGGCCTCAAAGAACCAAAGGAGGACCATAAAAAGAGTCGACGTTTCCCAGAATTATAGCAAGATCAACGAGGAAATCCCGCTGTACTAGCAGTACGGCTCCTGACAGTGATCCTGATAGTCATCGGCTTCATATTACTGATATAGGTGATGCGACTTAGAGAAAGCCTTTGCTTATTAAGGTGAACTTAAAGAAGTCTGGTTGAATAATATTATCCCCTGTTTTGGATTTGCTGTTTACAAAGATAAAAAAAATGTTGCCGTCAAGGCTTGCGATGGAGTTGAAGTATGCGGTTGTCGCATTAAAGTGACTCATGCCTGAACAAGAACAAGGAGTCCGGGTCGCCGCTACTATTCGAATAACATGTGTAGTTACTACTACGGATATAACGATCACTTTTATTGAGATTGCCCGGAAATTACTGATGGTGAAGGCTGCAGAAAGGACCGCTACTAGAGATATAGAAGTACTCGCGACGACCGTGAAGAATGGGATGAGAGGCACCGTGACCGCGAAAGCGGCTACGGAAGAAGAATGTTCTACAGATCATCCTCGAGAAGATATATTGAGAGGGACCACGACCGCGAAAGGGACTACAGAAGAACATCTCACAGGTCATCCTGGAGGAGATACAGCGATGACTCCAAATATAAAACGACAAAATGAAGACCCGCTATGATTTCAAAGCCAATCCTGGTGGATTCATGATTGGTGAAAAAGTCTGGTTGTAAAATCCGAAAAAACTAAAGGGGCGTTCACCAATGTTTCGGAAGTCATGGGAAGGTTCGTACAATGTAGTGACTCGACTAAACGATCAGAAAAGCCCTCATGCGAAGATGAAAATCATGCACCTTGACAGGTTGGCCCCTTATCAAGATCAAGAAGGTTGATCGAGATGATCAATACTTGGAAGGGGGCAATGTAACGGACTTTATTACAGTATACACTTCACAATATTAGTTTGTTTCTAGTTTGCAGGATTATAGGTTTATTTTCTAGGAGTTCATAATTTATATGATTAATTTTACCTTTTGTTAATTTCCTCATGAGACGTATATGCAAGAAGGTCTGGAATATTTTATAAAATTCTATTTCTTTATTTTCGACAGGGAACAACCATGACAAAAGATGTAGAAAATGCCAGATTATTACTTTTTCTTGTTTTTATTACACCATGGAGTATAAATATCCTACGGGAATCTTCTGGTATCGGAAAAAAGAGTATATAAAGCATCTAGATCGGCTTTTGTGAACAGTTTATTTGGAAACGTCGTTGATGTAACTTAAATTGTTTGACAAGTTGTCAGAAATTGTGAAAATAAAAGTCTAATAAATAATTCAGTGTGTGTAAAGACCGGCAGTCGAGAACAGTAGTATTTAAATCTAATTTTTCGTGGATGATCGATGGGTGGACGATGGACAATAAAGAGGCTCCTTAGATCGCCATATAGTTTTTTTTTTCATAGTTTATTGTTTGCTTATTTTATTTTAACAATCAAAAATGTAACTTTTTCGAAAACTCTTGAAGATAAGTATACGGTATATTTAATGAAAAAGTCTAGATTGTAGAATCTAAGAGTGAAATGATATTTTTTTTAATAAAAATGTCAATTTTGAAAATTAAAATTCAGAAGTCTAAATGATTTCTGATCAAATAAGCAATATTCCATATAAGAGATGGTATGTTCTCCTTATCACAACCCTGTATAAATAGAGTAGAAAAATTACTAATTAGATGTTTTATTTTGATGCAATCTCTCATTTTATGTGTTTAGTACTTACTCGCAAATCGATATTTTGCCAATATTTTCCAGAAGAATGATTAAACTAAGTTTTAAAGTAAAATACGTTTTATCTCATTGTTTCTTTCCTGAATGCACATGACCGTCCCAAATTTGCCCGTCAAGGAAGGGTCACTTAAAAGCCTTCTTATCGCCTGACGGGTATAAACACAAGCTCGAAAAGCACAGAAAATGGATAAATGGGTGATTTAACAGAAAATGTCCTTTTTTATATTGCACATTTAGGTCGGGGTTAAGTGACTGTTGATCATGTTCCAGAATTTCATCTCTGTGTAAAGTATAAATATATTGTTTCCACTTTGGTTTAAAGTCAGACTGTTTTGTGTGTAAATAACGCTTGAAAATTTAGAATCCTAGATGTGTGTCGGGTAAATTGTAGACAAGCCGACTGTCAGCTTTGAAAGCAGTGACGAGGGGTGGCGATAGAGTAAGGAAAACAAGCAATAGGAAAATTCTGTGGAGTGACTGTAATGTAATTAATAAAAATTAATTGTAGTGGTATAAAATTTAATGTATTTTGGCAAAAATGCTTTCATAAAAATGTTAAAATAACATATTTGCCAAACAAGGCCACAGATGGGCGCAAAAAATAGGTTTAACGGAAAATTCAATTAAAATAGACAAATTTATGTTCAAAATTTCCCTTAACAGTTGTAAAGTTTTATAATTATTATAATAACTGTCTTTACACGTTTATTATTCTTATTGCCAAACCAATGACTTTAAGTTAAACAATTATTCCCGAATACTGAAATTCCCAATAAACTTTTATTTCTAACAGTAGAACTTACCATTTAGGTTCACAAAATGTATTTAAGGCTTAGATCCAATCTAGTTACTATGGAAATTAGAACTTCTAGTGGATGAGTTTTGTTTTACTTACGATATTGTTACAATATAGATACTGAAAAAATTTCATTCTAGCCTTTATAGAAAGAACTGTTAGTGCCTACCTACACTGTAAAAAGGAAATACATCGAATTTAAGGTAAATGTGTTGGAAGCAAATTTCATAAACCGTTTCTTAAATCTAATTAATGTAATGCATTAAATTTAATAATTTTTAATGTACTACATTAAATTTAATAATTTGCAACAATAAATGAGCTTTGTGATATTAAAACATACCAGTTTCATTACTAGGAACGGAACATAATTGTCCAGAAAATATTTACTTTCGCATAGTTGGCCTATATGGGTATGACACTGTTATATTTTAAAGCAAATTATTGGTCAAAAGAGTGATAATACGGTCGCGAAGTTAATGAAGATAACCGAATGTGTGGAAGGCTTTTAGACGCAATCAATCCTATTATTTGCAGGAGGAATAGAAAAATGGTTGACAAAGGTCGCCATTAGCAAGTGGGTCAAATAATTAAGTTTATCTGAATCAAACATCTTGATAATTCCACAACAAACAACTATAACCTTAGCAGAATTCATCTTTTGTGTTATTGTTAGGGAGAAAACTTTTCTAGTGTCTTGTCTATGTGCACAAATAACCCTTTATAATTTGAAAGTAGAGAAAAATTAAAAGATAGAGTTTTGAGATCGGCACGAAGAATAGTTATTTCCTGAAAATAAACAAAATTTTCAAAGCGCTTTATTGCACTTGTCCGTTTAAATCCATTATTATCACTTAAGGTCAGTTGCATTATGTAATTAGGATACAAATATTTTGAAGATATTTTGGATATATAGCATAGGTGTAAAATTAATTCGCAAGCTGTTTTGTATCTTTGAAACTTTAAGAAATTTTGATACGACGAGTTCTCTTTATATTTGCCTAAAATAAGCAAAATAGAACCCAACGATAATGTTTATTTATATACGAGTATATATATATATATATATATATATATATATATATATATATATATATATATATATATACAGGCGCGGATCCAAGGGAGGGGGGCGGTGGGGGCGATCGCCCCCCCCCCCAAGAGCTTTGAGTTCAGGAAAATTTTCCCGATTTTGCCTCATACTATAGTTTATTCAAGAACTAGAGAGAGTAATAAATCATTTTTTACTTTTTTTTTTGCAAACTACCTATGTTCTTTAGTTCGGTGTCTTTTGCAAAATCTGTTAGACACATATATTTTTCATAAGAATGAGTTAGATATTTTATAATCAGAAATACCGATCTATAATAATGGACTATTTGGGTTGGATAACAATAGATATTTGGATGTGTGAAGTGTTAAAAAGGATTTTAATCCTTATTATAGGCTTCGGAAAGAGGTTTATTTTATCACTAAATATTTATGGCGTAGAATATTATTTCGGTAATAAACTTAAAATAAAAAGTTATTGTAATATTATTTTATTTCTTATGATTTCTTAATAATTCACATACATTAAAAAATATAGATAATTTTGACATATTTAACACAAATCTCAACTGTATTTTTATTATTTTTAATTTTGGCATAGAAAGCGTTTTAGGCACATTCAGACTAAAACGTAGCCTTTTTCTCTCAAAAAATTTATATTATAGTTACAATTTAAATACTTACAAAATACCCATTGTCAAAAATACAAGAAGTTTTATTATTAATTCAAAATTTTTAGGATATTTGATGTTTCAGTTTATTTATTTTTTAAACCTCTGCAGAATTACAATTAAACACTAAAAAGGGATTCAAATATAAATAATTTTTATATGTTACAGAAAATTTAAATAATAAATTGTGTTTACGCTGGTAAACATTATGTATCTAATTTGTAATCAAAGTCGGTGAAGCTATCTTCGCTCAAATTAATTATAATTGGTTCCTCTATCTCACCGATCATGAGATCGAGTTTTCATATTTTCTTTTATTGTTTTATTACATAGATTTTTTCCAATTTTCAACAGTAACTTTATTAAAACAAATCTTTGAAAAGTTCAGTTAAAGTACTAATTTTGTAAGTTGTGTTGTTTCTGGCAACTCTACCTTTTATTTGAGAGAGATATTTCCTTCTCCAGCGGACATTTTCCGGACGATCTATAAGAACAGATTTCCTATATGATTTTTCCCAGAAAAAATTGGGTTCTCTGAGTAATTTCCAGACCTCAGTTTTTTTAATTTCAGGTAAATGCCGACTTTCATTGATTTTGGTTAAAATTTTGCGGACGGTTGGGATTTGCTTCTCATAATTAAATGTATGTACAACTCTTTTTATTGCAGTTTACATCTCTTCTTCCAACGAGGTTTTTCGTCTGCCTGTGATCGAATGTAGCTTGGGAATACTAATAATTCCAGTCGTTTTTTTCTCCTTCAGTATTCAGTACATAGTTGATTTTCCAACTCCTGTCATGTTGGAACTAATCTCAACAAAGCTTTTAACATTATTATCTAGATATTGATATCATCGTAATAAGTTTTTGGTTGAGGAAAAAATGCCCTGGTTTAAGGATTTTGGAATAAATATAGATGTAGAATTCATATCTTTTGGGTATCTCACTAATCTCAAATAATATATAAAAACAAGCATAATCAAGATAAATCACTAAGGGCACACTGTAAGGTGTGCTTTGCTCACTGACAGAAATTAAATTGAACTATCAGAAATTATATTGTTACAACTTATAATATTTAAATATAATTAAATATAATTAGATTTACGGCAGTCCTCAGTTATCTGCGGCACTGAACAGGCACGTTGGAGGTTTCGGTAACAGTTTTATCACTCTCTCTAATTCTTGACTAGAGTATAGGAATGTGTATGTTTGCGATCGCCCCTCCCCTTCCTAAGAGCTTTGAATTTAGGAAAATAGAACCGATTGTGCCTTTTATATTAGGAATCTGTATGCTGCTGGCACTCCCCCCCTCCGTTGTAAACTTGTTTTTCTTGCGAAAGCCGCCTCCTAAATGCTTTAAATTAAGGAAAATAGACCCGATTCTGCCTCTTATACTAAGATTGTGTACGCTGCTCGCATCCTTCCCCCCTGTCGACAACTTGTTTTTTCTTGTAATGCCCCCCCCTCTCCAAGAGTTTCAAATGCAGAAAAACAGACCCGACCCTGCCTTTTACTAGAAATGGGAAGGTTACTGGTGTCTCCCCCCCCCCCCCCCGCGACAACTTGCTTTCGCTTGCCATACTGTACTTTTGTGATATCACCGCCCCCCCCCCCCAAAGACTGAGGCTGGATCCGCCCCTGTATATATATATATATATATATATATATATATATATATATATATATATATAGTCGTTGCTGACTAGTTAGGATAAACTAGTTAATATTGGGGTGTGCAGCAAGTGAAAGACTACTCTTTAAAGTTAATCAAAGCTTTCGAAAATCTTTATTATCATTTTCATCTTCAGAGAGACTACAATAGTTCAAAACAAAGGGAAATTAGTGAGATAAATTTTTCCTAATAATATTGATAACTTACATCTTTATTTGAGGATGTTCAATAAGATGTTAAATGGTTTTATGACAAAGTACATTGGTAAAAGAGACTAAAAAACTGGGGTCACAGACCAATTCACAATAAATTGTTACATAAAATTGATTTTAAAATTTAAATTAAAATAAAAAATATAAAAAACAGGAGGAATCATTTTGTTCGTTCCTTCCCGAGTCACATGTAACTGTCAAATTAGTTTGAAAATTATGAGGTTAGGAAATTTGTCAGCTGTCAGTAGGGCTGCCAACCTTATCCAGTTAATAATAAGTTTAGTTCGGATGAACCGCATTTAAGGTTAGGTATACAGTAAATGGCCAGTCATGCTGAAGTTATTAGGATAGAAAAATAAAAATTTTCTCAAAAAAAATGAAAAATTCTTTTATATTAGGAGTCAGCAGAGCTGTCCACTGTGTTAATGAATTTTGTTAGGTTGAGATTGCAATTAAAGATAATTATGCAATGTGTGGTCAGCCCTATTGAATTATTAAATCGTTAATATCTAAGGAAAACTATGATCATTATTGTTAGTAATATTAGTAGAGATAGATAAAGAGTTATCCAAAGATAAAAGATAAGAATAAATTTCACTCATATGCTAAATATCAGTTTTTTTATTTAATTACACAGTGTACGACAAAACAAATGCACGAATTTCTACTCGCTAATATATGGCTAAATAACATAGTCAAATGCACTTAAATTTAAATTCTTTTTACTTATTTATGATCGCGATGGACTCTTCTGCTAAAAAAAAGACACAAACAAAACTAATTTATTTTTTTGTATCAGAAAAAAATTAGTTTTGTTTACAACATCACTTTTTGTTTATGACAAAACCTATGCACGAAATAACAGAAATTTACATTCTTTATGAATTATAAAAAATTATCAACAACAAGTACCGTTAAATAAGTAATAGCTCTCTTTTGAACATCGTAAGAATGTTTATAGAAAACTTCCACGTGTTTATAGTCGTTCCTGGTCTTTCAAAGTCATCGGTTATATGGTAAAAGTTTTTAATGAAAAAAATGGCTAATAATAAGTACTCAGTGCAAGTAAAGGAAAAAATAATTAAATATTATAATAGTGGTGAATCAGTGACATCAATTGCAAAGAAATTTGGAATTCATCATAGCGTAATTTCGCGAGTTATAAGCCGCTTTCATTCTTCAGGCTCGTTGATCGCTATTCACAAAGGAGGTCGTCCACGGAAAACCAGTAAACGGGACTACCAGACAATAATTAGATTAATAAAAAAAGATCTGTTCATATCAGCAAGGTCAATTGCAAATAGATTACCACTATATATTTCTGAAAGATCCGTCCAAAGACGAGCTGTTGAAGGTGGATTGAAATCATACCGAAGTGCCAAAAAACCTTTTATTTCCGCCAAAAATAGACTAGCTAGAATTCAATTTGCAAAGGAACACTTAAATTGGAGTACAACCCAATGGAAGACCGTACTCTTTTCTGACGAGTCGAAGTTCAACTTGAAAAATTCGAATGGATTTCGGCTAGTACGCAGACCTAAAGGGCAACGTCTTAACCCTCGCTATACGCAAGGCACAGTTAAGCACGGAGGATGAAATGTTTTGGCCTGGGGATGCTTTTCCGGACTTGGAATCGGACCAATTCACAAAATGAATGGTATAATGGACCGTTTTGTGTATAAGGATATCCTAAATAATGTTATGTTGCCACACGCAGAGGAAAAAATGCCACTTAAGTGGAGGATCAACGTGACAACGACCCAAAACACACTGCTAAATGTGTGAAAGAGTGGTTCGTAAACCACAAGATTGACGTTTTGAAATGGCCAGCGTAATCGCTTGATCTTAATCCCGTAGAAAATCTATGGGATATTGTAGATCGCAAAATAAATCGCGATAATTGCAAAAATGCGGATGACCTTTTCCGACAAGCGGAAATTGCATGGAATGGAATTTCCAATGAAATTTTATCTAACCTTATAGAGTCTATGCCACGCAGACGCGAGGAGGTTTAAAAAAATACGGGCTATGCAACTAAATTTTAGTTAAATTTTTATTTAAATGGAATAATCTAAAAATGTGCTATTGTTTTGTCGCATAAAAAAAGTATTGTTAATTATGAAATATGGTTTTTGTTGGTTTTCATAACAAATGTTAAAAATTTTTGTTTTGTTTTAGTAAATTTAGTTTGTTAATTTTGTAAATAAATAAAACAATTTGAAAAGCAATGTATTTTAATATCCACAAATTTGTGCATAAGTTTTGTCGCACACTGTATATGTATATATATATATATATATATATATATGTAATTTCTTTAAAAAGAAGTATTGTGATAACTCTGACCTAAGATCTGTATATTTAATTATTTATTTATACTCAGAGTTTGAAGCCCTCTAAAAGGAATACGAATTGCAATACCTTTGTGGTTTTAGTATTCCTGATTAAAAGTTTCGCTTCTGACTTTTTAAATATAAAGGCTCTTTTAGTTTACCGAAGTTTAATAAAACGATTCACGGCAATAATACATGTAACACAACGGGAAAAAGTTTGAGTCAAAAGCCATAAAGACACTTTTATTATTAATTTCATTTTAAAGTTTAAGCATTTAGAGATACTGAAAACTTTCATTAGAAATTTTGTAATTTGGTTAAGGGCGATGAATTTTTCAGACTGTTAAAAATAATGTTGTGTTAAATTTCAGTTTTTGTTAGCACAATGATCTTTTAATATATTGACATTTTTTATATCTATTACTACCGGGCATAGATAAGTGGCCCAAGTCCAGCAAAATAAAATTACGAGCAATTTTGAGTTCACCTTGTTCTTTGATTACACAGGTTTGCAAAAAAAGAAAGTTAATGCCCATTTGACCAAAATATTCTATTCTATGTAATTTGACGCCTTGAATCCAAATCTGACGTCCGCTAAACTCTATCAAGTCAGGTTTAAGGTCATCTTAAGGTCAAATGTATTAAAATTCACTAAATAAATCTGAAAAGGTAGACATTTAAGTTCTTGAGGTCACTGAATCCGAATTTGTGGTTTGTTTAATCTCCAAGGTCAGCCAGAGGTTATTTTAGGGTCATTACAAGGTCAAGTTGAGAAAAACTACTAAACAATTCTATAGATATTAATGTTTTTGTGGTCTCTGAATTCGAATTCGTGTTTTTTTTTAACCCCCAACATCAGGTAGAGGATATTTCAGACTCATTTCAAATTGAGAAAGATTCTTTAAATAAATCTGTAAAAAAAGAAAACTCAGGCTCAGTTAGATCGATAGTTATTACACAGCAGACAGGTAAGTGGATCGAGTTTTTGAGCCGAAATTCAAGCACCCGAAACCTAGAACCTCACGCGCAGCTACATTGATGTTCGCTGCAAGCAGGCACGTGAACGAAGCGAGTTTTCAAGGTGAAACCCAAGCTTCTAAAACCACAAACCATATACCCCACGTGCAGCTAGATCGATATGCGTTACATAACAGCTAGGCTACGGAGGCGAGTTTTTATAAGTGTATAACACAAATCCCAAGCTTCCATACATGCTGTGTCTGGGGTATATGGTTTTCGGAGATGCTGAAGTTGATTTCATATACTCATAAATCCTTGTTTTTTGCCTCTGTCTGTTGCGTAATGGGCATTGGTCTCGCTGAGCGTGGGAAATGTGGTTATGAGAGCTTATGTTTTGTCATATTTATAAAAACTTGATCCTCTCGCATGTTTGCTGTATAACGACCATCAATCTAGCTGCACGTGGAGTATGGATTTTGCCTTAAAAACCCGACACGCTCGCTTGTCTGCTGTGTAATGGATATCAATCTAGCTGTGCGCGGGTTATGTGAGTTTGAGAACTTGGATTTTGGAGTACTAGTTCATAATAACTAACTTCGCTCGTAAATCTGCTGTGTGTGTAACGGGCATCAATCTAGCTGTGCGTGAGGTAAGAGGTTTTGGAAGCTTGAGTTTCGGCCCAAAAAATTGATCCGCTTGCTTGTCTGGTATGTAATGGATATCAATCTATCTGCGCATGAGTTTTCATCTTTTACAGATTTATTTAGTGAATTTTTTCAATTTGACCTTGATATGACCTTGAAATAACCTCTGGCTAGCCTTGAGGTATTAAACAGACCACGAATGCAGACTCAGCCTCGGAAGTCTACATATCTTCTTTTCATTTAGTAAATTTTTCTCAATTTGACCTTGAAATGACCCTGAACTTACTTTTGGCTAACCTTGAGGGATTAAACAAAACACAAATTCGGATTCAGCTATCACAAAATCCTACATTTCTTTTCAGATTTATTTGGTGTTTTTTTTTTTTTCTTAAAATGATTCTAAAATGACCTCTTGTCGATCTTGGAGGATTAATCAAACCACAAATTTCTTCTTTTACAGATTTAATTAGTGAATTTTTTCAATTTGACCTTGATATGACCTTGAAATAACCTCTGGCTAGCCTTGAGGTATTAAACAGACCACGAATGCAGACTCAGCCTCGAAAGTCTACATATCTTCTTTTCATTTAGTAAATTTTTCTCAATTTGACCTTGAAATGACCCTGAACTTACTTTTGGCTAACCTTGAGGGATTAAACAAAACACAAATTCGGATTCAGCTATCACAAAATCCTACATTTCTTTTCAGATTTATTTGGTGTTTTTTTTTTCTTAAAATGATCCTAAAATGACCTCTTGTCGATCTTGGAGAATTAAACAAACCACAAATTCGAATTCAGTGACCTCGAAAATGCACATATCCACTTCTTCAGATTTATTTAGTGAATTTTACCTAATTTGACCTTGAAATGACCGTGAACCTGACCTAATGGAGGTAAGCGGATCTCAGATTTGGATTCAGGGTGTCCAATTACATAAGAATAAAATAGTCTAGTCAAATAGGCATCCACTTTTTTTTTTGTAAACATGTGTTATTTACCAAGGAAAAAAATTCTGTTACATATTTGACGTATAAACAAAAAAGGCCAAATAACTATTGGAGCATATTGGACTATTATTTATTTGGTTTCACTTCGAAAATGATTATAGGAAGAAAACTGAAGGAATCTTAAAATATAGCCCTATTTATTACATTAAGTTGAAGAACTTATGGTAAAACAAAAAAAAATTGATATTTATTTTTATATCTTACTCGTATTGATGAATATTGTGGCATTAACTAATATAGCGAAACCGTAAAGGTCTCGATCGATTTCATTGATAAAAATATTCTTATATCTTAGTCAAAATCTTGGTGGTGTTTTTCAATTGACATATATATATATATATATATATATATATATATATATATATATATATATATTTAATTTGGAGACAACAGGAATATTTTGATGTGAAAAAGTTATAAAGCATGTAAAAAAAAAGTAAATATTTTTAAGGAGCTAACAAATTTCACGAATTTGTGCGCATGTTTATCAACATACGTTACTAACATGAATTTCTTTTTTTTTTCCTTTATTAGTTCGACCATCCATGTCAATCTTATTTATTAATTAATGCTTAGAAAAATTTGTTGTCTTGTGATTCTCGTTAAAAAAATGAAAAAAATTCATGTTCTCTACTTTGCACATAGTGGTTTCTATAGATTACAATGCAATACACTGCAAAAATCAAGAAAATTTGAAACGAAAAGAAAATTAGACTGATAACATGCAAAAACAAACATAAAAAGCAAATTATTCTTCCTGGAAATACAAAATGACTATTATCTTTAGCTTTTCGAATTCTGGTTTACATGTATTATCCTTTTAAGCAGGGAAAATCAAAGAATACACAGCATACTTTCTGCAAATACTACTCTGGTTCTCTCTCTATAAGCGTTTCGATCACCTTATGGTATCGTCAGTGGAGCCACATCGAACCGAGAGCAACACTCGCAGGAAACAACTTCTATATAAAATATAAATTCCAAAGTAACCTTCAATCAATGTAAAAATTCGAGACTTTTTAAAAACGTTATTTAAGGACCCTGTTTAACTTGTAGCTCGAGATAAAATTTTTAATATTCCATAACATTCAGATTTGCTTTAGTAGCTCATTAAATGCTTCCTTGGGCTCAAAGTAGGTTACATCTAGACTTTTTTATGTTTACCTTTTTAAAGGTATAATTTGAAGATATTTTTTTATCGAAGTATAAAGATTAATACAGCTTAAAATGTTTATATAAAATACTTTAACAGAATATGGTTTCAACAAGATGATAACAGATGTACTCTACTTCGACTGGAAGGAATAATTTAAGGAGTGATTAATGAGCTAAAAATATGAAATATATATAATTGAATAGAGGAAGGCTGAATTTTTTAAAAGAGTTTCCAATGTCACTATAACATTGTTTTGTAGGGATAGATAAAAAATTCTTACATAGATAATGTAGCCTAAGATGGCTGGTATTTTTTTCATCCTGTCCATAGATTTTCTCCAGGGGTTTGACAGTTATTAAATCAAAAACAAACATTATACAAATATTTAGTTTTAACATTATAGGGAGAAAAACTTTCCTTTCTTAAAACTGAAATTTTTCCGATAATAACTTAAGGTATTCTAATGGGTCTTATTTCATAAAGTATAGATTTTCTTAGTACATTTCCAAATTTTGTATATAAAAGGAAAAAACTAGAAAAAATGTACACAGTTACATAAATTTTACTGCAAAATTTGGATGGATGTTTTCAATAGAGATCTGAAATTATATACATGTATTTTTGTTGTACCCTTTCAGAATGCGTATGAAACAAACAGTTTTCTTTCATTTCCTGCATACATCTCTGATTATAAATACTAAGGAATGATCATAGATTACTTCATTTTCTACACTAACAAGCTGATCTTCATCTTTATCATAAACAACACTAAGCATTAATGATATTTCATCAAACATCAACATATACAGAAGTTCCTTTGGTTTAAAATCTGTTATTTCTTTAAATTTTCTAATGAGGGATCATAAGTGCTAGTATCAAGTAATATATCTCATCAATGTCATGGATGGTAAATGAAACAACACTGCTATAAAACGATAATCATTGGTAGGATGTTGATACAGAGCTAGCAACAAGAAATGTGATAAGTGACACAATTTCTCTTAAATAAAACTCTGATCTTCAGTTATTAATAATTTTCTTCACAAATATTTCTTTTGTTTTAAATGATACTGTATGTTGATAACAAACACAAACAAAATATTTATATTTCACAGTGTTTCAAGTGCTTTGCCTGTTAATTAGCTTGACATGTATCTTCGACAGATTTCAATAGAAAATAGTATTCTATAGAAAAACTGAATATTAATTTTATTTATAACATAATAATAATATTTTTTTTATAAACTCCAAATCATCTGTTTAGTTTTTAATTTTTTGGTTTTACAATATCATTTTTCTCTATTTTGTACACATACATATTAAATCAAAAATTATGTGATGTGAAAATATTTCTAGTTATGAAATATTTTAAAGTTTTTTATATGGGGCCAAAAATTGACAAACATATTTTTAAAATTGATCCGAAATAAGGATGTGTCATATACCTGTTAATACAGTAGGTGTAGTGCATATGGCCCCAGGCCTCCCTAGCGATAAAAGTTATAATATCTCCTCTATTGGTAAGGAGCAACCTGTATGATAAATCTCAAAGATTTGTGTATCTTGAGAATCGCATGATGCTGTAAGATATAAGTGATGTTTTTTCTTTTATTTAAAGTTATGTCCTGTATTGGAAATAAAAATAATTAATCGTAAGTATTTTAATAATAACATTAAATTATAGTACATAAAATTTAAGAGTATTGCAATAAAATTGTTTAGTTGTAGACACGGCTGACACCAATTGGGTACAAATGTTTACAACTCACTTGTTCGTGCTGGTACATTTCGTGTAGGTAAATTAGTGTTATTAATATACATGATTTAATATTTATCACCTTCACCGAAATACTGCTGATATATACGATAACCTCTATTGAATAGATTAAGATTTAATGTCAATAACTTAGGATTATCACACAGAAGAAACCACTCATCAGACTGTTTTCAAGTCAAGGGAAAACGACGTCTGGTGGAAATCGAATCAATACAGCTAGAGATATAAGAGTTCATGTATCTACTTGTATTAATTGTATTTACAGTAAAATTGAAAATATATTATAATTTACAAAAATATCAAAGCAAACTTAACCTTCTTGAAAAAGGGCACAAATTTGGAATGTTGATATTTAGAGAAAGAATTAATAATATATGTTGTTTCGGCCAATATTACCTTAATCAAAAATTAAATTTACTTACCATTTTCTTCACTATGATTCTTAAAATAACGCATAATACGCTGTCAATAATTTAATCATCTAAGACTCGTCTAGACACAAAAACAACGAAACAAATTTCACAAATCATCGTCCTATTTAAATAAAGTCACAGAATAAATGATAGGTCAGTAAATTATGGGTATAATTTTTTTTCGAGCATTAGCGCCATCTACTGAAATGTTCGCCAACTAAAAACGCAATCTCAGTTCTCTCATAAGGAGTGCCCAGAACCTGCTAAGAATACGATATATTTTTGTATAAAAGCTAGTCGAAGTGGTAATTCTCGTCCACCTATTCACAGGGTGCTGTAGTGGGGGAAGCCGCAACTCACTCTCAATGAAATGATACCAAAACTAAACTGAATACTAGCAAAGATAATATTTCTTGACAAACTAATTTTACAGCAGTAAATAGTTCTTTATTTCTTGCTGAACTTTTTATTTTTAAGCTTCTCACTACTCCATTGTATATATAGATATCGCTTGACTGTGCATATTTTACAGTTTAACATCGAAAATGTCTGCAAATTTAATATCTTGCCGATAGGGATATGAAAAGTTATTTCTTGTGAGTTTTGCTCTTGGTTTGTTATGAGATCATAAGGTTATCAAAGTACGTATGCAGAGAAATCCCCATCTGGATTCGCAGAAAAAAGACTGTCGGTATATTTTTCTTTCAACTGCCTGAAGGACAAAAGCCATGTTTTGTTAGGAACCAGTAATATGAATGCTATTAAGGCATTCACAATAATTATGATTTTTTCTGCGGAAAGAAGAAATTGGGTTATTACGGCACTTTTCCTTTCAGTAATTGTTTTACGAAAAAACGAAAAATAAATGCAAAAATTGTCCTAAATATTCATGTTGTATCCCAGAAAGAATAATAATGTATTATAAAAAGGGTCCTTTAAAAAATGGAATTTTAGGGCAAGCTATTAAGACATTTTAAACGCTCTGAGAAAAAAATTGAAATTGGTTTGAATTAGGTATAAAGCAGAGTTATCTGAATAATAAAAAAAGAAATTATTTAATTATTTCTTTATTTAAGTAAGTAGAATATAAAATTTTATATTTGTTCGTTGGTTCTGTAATAGTTGGGGAGCGTAGTAGGTTTTGGTAGCCAATAAGAGAAACCAAAGTTTTTTATTTGTATATTGACCCCCTAATTACCAATATCGAGGATGGAGTCCTGAAAAATGCTCAGATAACTTGTTATAAACAAAAAAATTGTTTTTCTGGAAAATAAAAAAGATTTTCGTGTTCTTCGGCCGATTCGAACAAGAATCCTTCTTGTAATTTTGCCGCCCAACGCATAGTTTTTGAGTCAAGAATCGTTAGATATTTGAAAAATGGTATTTTTTGCTACTTGTAAATATGAATGAATTTCGAAAAATAAATATTTTCCAGTTCTGCGCCCAGCAATTAATAACTCAATTCAAGAACTACAATTTTGGATTAATCTCAGTGCGAAAATTTAATATCTTTAATGCTTTATAACAAATAACGTTTCATCAGTTATAACGTACTCACCGCCACACAGTTTCTCGTTCAGTACAAGTTGGCGGGACAAATTTTTTTTTTTTAATTTATTTTCATTGTTTATGTATATTGGAGGTATATTAGGCTATTTTAAGAGAAAAAGACTGGAAATCTGTACTGTACTGTAATGTGTAGTGTGGTGATGGTCTCACCATTTGACACGTTTGGTCAACACTGTGAAATGTGAGTGATTGCTCTGTAGTTAGCTATGTTTACCTACTTATTATGCTTGTAAGGTACGAGCGTATTGTTTTTTATTTATAAAGACGGCTTAAAAAAATTGAAAATCATCAATATGCAAAGAATTGTTTGGTATGTATTTATTTACAATATTTACTACATTTACACAAATAAAATCAATCAATAATACAATAACAATAACAATTATTTATAATATTAAATGTACATTAAATAGCTAAAGTAATTAAATTAACGACTACAACTACCACTGCATAATAA
This sequence comes from Diaprepes abbreviatus, assembly GCA_034092305.1. Taxonomy (NCBI): domain Eukaryota; kingdom Metazoa; phylum Arthropoda; class Insecta; order Coleoptera; family Curculionidae; genus Diaprepes; species Diaprepes abbreviatus. The sequence continues at coordinate 24,016,432 of JASJET010000121.1, forward strand.
AACAAGACATATTGAATTAATTACAATAAAAAAGTTAACAACATAAAAACTAATTATCATCATCAGATGATTCCTCGTCATTACTATTCCAACCGGTAGAGTCTGGTAACAAATAATCCTCCTCATAAAATTCAAGAATTGATGAAGATTGGGATGGTAATGAAGGTGGGACTATCAACTGCAGAACCTCCGCTGGCATTACAGTAATCTTTTTTAGAGGTCATTCTCTAAAAGTGTTAATTACAGGATTGGACGTAATCAAAAGCATTCTCAAAAGATCTGCATTCGTGGCAATGCATGACCGGTGTGTCGTTCACGGCACCTACAACGATCTATATTTCTTGCCTCCTGGGCTTCTTCGAAAAACTGCCCAATTGGAAAAAGACACGATGTAATGACTTGCGCATTGTGTACAAGGATCTTAGGCGCAGTAACGGGCATGCAGTACCACGATATAATTTTCTTGTTTCAACGCAAAACTTTTCAAGTTCCAAACAATTTATGTCATATCCTGACGACAAAGTTCCTAAAATGACTTGAATAAGACACATCTAATCCTGTAATTTCTCTGCTCAATTCAGAATTTAAGAGAAGTCTACAAGTTATGTTTCCATTATTCGTGTTGCCATAGTCAGGTTTTGGTTTATCTACTATGAGACCCATGCGACCTTTAAACGCTTATTGGATCTCTTGTGAGCGTTGCTTCACAATACCTCCATCATCGTTTTCTCTTCACTTATTTACTTCTAAGCGATAGCTGATGGATATCTTGTATGGCTTTATTAAAGAATTATGAAAACAATAGTTATTATTAACGAATGGGTTATAGAGCCACCGTAGATTTTAGCAATCTAGCTTTAGTTAAATTATTGTTCTTTATTGAGAGCATACTATGGCGCTTAAAATAATAATGGGGCAACTTTTTTATAAACGATTAAATTTAAAAACATGAAAAAGCTGGTATTTTATTTTTTTCTAGGAACCCTCATAGTTTCTTCATATTCTTTGTTCATTCGAACGCCTGATATTCTAATATGCTTTTGGGTAAAAATTCAGTTTTATGCGATGAAATTTTGTATTCGCATACTTTGAATTACCACAAAAGCAGACGTGAAACTGAACTGCAAAAAAAAATAGCAACTGCTACATGACTTTAATATCACGCATATCCAACATGCACTTTATAAATATTTTTAAAAATTGTAAGATTTATCTGTCACTTCATTATCTTTAGGATCTAGTAAAGGGAAGCCCGTTTTCATACCGATGTCTCAAAAATTCTTGTAAGTGTGAAAGAAAAAGAAAATTAATTGCTGTTCAACAACCCACGTAATAATTTCATCCATTTGTTATTATTTCGGTTGCTCTAAAGGCCTAATATATCTGGGTAATATATCATGTCTGTAATTTTTTTTTGTTTATTTGTGTTAATGTACGCTGGCTAGGTTTCTTGTATTTTATGGACATAAAAATATAATGAATTATAACAAATATTATATATATATATATATATATATATATATATATATATATATATATATATATATATACATATACTGAAAATGCAAAGTTATGTAGGACCACAAATTAGCACATTCTAAATAGTAACCTAGCAAGGTATATATATATATATATATATATATATATATATATATATATATATATATATATATATATATATATATATACTTTGCTATGAGGCTTATAATTAGTTCCATTGCGGTCATTGGGTACGTTCCTATTGCTTCAGTTATGCATGCATAAGCTGGTTTGAATTTTCAAGGAATTGACACTCGTGTTTCCAAAATTTTTCTCAGTTCTTCGTCCGTTAACTTTATTGTTTTCTTCATTTATCTTGTTTGCAAATCAACCACTATGACACTACAATACCAATGACCATGGGTTAAATAACAGAGGAATAGACAAGCCACTCAATACTGATTTTTGTAATCACGTTCTGCGACTTTTGGCCAAATGTTCGCACACTTGCAGCTAAATAGAGAAAACATTACTGATCCACAATGTAAAAGTTGTGTGAATTATGGGAGACGGGGAATGATTAGCTGTTTCTTGCCCTCTCCCCCAGATATAAATATAAAAAGATTTTATCTAAGATATTCCTTTGTGTTTATTTTTAATGCAGTTTTTTAACTTAACATTTATATTGAAATTTCGTAAACATCAATCTTGTAAGCCGTATAAATAATTTTTCCAACGTGCACAGTTTTTCAACGTTTTTTCCAGTTTATATTGACTATATCATTGTGGTGTGCTCGATGAGCTAAAGTATTCCTCTTGTTTTTTAATAGAGTTTCGGGACTTTTTAGTACATACTAGTTTATTTTAGTTCATCGAAAACATGTGTCATACAAACAAACAACATAAAAAACGTTAAAAATCACGAAGAATGTCTATTTGGCCACTTACAAGAATAATTTTGATATAATTTTTATAGAAATGTTAAGTTCCAAAATTAGAGAAAATAATACAAAAAAAAAATGGCTTAAATAAAACTTTTTTTATTTATGTCTGAGTATTCGAAACATAGCCGATCTTTACACATTTTTTTTTTAATTATTACATTAAAATTTGTTATAATTAAAAATATTTTGGAGGCAATCACAAGGCTAAGTTCGATATATTTAGATAAGTAACCCTTAAATGAATGTAAAAATTTGTTAAGTTTTCTATTTTTTAGCTACAACTTTTAATAGTATACCATTCATAGTTGCTTTAGTAGCTTATCAAATACTTCCTTGTGCTGGAAGTAGGTAACATCTACTATTTTTTATGTTTACCTTTCTAAAAATTTATGTAAAGTAGATTAAGGTACCGTTTGAAAATATTTTTAAAGAAGTATTGAGATTAACATAATAAAAAAAAATAAATAATTATTAGTATTATGACCATAGTAATGTTAAATTTTAATACATAAAACTTAAGAGTACAATTATTTATTATAAAATTATTCCCTTATGGTTATAGTTTAAAACACAAGGTAAAAAATTTTTACAACTCGCTTATTCTTGAAATTTTGTCATTCTCACTACTGCTGATATACACTATAAATTCTACAAACTAAATTAGAATTTAACGTTAATAGCTTGAGATTCAGACTAATTTACTCAACAAACGTTTTTATCATTTTTATGATTAGAAAACGATAGCTGGTGGAAGTTGTATCAATAAAACTAGATACACACTGTTTCTGTGTCTACCCAATGTTGTAACAGCAGAACTAAAAATATAATCCAATTTAAAAAAAGAAACAAATTGTTTTATTTATATCTAGAGAAAGAAATAATGTATATCATTTCTTTCAATACAGCCTTATTTAAATTTGCTTACCAATTTCTCCGCTCTGGATTCTAAAAATAAGTTATAAACTGAAAAAATCAATAACCTAATGACTTAAGACTCGCCTTAACTCGAAAATAATGAAATAGACTTCACAAATCATCCCCATATTTGAACAAAACGACAGAACCTTTCAGAAGTCGTTAAATTACGGTTCTTTTTTGCGCACTAGCGCCATCTGTTAAAATATTTGCAAGGTAAAGAGAGTCTCTTATAAGGACTGCCTAGACCCTGGCAATCTATAGGCGTCAGAAAGAAATTTTTAAAAAAAATATGCAAAAATTTGCTTGTCTATATATATATATATATATATATATATATATATATATATATATATATACATGTATGTCTTCATATACATGTTGCTCATAAAAATATTTATAGATTGAAGAATGGTTTATCTTCAAGGCTAAATGAGTTTCTATATATTTTCTTCTTACTTCGTTTATTCATTCTTATAAGACTGCGAAACATCGCACATCTTGCCTATCTTATAGTCAAGACAATCAGTATAAAAATGTAACTTTAACATGGGTTATGTGGGACAAGGTCTAGTTAGTGTGACATAGTTATAAATAATTTAAAAATTTCATTATATATTTGTCTAAAAAATGAATATTTCGTTAGCAAATAATATATCGAACTATCGTCTCGTGAAACTCGTACCAGAATGAAGAAGCGGCAATAATACAAGTGCAGCGGTGTTGCGGAAGTTGCATTTTTACCGATGGAAGACACGTCACCAGTTAAAGCTAAGGTATCGATGTTCATTAATAATGTATTAGCGGCCTATACACATTAGGTATTGGCGCCGTGCATGACAGCAGCACCAACTAGTACATTAACTAAAGGGTGATATTTGCGTATATTGATTGACAGTGTAACATAAAGGAAATTCGTAATTTAAAATTTTTTGTTTTAATAAAAGTAGATGGGTTTATAAAAAATGTTAATTTATTATTATTATATATTTTTATTACTTTAGCTAAAAAAAGGTAAGTATAGACAATAAAGAAATATTTAAAACTGCCATGAAATAATAACTTGGAATAAAAATTACTATATATTGCTGTGTACTTACCCTGAATGGCCATTAAAATAAAGAAAACTATTAAACTATGTATTTTATTATTTAAAATACGACTTTACATCGGAATTTTTAACACGTGATACACCAGTGTTCTTAACCTTGTCAATCTATTTCTTTGATTTAATTTCCATTTTGGTACTGGAAATTAATACAATCTACACATTATATATATTTTTTTTTGACAGCATTTTTACAATTTGCAAGACAGCAACTCAACAATATTATATTGTTATTAATTATTAAAAAAAATTGAAATCGACACGTCAAAAGTACAAAATATTACCCGGAAATACTTGAATTATCCTTAACTTACGGTAGTATCGCTTTTGCTTCCCTTACAATAACTTCGCACTGAACAAATAGGATAAACGTACGTTTGTGGAACTACGGTGTGCGGTATTAAATAAAAATAGAGGTTAAATAAGGATAAAATAAGCTTAGTAGGTGACTTATTATCTTTCGAGTCCACGTGGTATAAACAGTGTTGACCAATCATCGCTTCATGATCCGTATATGATTCGCTTTGTAAGATTGTATCATCAGAGTTAAAAATTTAGGACAGAAGTAGAGAACGAGAATTGAATTTAGCGTGATATTTTTGGCCACGAAAGGTTATTTTAAAATTATAAATAATTTATAAATAAACTCCTAGGCTATTTGAAATAACGGAAGAAAATTGTAGAGCTTATTTTGATGGTTATATTAATAAGCGATTATCTTCAGACATTTTAAATCAGATTTAAATAAAAGACAGAGAAAAACTTTTTTTTGTAGTAATTTTTGAGAGTTAATCACCTGCTTTAGGTTAGAATTTTAAATACTTGTTGTATGTTTCAATAAGTGATCATCTTTTAAATTATCTACAGTCTACTTATTATATTTAGATGTTTTAAAACTAAGATTCTTAAACTGTATTTCCATAAACGACGACCCTGTATATTTGGCTGTTTCTCAAATTTCATTTTATATCTAAAGTCAGCATTTAAAGTAGTAACCGAGAGCCAAGATGAAATATGCCTCCTTATCTGTTTATATTTGCATTCCTTAGCAATACTTAGCAATAAAATATGAGTTAATACAGCGCCCTTTTGGGTTTAACCCAAGAATTATTAGAATTCAATTTTACGTCACAGTAGTAATGTGGTCCTAATGCACTGAGAATGGGGTAAAGGCCATTTCGTATGTCCCAAATATTTACTCAGGGGCGATCACGATATATCATTTAGGCAAATCGAACCATTATGACTTTTGGTAGAATTTCCTATTAAATTTGACCTAGAAATGACTAAGATATCTTATATATTCAATTTAATCTAGGTTTCAAGATTTAAAGTGGGTCAGAGTGAGTCTAAATACTGTATTTTTCTAGTTTACTTAACCAATAACTTTTTCTGCAATTGATGACTTCATTAACAGATAATGAATAATAGGTATCTAATGAACTTGTTTCGGAGAATTTAGCTTTTTAAAGATATACTCGAAAATTTTAATTGTATATTAGACGAGAATTAATATTTATTTTGGCTTTTTAATAAATTATTGAAATAAGAAGTTAGAAAAATTTACTACTCAGGTCTGAAACTTCACTTCTTTGGGTTTGAGCATTTTTTATGGATTTTTTGTTATTCATGAGAAATTCGATTCAAATATTGTCAATGATTTCTAAAAATTATTAAAATCTTTTAAAACAGTTCTTTGCAAACCAAGCTAAAACATTCTCGTAAAAACATCACTAAAACATCACGTAATGAATTTTCACTGCAGCCGACTTCAAAGATTATTTTTCCGATACATGTAATATATTATAAAAACTATTAGAGTTGATTTTAAAAAATGTGACTCATACTCTTTCAAATTGTGATAAATATCTATAAATAATACAAAAATGAAAAATTTTAATTTTACAGCAGAGGCAAAAAATTGTATAATAGACTATGTTGCACGTTTTGAAGATAGAGTTGGTTAAAAATTTGAAAAAGAATTATATTACATACTTAGTTTCTGTCATATTTATCTAGAAATATACAGGGTGTTTGGTACATCGATAGAAAGTTTGGAAGAGGTGATAGAAAATGTAATTTTGAATAATTTATGCCATATATGCTTTAGTAAAAAAAATCACTGGTATAATTTTTCCGTTTGAAATATTTTTTTTCTTATTCTTTGGTTCATACATTATAACAACAACAAGAGGACTAAAATTAAAATAACACACAGAAAACTGTGCACTCAAAAATTTTATTCATCTACGAAAATTCAAGTTTCGTTCTTAGATTTGAGTGAGGTTTTTTTCTAACAGTGAGAGAAATAAATGCATTCAATTTATTTTTAAAATAACTCTATTGAATTACTTTTACAGTGGTTTATCGAAACCCGTATCAATAAAATATTACATACATTAAATTCAGGGAAGATATTTATATTAACGAAATTAATAATTTTCTCTATTCACTTTTTCTTTATTTAATTAAAATACAAAATATCTAATGTATTGCATTGGATGTTCTGAACGCCTAAAAGATGAATTCTTGTGTTTCTCTTCACCAGACCGGTAATTGTTATTTCTAAAATAAACATAAACAAAATAAAACACCACCAGTTTTTTTAGCCAGCCATACAGATGATATCGGCTTTAGTGCTGGTCGCACATGTCCTGCCATCCTGGTTTATACCAGTTCAGTGTTCACTTGCTAAATTTAAAATTGCCTTGTTAACAAAATGATGGATACTTTTCCAGTTTAGAATAAGCTGATATAATTTTCATGTATGGTAGAGCAGACGGCAATGCAGCTGCAGCTCAACGACTATAACAAGATCGATTTCCTGGAAGAAGAGTTCCCAATGTACAAGTTTTTATTAACACATATCGCCGTATTTGTGAAGCCGGTAATCTTCATTTCAGAGAAAAATCGCATGCAGACAGACATGCTGTCGAAGTAGAACAACAAATTTTGGATTCACTTGATGCAGATTTGTCTACTTGGAAAGTGTGGAACGTTTTGAAAGTTGAAGGAAAACATCCATTCCATTACACCCCTGTTCAAGGCCTTGAAGAAGGTGATCTAGCACGGAGAATTCTGTTCTGCCGTTATTTGTTAAACGCTGATATGAAAGATGGACTGGAGATCGAAATTTTCTCGGGAGGGAATCTCCAACTTCCACAATTTGCATTATTGGGCTGATGAGAATCCGCATATGAAAAAAGAAATATACTTCCAATAGAAAGTCAGTGTAAATGTGTGGGCAGTAGTAACTGGAAGAACTTTCATTGGGCCATATTTCCTTTCTGACCATTTAAACGGAGACAATTATTTAGAGTTTTTACAAAATGAAATGCCGAACATCGTGGATGAAATACCATTGAACATAAGAAATAGAATAATTTTCCAAAACGACGGATATCCAACACATTATCGGTTTGACGTAAGAGATTTTTTAAATGAAACATTCCCTAATCGTTGGATCGGAAGAAACGGTTCCATATTGTGGCCTACGAGGTCCCCAGGCGACGCCTATAAATTTTCACATCTAGGGACGTATGAAAGAACTTGTCTATAAAGTTGAAGTAATGGACAGTAACCACCTGATTGAAATAATGGATGAAGCAGGTGTCACACTTAGGGAAGAAATGAGACTAGGCGTAACCACCACCCAAGCGAGGAAAAGGGCCTGAAAATGTATCGAACATAACATGTAAAATAAGACTTAATGTGATTTTGGTAATTTTAGGAAAGTAAAAATAAATAGGGAAAATAGTTGATTTCATTAATATGAATATCTGTCCTGAATTTAATGGATTTAATATTTTATTGATACGGGTTTCGATAAACCACTGTAAAGGTAATTCAACAAAGTTATTTTTAAAATAAATTGAATGTATTTATTTTTCCCACTGTTAAACAACAAACATCACTCAAATCTAAGAATGAAACTTGAATTTTCGTAGATGAATAACATTTTTCAGTCCACAGTTTTGTGTGTTATTTTAATGGTAATTCTCTTATTGTTATTATAGTGTATGAACAAAGAATACAAAAAAAATATTTCAAACCGAAAAATTATACCTGTATCATAAAAACTAAATTTTCAATCACAAACTGCCAGAAAACAGAAAAATTATAAAATGTGCTGTAACTCGACAACCGTGTATTTTTGTACTAATGCATATATGGCGTAAATTATTCAAAATGACATTCTCTATCCGCTCTTCCAAACTTCCTATCGATGTACCAAACACCCTGTATAGGCCATTATATAAGTTTTATAGTACGGTTAGTATGTGGGTGGCTAAAAAAATATTTATACATACAGAATAATACCGGTATACATTTTAAATCCTAGTTGTACTTATAGTTTTTAAAAGAATTTTTTCGAAAAATTTGGATGGCAGATTCACTAGTCGTGATATATAGATGATAACGCTTTATACTTCTAAGCATGGCTTAAAAAATATTATTGCAAAAAACTATTACATCAACAGCCAGATTCACTAAGAAGATTTTAGATTTAAACCCAATCTAGTTGCCATGAAATTTAAATCTTATAGTCGACCAGTCTTGTTTTGCTTATGAAATTGTCATAATTATATTACATATGTCAACAAATAAACGCTTATAAAGGGATATTAAAGATAAGAATCTTGTGATAAAGCCTTGAAATATGTAAGAGAAATAGTTGTATCCCGAAAATAAATAAAGTTTTACATTTTTGCCGGTTCAGTGGTAAAACAAAATGATTTTTTTATTCTTGTATTTTTAGGGTATAAAACTTGCTTGGCTTATTGTTGCTCTTGTCGGTTTAAGCCCTCTGCTGTCGATTTAGGACGATTTTAAATTTAAGTTAGTGAATTCGGCTGCAAGTGTTTACTGCATTTTAAATAAACGTATATATATATATATATATATATATATATATATATATATATATATATATATATATATTATATTCTATACACTTATAGAATTAGATTTAATAAATCTTTTGAAAGTCATTTCATAACACGTTATATATTATTGTTATATAATTTGAAACCTTTATCAATTTACTTGTCAATTTTTGTCGATCGGAAGGACAGTTTACATTTGAATCTATTAATTTTGCCAATTAAAATTTGAGAGAAAAATTGGTCTAGTCATTTATAGAAACTTTCTCTATAATGACATGTGTTCATGATAAGTAAATTCTCAAGTAAATTTTTACAACACGGAAAAATCATTGTTTGCAGTTATTGTACTTTTTCTCAATTTACCACATATTAGGAATTTTCGACAAGGAATTCTATTTCCCTAATTTTCAAGGCGAATTAAATGAACATTATCTAAAAAACATATTTGGTGGATGGTGTGTTCTATTTCGGAAAATAAATAATGCAGGGATGTATTGCTCGTAACTTGCACTGTGGTGATAATGGGTCTATTGTGCTTACCCTAGATTTACAACTACTCTGTTAACCTAGTCTCCTAGATTAATTTGTACTGATCTACTAAGGAGTGAGTATGTACTTCCCTCGGTTCCAGATTTGTTGACCCGAAGGTTTGTTATCGTCTTCTTTCTAATTAATGATTTACAGACACATGATATGTTTTGCCTTTTCCTAGGCTTGGCCACATAGTCTACAGCCGAAGTCTCCATTACACATTTTAATTTTATTCAGATCTACTTTGACAGCCATCACTCCAGTCATTATACCAGTAATAGCTCTTAATTGATTTTTGCTTATTTGGATTAGTTTCTTTGCTAATTTTGGGTCAGGGTTCCCAATAAAAATCTTGTCGTAATTCAATCCCTGTCTAGCTATCTAGTGGTTTTTGTGCTCTTTTCTGATCCATTATTTGACCGCTTCCTGGGCCGCACACCGTGGCACAGCTGATGAGCTAGTTCTTGCTAGCTCATCAGCTTTTTCGTTTCCATGTATGGATTCATATCGTGGTACCTATTTTAGCATAACTCTGTTGTTATTTGCGAGAGTTCACTCTGACATTCCCAGACCAATCTAGATGATACCTTTTGGCCCTTAATGACCTTCAGGGCTGCTTGGCTGTCAGAATAAATCTAGATTTGCTTCCCTTTGTAAGCTCTCCTTTTTATTTTATCTGCGCATTGTAAAATTGCATATATTTCTTTCTGGAACACTGTTGGGTCTTTCCCGATTGTAATCCATATATTCCAGCTCCGGTACCTTCACTGGTTTTCCAAACCGTCAGTGTACCAGAAGATGTTTCCGGCTTTCCTCATTTACTTGCCGTTAGATCTTCTATTATTTCGGTTGTAGCCACACACAAAACATACGAGGGAGTTTACTAAAAAATTCTTAATGGAAAATGTGTATTATTATATATATATATATATATATATATATATATATATATATATATATATATATATATATATTCTATTATTACTCATGGAGATGTGTCAAGAATATCTAGTGCTTGAAAAGGAATTTTAGCCTAGTCGAAATTAAAGTTTTGAAATTCCCAAACAAAAACGAAAACATTATGTCGCAAAAAACTTTGTTTACCAGCCAATTTCAGGGCATTTCACATCTTGAAAAAATGACTAAGATGAAAATAAGAGACTTGCCTTTAGAACCCGATGTTAGATACATAGAAAATTTAGCCGGTGCCCAAAACTCTACGGATTTCCAAAACTATTTCCAGCTCTCCCACAGTTTTTAACTATACTATACTTCAAAGAACTTCAAAAAGACGACTTGAGAGAAAGCTTCAACGTAAACCACTGGAATAGACCGCCCTACCACTTCTCAGCTCACGATATGGACCTCACCAAGTTTTACCTTAACAACCCTATTTCTTATTCGATTAACAAATATTTACATAGATGGATGCCATTACCATAGGCTCATCATTGTGTCATCCGAAAAAACAGTTTACTTTGGTACTTAAGGAAAATATTCAACTCCCGTTTTTTGATGTTCTAGTAACAAAAACCTATCCACAAGGACAGATATCTTCATTCCACGACTCACAAATACAGAGCGTAGCCCAGACCCTAATCTCAAGACTTCTTCGTCTAACCGACCACCAAGGAGAAAACAAAGAACTGCATAGCAAGAAAATCTCTCAAGTAAAATGCCTACAAACCACCCACTATAAATAAAGCAATAAAACTGCAACAAAAACCCATGACAAAAATAAATGTCCCCACAGACAGATTATCATATTTCCGTACATGAACGGCATAACAAATACAATGATTTTCTTAAGTAAGCAATGTTTGAAAATTTACTAACGAAATATTTCCCAACAGAAACAATAAACTTAAATAATTAAATAAACATCTGCCCTTAAACTACAGTTGGGATACTCTATTTAGGATGTTTTTTTGGCTATACCTAAAGTTGGGTAAATTATAGTAAGTGTTACTAATGGTTTTATCATGAACAACCATTTTCAACTTTTATCCCATTCATGTTGTAATTTTAACGCTATAACCGAAATTTGGGTAAAAAGGATGATAAAGCTGCGTTAGTTTTATCCCTCCCATAAACTACACGCCTATGCTGACATAAAATTCATGAGTTAAAATTTGTGATTTTCAATTTGTTTACGGCATTATGCTCGAATGATCTCGACCTGATTTAAATTGAATTGAAATTATTGATTTAAAATCGTAAAAATCAACTGCAAAATCACGGGTTGAAACAGGTATGCCGTGTAGTTAATTTACCCACAAACTATTTAAATACTTGGCAGATTATGTTGAATAAAAAAGCTTTATATATTTTATTTTCTCCTTATTTGATGTCACATGGAAACTGGGGACTTAATAAAGAACCACGCTTCAAAACGCAAGAAAATAACAAAACAAACATTTTCTAAAGAAAATTGTTCTCTAATAAATGAGATGAAATGATACATTTTATATAAAATTATGTGCTAATATCACTTGGTCCATCATATCCATTTGCTTATTCTTCTAAAGAGGATCGTTTGTGTGTGCCCTCTTTACATGTGCTTTTTTAGTGAAACCTTTTACGACGAATGTACAATCTGTCACGGAAACTAGTAGACCCCTAACACAAAATCCATAAATTAGAAGGCTAAAAAGTAATAAATTATTATAAATATTTATTTAATTTATGCCCTTTTAATGTATTTTAATAATATACTTGCAGTTGTATAAATACAATTATGTAAGAGAAACTATTTTAGTTTTCAACCAATTGAAAAAACCTTATAAAATAAGGATAACCGTACTCAGTTCTAATACGGTTAGAGATAAAATACTATCTCAGATTGGAAGAATACCAGAAAAGGGTGGACGTCTTTCCCATGGTAGTGCACCGCCATCTGTAGAGGGGTTTTGAACTTGTTGGTTCCTTTCAGTATGGAATAGGCCACTGGAACATCGGGGAAGTAAATCCGTTAAGCAACTTATATTAGATAAAATATGAAATCCAGTACAAGCAGTGCCATCTCCCAGCATGCCATGCAATCTGAATATTTAATCTCGTATATATACCAAAAGTGGATACAATATTGTTGCAGTTGGGTATATAAAATAATAGTTATGCAATATAAATGCATTAAAAATATAATGTATAAAATGTTCATCTGCATCAGGCGGAAACTTTGAGAACAGTACATTTGGATCATTTATGACAGAATGATATACTGCCAATCTGCTAACGGGCCAATATACTGCTGTTAAATATGTAGATCTGTAAAAAAAATGGGTTTCATCATTATAAAATGGAAGATAATAATTTAACAGGTCACAAAAACTTTTACTTCATGAAAGTAACGATCCAAAAGCTTTGGCAGCAGACGCAAAAGTGCACGTGGAGCATTCGTAGCCGTGCAATGAGGCTCAACGGAGATATGAAATATTCACATAATGCTGTATGTGGTGTCCGTCTCATCCTGCAATTTATACTAGGCGAAAGATAATAATTCAATAAGTCAGGAAAACTTATTGGTACTATAATAGAGGGCCAAAAGTCTTGGCAGCACTCGAAAAAGTAACCGCGGAGCTTTTGGTGGACGCATGGCGCTGCTCGAACTTTTATATTTGATGTAAAATTAACCATTAAAAAATTGGAACTATTCTTTTACCTATATAACTGTAAAAAAGTGACGCAATGAATTATAAAGGGACTTCGAAAATCATGATGACAAATTATAAGGTGCAATTCTCCTTAAAAAAATATAAGGAAAAGTTCATCTATGCAAATGCTTCCCTAATAAGCTACAAGCTCTTGAAGATGTGTCATAAAAGTGGTTTTTATTTAATATATAAGGATATACAATACTTTCGCTACAGAAATGAAATATATATATATATATATATATATATATATATATATATATATATACTTATATATATATATATATATATATATATATATATATATATATATATATATATACTTATATATATATATATATATATATATATATATATATATATATATATATATATATATATATATATATATATTTATATACATATATATTTATATACATATATATTTATATACATATATACATGTGGGTGGGTAGAAAACGGTAATGGTCATATTTTTTTCTCCGAGTATTTCTCATTATTTTTTTAAATAAATCATAATATTGTATTGTATATTTATTATTATTCGGGGATGCTTCGAAATGAATGGAAATTATTTTTAAACATTTAATAACAAAGAAAAAGGATTTTAAAATTTAGGGATCGTATTTTTTTCATTTTGTTATTGATTTGGTGGTATTATTTGTTATAAAATGAGCATCCGATTCTGTTTATCTTGAAAATGGTCGACTATAAGACCTCATACGAAGATGGCCTTTTTACGTAAAAATGTTCAAGTAAGCACAATTCATTTAAAAAATAGCGAAAATACAGTTGGCAAAAAAAATATGACAAGTTCATTTCCGTATTGTATGTATATTCTCATAATTTAAATAAAAACCCCTTTTATAATTCCATCTTTAAGGGCTTGTAGCTCTTTAGGAAGCAATTGCAGACCTTTGTGATATGAACGTTTTTATTTTATTTTTGTTGAATCACACTTTCAAATTTGTCATAATTTCCGGACACCCTGTATATACTTTATTTCTACATTGAGCCATGTTATCAATAAACCTACATAATGACGTATAATGTAAATGAAAACCATTTCATGGCATCCGTACTACTATATCTTTCGATGTTAAAAATAATATGTCGCATATTCAGTCTTATGTGAGAATTACTCTGTTCGAAATATGCTGTGAGGTCATTCAGAGCTCCGCGCGAGATTTTAGCATCTGCTGCCCAGACTTTTGGACTGTTTTTCTAATGACAGTGGAAGTTTCTATAACTTTTTAAATTCATCCAGAGGTCAATTGTTTTTTTTTTCATTACATTGGCCTATTAGTGAATTGACAGTACTACATTTTTTGTTATAATGGATCCAAATAAACGGTCTATAAAATTTCATCTTGTTGCAGATAAACATTTTGGCAAATGTTTTGTACATACTTATGGTACCTCTGTTTATTGTTGGCCCGGGTGTGCAGGATTGATTTATCGTGTTAAGCGTTTTCCTAATAGTTTAAAAAATGCACTTCTATAGCGACGCAAATTGTCTAAAGAAAACTGTCGCTAGGCGCCGAATAATAAGCACATTGCCATTAAACTTTAGTTATAGCTGCAAACGTTTCTTATGATTCTTTTAGGATCATTTTTTAAAAATTTATTTTTGTTTTTTTTTCTTTTGGTGATACGGCAATTATTGTATAATAAAGGGAAGACTATAAACAAAACTTTAAACTGATCTAGGTGTATCAACTGTTGCTGTAAGATAAACTGGTCTAATACCCACTTGAATACAACTAGAAAAGATAAAAATGATTGTTTTTTGCCAAATTTGGTAAAAGAGAGATTGACCCTTAAAAAATCTGAAATGTATATTCTTATTCGGTCATCAGATGAGGAAATTACATATTTTATTATACAATTTATAGTATGTTGCCCTTATGATCCAAGCATATAGACTGATGATATATTGCAAAATTCGAAAGTCCTATTACAAAAAAACATTTAATGATGATTTCCCGACAATCACTTTTTTACCTTGGTGAAAAATTGCCATATAGACTTTATTGCTGTTGTTGGCATCTCCCTCCCACCCCCTCCCGCCGACAACTTGTTTTCACTTACCATACTGTATTTTTATGATATCACCGCCCCCTTCCTCCTTCCCAAAGAAAGAGGCTGGATCTGCCACTAATCTAAACAGGCTTCTAGTGTACGATCTACTGTCAATTAAAATTATCACAAATAAAATCAGTTATCATAAGTCAGTAATCATATCGTACTTCCACTCAAAAACCATTGCAACTGCCAATATGATATTTTATAGAAAAAACTTAAAATGTAAAGTGACCCCAGAAAATATCTTAGAATAAATTAAAATTTAAAGGCAATTTAGATAAAACAAATACATAATTTTCAAAATTTCCTTTATCTAATCGCTTTCTAGATTTATGTACAGTACAACTCAGCTGCCAGAATTAGGTTAGTGGAAGTAGGGATGCGAAATTAATCCTGTAACTGTGCACAAAATGAGATAAACTTTTATGGAATAATGTCAGATCTGCCAGCTGCTAGGAGCAAATTATAATAAAATTATTATCTGGTAAAATGGAAGCTACGTAACCTAATTTTTGGAAAACGAGAATATTCTAATGAAGGTGCATTTAGTGAGATTGGGGTTAAATAAATTACAATCGTTTTATATCTATATAAAAACTATCGGTTTCATATCAGTTTTGGATTTTTATCAATCAATCTGGGATCCAGGTGTACGAGGTGTATAAATTATCTAATGAGACTGGCAACGTAGTGTTCGATCTGGCAACACTTGGGACACGGGAACTGGATGAACCTCAGGTGAATACGTCATATAATACTTCTTCAGTACTAGTTCGAACTTTCTAGAGTCATTTGGTTGTCCGTAGCTATTAATTTCGTGAAACAGTTTTTTTTTAGCATGTTCCAAAAATGAGTGACTTCAATTTAGAACAACGGTGTGTTATCAGGTTTTGCCTCAGGCTTGGGCACAGTAACGCGGAAGATTTTGCAGAACTTCAGCAGACCTAAGAAAATAGTGTTTTGTCAAGGGCCACGGTGGTTAAAAGGTATTATCAGAAGGAAAAGGGTCTATTGAAGATGAACTATGCAGCAAAAGGCCTTTATTTTCAGACATTGGTAAATATATCTATATAATCCAGAATTTTGTGCGATAAGATGGTCGATTAATAGTCAGAATGATCATGAAAGAATTAAATTTGACTCACACCACAGTTAATCAGATTAAAACCCATTAATTGGGGATGAATAATATCTGCGCAAAAATGGTTCCAAAAAACTTTTTGCAGCAATTTCAGTAAACGAGTTTTTGGCCAATGAACACATCCTTATGGCTCTTTAGCCTCCTTATTCTCAAGAGTTGAGTCCTTGTGACTTTTTTCTGTTCCAAAATTGAAAAATTATTTCTAGGGGCGTCAATTTGGGGCACTCAATATTCAAATCCATGTAACCGACGAGTTGATTATAATTTCAGTCTAGAGTTTCAGCACTGCTGTGAGGATTGAAAAGACTGTCTTCAGCTTTGTGTGGCTTCCCAAGGATGTTATTTTGAGGGAGGCAATTAGTCTCAGTATTTAATTTACACAACTCTTACGATAAATTTCCGCAATTCAAGTTATCAAAAAATATCTTAAAATTTTAATTGTATTAAACTTAATTTTAATAAATTTTCCTGTAAAATAAATTTAGAGCAATATACATAATTTTAAAAAATCTTTCAGATGATGGTGTTTTTTGGTTTATTCTTACAGAAGCGTTAAAAAAATTAATTCCTTATTTTTTTTTTTAACTCTAATTTTCCACAAAGGTATTCCTGAAAACATACGAGAAATTATTGTGTGGTTGCGCTTCTCGCCCTGTCTTAAGTTCCCAATGAGAAATTACAAATTTCTTGTGTCATTCTCAGCCCCTATTTCTCGTTGCTTGCATTATCCCCAGAACTTTTTAACCAAGAATTTTTCCATATTTGCAGAAATAGTTTTACAGTCCTAAAAATCTGTATAATTCATTTTTTTCAACCTTACGAGCAGGCACATCTCTTAAAACTGTCTTTGATATGTTCACAGATTGATGAATCATGGGTATTGTTTCAATTGAAGAACTTTATTTAGAGTTAAACGAAATTTATGCCAGGCGTTAAAAGACTGGAATGCTATTATATAAACCAAATAAAGAGCACACTTAATTTTTGATGATTGGTCACATAAGTTTTTTATTTCGACTTCCATGTTTGTTGGGTTTGACGATTCTAAAAAAATACATTTTATTTTGTATTTGGTTTCAATTAGTTATTGTGCATTTAGAAGGTATTTACGTAATATTTATTTTTCTGCATCGATATGTGTTTTTATATTGTTACTAAAAGTCGTTTTAATTACCGCTATGGCTAAGAACAAAGTTCGTTCTTTAAGGAACTTTTCAGTGCTCCTCTCTTTAGTTAAACTAGAAAAATTGGGAAGGCCATTGCCTGATTTAAATTTGGAAAAACAAAGTTGAACTAGAGAAAAGTCTCGCTGTCGCAAATTTAGTAAAAATGTAGGTCTGAAAAAAAAAAAGAAATCGTTATGCGGGTAAGAGGAAACACGTTAACTATTTTGTTTTTATGTTTGTGTTTGGAGGTAACGAAACTTGGTCGAGAGGTTCAGGTAATCATAAAACAGAATCAAATTCTTCTTAAGTATCAGTAAGATAATTTTCCATATTTTAGAATGATCCTATATTTCGTCCCACATATTGGCAATACCTGTGTAAATATTCACGAGTTGCCACTGGTTGCGAGACTGTGAACACCTAAGTTTATACGTTCAATTAATTTTAATTAATAGTAAAACCTGCACTCAAATATCGAAATTTCAAAATCAGGGGAACGCTGAATAACGAATTAAAATACATGCTCTACATTTTCTAATTTTATCAGTCACTTCAACTTTATGTAAAAGAGTAATATAAACATTTAAAATAATTCAGTAATATATTGTTGGCAAAACTGTATTCTACATCTATTTTTTTATAGTCTAATGGATAGGTCCAACAAACTTACTATGTACCAGAAGAACATATTTCTTAAATAGATACCTTTATGAATAATGTAACACATAGTGGGTTTATTGTTAAAGTCCAGTATTTGCATCTGATGATAAAATGGAGTTTCAGGATATTAAAGTCTTTAAATTAAATTGTTAGATTTCGATGTCAACGACCTCGTTAACAAATACGCCCTTCACTTTAACTTTTTATAAAACAATGAAAATGAATTAATTGACGTCATTGACGCAACAGTAAATTTGTTGAATAGCTCAATTCAATGACTTTTTATTGATCGTAAATAAGCTTTTGAAGAGTTTCCAGTTATATAGAAATAAACTTTATTACTTAATTTAGAATAAGCTGGCAACAAGATATTATTGCCTAATTCTATTTTATTTTAGGGTTTATTATTATATTTTACACCTAAAAGTTTCCGTAGATTATTTTCAGAATTGACAGTTCTCACCGAAATTATGTTTAAGATTTATGACACTACAAAATTTTTGTAAATTGGAAGATTTTGAAATAATTTAAATTCAATATGGATTTGGAAAATTATTAATTGTTTATTTTTGGTTCATACAGTTTTTTTATATTTAGGTAGCTCATAGTATGAAGAACATGTGAGCGAAAGAGTTTTGCAGTAAAAATATTCTTTATATCTAAATAATGCATGCTGACAGGCAATCGGAGTGTGTTCGACCTAACTTTTAACGAAAAGCTACTGGTAACTGAAATGATAAAAATACATATACTACCGTATTACATATATTACTCATTTAATATATAGTATGTTGCCTTTATTATACGGGCATAACAATCTGATGGTAGGTTAGAAAAGTTCAGAATTTTATTACAAAAAAAAATTTTGGGTAATTTCCCAACAATTACCTTGTCACAAAGACTGGTGAAAAACTGCCCAATCAATTTTATTGATCTTTTAGGAAATTGTAGAACACCGATGTCAAAACCAACAAAATTTAACAATTGTCGATAATGTCGACTTTTTATTCTCATTCAAAAGCTAAATTCAACCACGATGTTTATAAGCAGCCACCATTTTTTAAAAAACTATTCTATATAAAGATATTTTTAAATAAAATATTCATTTTTACTTTCTTTTCAAGTGTGTCTCGTTTGCCAGGATAACGTGTGACCGCGTAACCGTGCATGACATGCAGTAGTTCTTTCGTCGCCATTTTTTTGAAGGAGACAATTTTTTTAAACAACATACCTGAAAAATTGTAAAAGAAGCGTCCACATTTAATAATTCATGGGAATTTATACTTACATGCAGTGAGTCCCACGATGGATGGCTGCCATCGATTTCTCGGAAAATAGACTTTGGAATATTTTCAAAACTTGATAGTTCACTTCAGTTGATGGGAGCAATTCAGCAAAAATATACCAGTTATACCGGAAGTTGATGCCATCTTGCTTATTTAAAAAAACACACTATATGTTATTTCGTTTTTAAATTTTATGTAAAATTATAGACATTTTATGTCTAATGTAATATACCTAAGTCTGACTGTTTTTGACATAATTTAAATCAATTTGTCCTATATGACAGCATTAATTATTTAAATGGGGTTGTTTTTCTTTTGGAAGGGGACCTACTTTAGTATACTGTGTAAATATTTTTATAATAAATAAATATAGGGTGATAAAAAACTAATATTAAATGTTAACTTGAGAAAATCGTTAAAAGTCAATTTTTTTAAACCCACAACTCTGTTTTTATAATGTTATCTAATTTAGCATTAAAAATAATGGTGATTTTGTAAAGGGTTGTCTATTCGTAAGATTTTAAGTTTTTGAAAGTTTGCCAATTTAACATTTTTGTATTTTAAAAATGATAAACGGCTTTTAAGGTTGGTTATTAGTCCAGGCCAGGATTGTCCTGAAGAACTTGTAAATGAAGAACTTATAACAAATGATAACGAAAAAAAAAAGCAAGTAATCATTATTGCCAACCAAACATGGAATTAAATTATATATATAATCGAAAACTTCCGTATATTAAGATTTTAGGATTCAAGAAACCACTCAAATTGTTTTTAGAATAGCTGAGAAATGTTTTTTTGAACAAATAGTTATAAAAGCGAATACAATTAAAATTTTATGCGGGTAAAAAGCAATGAAATAAGAAGTTTACCTCCGTATAGTATTTACTGAACAAAAATAAACGAGCTTCTAAGAACCTGAAGTCTGCTGGATGCTCAACATAATTGTTGCAATGCGCTATATCTTAAATTATTGGCCCCAAATAGCTCTACATTTTTTAAATATCGAAATATTAGGTTTGACCATTTGAATATGCTTGCAGAGGTGACTGCCCGTACACTTTCCTCTTTCAATATATTTCTATAAACCAAGCAACCTCGCAAAAATTTCCTTCGATGTACATCAGGAGTTTTCTTATAACAAGCGTTTTACTAATATTGCTTCGAGCCCAAAGATCCAAACCAAGTTTTTTTTTCAGTATTCGCGAGGACTCATCCACGCACGTTTTGTCACTTTGACGACGGGAACGGAACTGTCGTTGTTATTTAACATCTTGAATTTCTAGTCTTAGATTTAATAATAATAATTTAACATCTTGAATTTCTAGTCTTAGATTTAATAATAATAATTCCATAAAAAAAAAGTATGGGTTTGTTTTTGGCATTCATAATGTTTGCATTGCGCACCTAAATTGGCATGTGGGCTATGAATTACAGAAAAGAACTTCCATTGTCGTTTAGGGGAGTTCCACTATTTTCAAGTGGAGTAAGTGGAGGAGCCCATAATCTTTTTTGGGCTGCGGTTGTTTTTGTAAAATGAAGACAAGCGAGGCCGGGTCTGGTGAGGAAATGAAGTAATGCAGAAGTATGGCTGTAAGAAAAGTTCATATGCAAAAGTCATCACCAAAAAAGGGGAACACTATATCCTTAAATGCAACATTGAGAAGTCTATAAACAATTTTATTTTATTTTAATTGTGTTGTAATAATCGGAACGTTCGGAGGCCTGCTTAGATGAGAATCGCACGTATAGATCCTCAAATCCGGAAAACATGTTAACCTGGCCTAGGGTTGCCGGATGAGGAAATGTAAACCCGGAACGGAGATGATCTGGCAAATTGCATCGTAGTGGCTCCATTAATCAAAATTTAGGTCGAAGCCAACCTGATCTCTGATGTAAGTACATATTAGAAGGAAATAGCTGAAAACTTTCAAAAAAGTTTTTTTGGGTGAATGGTTAATTGTAGTACTGCCTAATTTTACTAAATAATTATCGAAAATACTAAGTAGATATTGTTTTAAAATTAAATAAAAATAGTTACATTTTAATATTATACAATCAAGCATAACAAAAATTGCAACAATTTAAATATAAAACTATAAATACTTAAACTTAAATATGCTAATAAAATATTATTGAGCTCTCCTCAATTTAGGTTTTAGATTAGCTCCTGGATACATATAATTTGAATAACCTCTTGTAAAATTGAGTTATTAAATTTCCTCTTTACTTGATAATGATAATAATTATAAATATTCGCCGGTAGCTGTATGGTCTGACTTTATTCTCTGTTACGACGTATTTCGCTTATATAGCTGCGAGGATGCTGCTTTTTATAAATTAATTACGATCATACCTTACTTATAAAAGGCTTTTTGGGCTTGTTTTTGAAGCTAATGTTCAAGGTTGGATAAAGTATTAAGTCTGTGTAAGGTTTCTTTGATGATGAAGAGCTAAGAAAGTAATTTTCGTGCTTGAAAATTTATTAAAACGTCACATAAGTTGGGCAATTTGGTTATGAATAATGGGTCATCGAGAAATTTAACAATATAAGTTAAAAAAAATTGTAAGTTTGGTTGTTTACTTTTTAATTTTTTATTATAAAGATCACAGACTAATGGCGTTTTAAAAAGGGCTCGTCGAGCTCTACGGATGCCTTTGTTTACGGCAGCGAACCATCGGTAAGTGGATTTTTAGCCTGTAGATAGTCATTGGTCAAATGCTCAGCGTAGGGGTATCTAATTACGCACGGCGGTGTCTACCTACAATCTGGATATCCCTGCTCTCTGAACTGTTCAACGGTTTGACTGTCGGGATTAATGTGGTCGAGGACCCACTTATGCACCGAGCAGCTTGTTATAGTGGAGAGAAGGCCATTCTGGGGTTAATTGAGCGTATTTGTGCTGGCCGCTGGCTGCCAATTGTTACTTGAAATGTTAAGAATGGGAACTAGGTAATGAAACAAATGGTTTTTGAAACTTTGTGTCTCCTGTATTCCATACTTTCTGAAAAAATATGACCTAAAACAATTTTAAAACCTAAGATAAACAATAATATAAACAATTAAACGGTCGGGAGGGCAAGAGTATGTTATGTACGTTGTTCACAGTAGCTCATACTTGTCGATAGTGGTAGACGGTAACGTGGTGGTATCATTCACGATGCTATTCACGTTATCTTGTACTACACGTTTGCGAAGCTCTTCACGACGCCTCGTACTCAAATTCTCGACACTTTGTGCCTAAAATCGGCGAAGTTGTTCATGGCAGTTAGTACTAAAAACTCGGCGGCGATAAACATCGGGGTGGCAGTTGTTAAGCGCTCTTATTAACGGACATTAGAGGACACCCGGCGATAAAACACATTTCTGGTCATTACGGAAATAAAACAAAATCGATGACATGCAATGCGTGTGTATAGGTAGCGGTAGGAAGGAAAGAAAGGAATCGACGCTACCCGTACTGGTAAGGGCCCTCTTCAGCGTTGGTAGGACTGAACGACATTGCCTATACTTACACGGGTCCTCGACAATGTCAACCAATAGCGGTAGAAAATTAGGAAAAGAATCGATACTGTTCGCACTTATAAGGATCCTCGGCAGTGTCGGTAGGATGACACAACCATTGCTCGTACTTACAAGCGTCCTCGACAATGCTGGCCATTAGCGGGGTAGGACGTAACGAAGGCGGTGGATGGAGAAACACTATATACACATAAGCTTAGCCTCACATACATTGCTAGACCAGGAAGAGAACGTGCAGTTCTCCCCAAATTATTGGTCAGCCCGAGCTTAAATAGCTTTCCCGAGTTCCCATTACGCCCACGAGTGACGGTGTAGGATGCAGTGTGCCCAATCACTATAGACGGACGTTCGTCGTTGGACGGTCGGAAAATCGTATTTCCCGGCATGGCGCGGCACATTTAATTACGTGTCAGCAATACGGAAACTTCAAGCATTCTCTTCCTCCAGGAATTAGATTATTCGGATGTATAATGAATAAAATAAATCCCGGCAATCATACTTATGCCCAAAAATTTAGTAACTTCATTAGAAGACAAATGGATCTAATATTTCTATTGCCATAATTTTATCCTTATAGGATATCTTATGGTTAGCACTATGGCTTTCTTTGACAGTGACTAGAATCGTGATGAATACATTTTAATGAGAATTACTACTACACTAAAGTCGCATGCTCTTTTTCAGGTCTAGTTGGGTAACAATAATTTATTTATAAGAGTATTTTGCATTATTTGAGAAATAATTATGGTTTCATTATTAATAATTTAGTTGTACGAAACCATGACAGTCTTTGAGGTATTCTTTCTCAACACATATCTATTTTAAAAGTTGGATTATCAATGGTTTATTAGCTATTCTTCCCCAGTTTCCAATTTTTTTTACTAAAATCATAAAAGTCGCTTTGCTCTCACTTAAAAACCATGAACAATTAAAAAAAAATGCATTAATTTTTATGCGAATGATTGAAGTCTGTGTCTATAATACTGCTAAAAAAACAACGTCCAAAAAGATATAACGAAGACGGGTTAATAAGCCTCTTGAATCACTCTTTGAAGGTTTCCCTGAGTATTATTCACAGTAGAATAAGAAATAAATGCGAAAGCGGCTTAGATGAGACCCAGTTATGGTTTAGAAATGCCCTTGATACTAGAGAAGCGCTATTCTACAGAAGTACTGAGACCAACGTAAAGACATTTTCGTATGATTTATCGATTACAAGAAAGCGTCTGACCGGGTACCGTATGTGAAGTGCATGAAGAATGCTCGTGTGAATAACAAGGATGGGCAAACTGTAGAGAATCTATATTGAATGCCAAATTCAGCTAGGCGTTAGACGGCGATGTATTCTTTCTCCACTATTGTTTAATTTATATTCGAACAAAATTTTTAAGGAAGGATCTGTGGTTAAAATGAACGGCGAGATAATAATCACGATTCGTTATGCCAATGATACTGCCATTATAAGTGATAACCTTCAGGGTCTACAACAATTCTTAGAATCTGTCAATAGGGTTGGGAAAGACATGGGACTCAACATAAATGTTCCTAAAACTAAATTTTTAGTTTACAGTCTACTATATGCGGACGTTTCGTTGTTAATAAACAAACAAATCGTTGAAAGAGTCTCCCACCTCAAGTATCTTGACTGTTATGTTACTGAATATTTTAACCCAGATAAAGAAATTAAATCTAGAATCGAATCAGCCCGTACAACTTTGCTAAAAATGAGATCGCTTGCTTGATGTTACATTTGGTCAGTGTTGTTGAATGGAGCAGAGGTGTGAACACTGATGACTGCCAGGATCAATCATTTCGAGGCATTTGAGATGTGGTTGCATGGACGAATGCTTCGAGTACCCTGCGTAGCTATGCAGAATAATGTAGAGGTTCTGGATCGGGCAAATATCACTTGTGAATTGCTGATAACTGCCAAATGCAGAAAACTAGCATATCTTGGTTATATTCTCAGAGATGATCGGTACAGAATTCGTCAATTTATACGAAGGGTAAGATCGAGGGTCTTAGAAGTGCTGGAAGGAAGCAAATCTCTTGGCAGAGCAATATTTGTCAATGGCCAGGAATATATAGTACTGAACAGCTATTTAAAATAGCAAAGAACCGTGATCAATTCGCCATTGTAATTGCAAACGTCAAGGTCCTGGATCAGGGTCACACTATTATATACAAAGCTAAGAGACTATTCCTTATTTATCACATAACTGAAATACTTAAGAGTCCAATTTTCCATTGGATGTGAAATGTAAGAGAGTGCGAAGCAATGGGTGTACTGGTCCCTGGAGCGGAAACACTAACGCTGTGAAGACCAGAAGTAGATAAAAGGCTCACCAGCTCGGAAACCCAAAGGATTTTTACTGCGTGTCATTGTAAATAAAAGCTTGGCCATTATCAGCCAGGACACAGAATCGTGAGATCTTCGTCCAAGGGGAGGGGGTTAGCCTGTAAAAATTCGGTACTACAGTGGAAGTGTCTATGCAAGATTTCTACTCCTCCAACAAAAAACTCACATCAAGCGCATCGGCTACCTCAGTCGCAACAAAACATCCTTGATACTTGTTCATAAGTAGCAACCGAAGTTGCAAACGAAGTGGAGTCCATTCCCATGCACTGCGCCATAGATACCTCACTCATCGGCTGGTCGCAATACAAAAATGTATGCGTAAATCAAATGTAGAGTATGATGAGCAAGCTAGATTTTCGCCCATGAGACTTAATGAAGGAGTCAGTGTGGCATTTAAGCCAAAACTTTTGATATGTCTGCTTCAAAACACTTTTTAACAATCATATTTCTGAATCTAAACTGGACTCTGGATCATGGCGGGCGATCGGAAATAATTCTTATGTCAATAGAGAGGAAAAATGATGATTGCCATTTAAGAGAAACAAACATATTCTCTTGACATGATATGGTTCTTGCATTTTTATTAGCTAGAGAGCATCTAAAAAAAATACCTGTGTAAATAATTTAACATAAGTTCAAACTTCCAAAGGAAATTAGTCTAATTGGTAAAACAATAAAAACTCCACAAACTATATTCTAAAATTGCCCAAAATGTCGCCAGACTTTTTCTTTTCATATCTTCCGGGCTATTTAGAAGTTCTTTTTTTACCTAATTAGAACCATGGCAGGCCTTATCTTGATTTTCAGGTTTTACTGAAATGTAAAAATGCCAAGCCAAATAGATTAGTTTTAGCTAGACGTATTAAATGTCGTAAGTTAATTTAGAGACTGAAACTCGGGAATTAGGAATTTAATGAAATGTTAGGTTGTCTACTATTGTTAGTAAAATTTAATTTCAACGTTGATGTGATTTGAATCTTTTCAATTTAAATTGGAATCTAAGCGGCTGAATATATTTATCCAGGTGCTATTTATCTGTAGTAGATTCTATTCTGTATCCGTTTTCAAATGCTAATATCTGGAAAACAATTAAAACTCAACTCAAAAATAAATGTGGTGTTAAATTTAAGAGATATAAGTATTGTGATCTTTGAAATAGTACAAAATACGACTCTAGTTAAATTCGAAATATCAAGATTCGCGAGATCAATGAAAATCTGATATAGTAGAATACCAATTAAATATTTTTTTGGGATATATTGAATTAATATATGTATAGTTGGGAAAAATGATTGAAAATGTCGTAGAACTGTTTATTTTAGGAATAAATATTTCCTATGGTACTATAAATTTTATAAGATGTCCCACTAAATTGTTTTTCGTGAAGAAACCGTCTGGCTCAAATTCTCTCTGTTTTTGGTCATTGATTTCTGATTGCTGAAATTTTGTTGCGAAAGTAATAACAATATTATAGTCGTTTATTGTCCAAAGAAACAATAAAATTATTATTAACAAAACAAAATAAAGATACATATACAGGGTGTTCTCAAAGCTTAGTCATTTATTTTAACAGCTTGTAGAATTCGTAAAGAGAAATCGATTTACCAAAAATTGTTTACATAAAAGTTGGCAAATAAAGAAAAGAAGAACTTAATTTCATGATATTTTCAACCACTATATTGTAAAAATTTTGTTTACTACACTGAACAGGTTACATCTTATTCTACAAAAAAAGTTCAAAATTGTCATTATTTGTTCGGTTAACACAAAGTCTTGCACAACTACAAGCGTCAAAAATAAAATCTCGGTCTCTACAGATAACACTACAAGCATTTTCAATTGCTCTTTCATAGTATTCACTTCTCTATCGTGATAAAACAACTGTTTTAAATAGCCCCATAGAAAAAAATCGCAAGGATTTTGATCCGGGGAATATGCAGGCCAAGAAATGGGTCTATTTCGCCCTATCCATCTATTAGGAAACACATTAATTAAATGTTTGTGAACTTCTCGTCTGAAATGTGGCGGTGTTACATATTCTGTCTTATATTTAAGAGACCATCTTCTTAAGTGTTTAATATTCTTGATAGGAAAAACAAGTGTATTTAAATTTTGTGGGAAAATAATAATATTAGCAGAACGTGAAAGAAAATATTATACACAATTGGCTTTAGAGATAGAACGCATACAGAAATAGAGGTGGTTTAGTTATTCAATGCAATTCGCCCTGATCGACAGCCTATAAGCCAAAGCATGGTAAGCCCACTTGAGGTAAAGTTCAGGGAATATGGGTATGTTCGGAATATCAAGATAGTGATTACTACTCATTCTTAAAAAAGTTCAATGAAATGTCTTTAAAATCGACATACTTAAATTTTGAGATAAGAACCCTATATTTTACAATTTAAAAGCTTTGGAGAAGTCCTGAAGTACCAAAGTTGTAATCTCATCCTCATTGGTTGCTCTAATTTGATCATCAATGTTATTATAAGCCACATGTTCAAATATTTGTAAATAAATTATTTTTTACAAAATTTTAAAAAGAATTCGTAATGTAGATATAGGGTTCAAATCTGAGTAAAAATGTGGATTATTTACTTTTAGCATTAGCTGAACAAATGCTTCTTTCCAATTGAAGGAAAATAAGCTTGCGTCAAACAAGCGGTCATGATTGATATAATATATGCCGAGAAACAAACCTTTATTATCGAAAAGTACAGGATAAAAACCTAGAGATAATACCTTGTCAGCAAACAAAGAAATAAGTTTTTTTTTTAAATCCTGAACAAATTATAAATTCATAAAAAAAATAACTAGAGAATTAAATGTAGTCTATTATTAAAACTTTAACTGGGAAATTGAACATTTTTGGTACCACAGAGGTCATATGACCTGCTTGTATATATATATATATATATATATATATATATATATATATATATATATATATAGACTTCGCGATACCGGGTATTTAAAGGAACAACGAGGAAATCACGCGAAATGATGCAGATCGAGGAAGAAATTGAAGAAACTGTCGAAAACGACCCAACAACGAGCACTAGGTCCATTGCAGGGCAAAGAGAAGTTGCTCATAGTAAAGTGTGGAAACGACAAAAGCAACTTTATCTGTGCTATTATCAATGGATACAGGAGTTGCAACCAGAATATTATCCTAGAGAATTTTGTCACTGGCTCTTACAACAGTACAATATAAATGACACTTTAACTAAATTTATTTTTGTTACCGATGAGGCCACGTTTAAAAGAAATAATTTCTACAACAACCATGTTTGGGCAGTAGAAAATCCGCATGCATTAAAAAGAAGTCATTTCAGCACAGATTTTCAGTAAATATTTGGGCTGGCGTATTAAATGGCATGCTTATAGGGTCTTACTTGTTTCCAAATCGACTGACAGGTGAGAATTATTTAAACGTTCTTGAAAACAACCTGCCACAACTAATAGAAGATGGTCCCTTAAATGTATGACAGAATATGTAACACCGCCACATTTCAGACGAGAAGTTCACAAACATTTAAATAATGTGTTTCCTAATAGATGAATAGGGCGAAATAGACCCATTTCTTGGCCTGCATGTTCCCCGGATCAAAATCCCTGCGATTAATGATCAAATTAGAGCAACCAATGAGGATAAGATTACAACTTTGGCACTTCAGGACTTCTCTAAAGCTTTTAAATTGTAAAATATAGAGTTATTATTTCAAAATTTAAATATGTCGATTTTAAAGACATTTCATTGAACTTTTTCAAGAATGAGTAGTAACCACAGGGTTTACAGTTAATAAAAGCATATCTTCTATTTTTAAGTGTCGACCAGATTTCTTGATATTCTGAACATACCCATATTCCCTGAACTTTACCTCAACTCGGCTTACCATGCTTTGGATTGTAGGCTGTCGATTAGAGTGAATTGCATTGAATAACTAAACCACCTCTATTTCTGTGTGCGTTCTATCTCTAAAGACAATTGTTTATAATATTTTAATTCTTTCACGTTCTGCTAATTTTATTATTTTCCTACAAAATAGAAATAAAGTTAAATATAAATTTAAATAAACTTGTTTTGCCTATCAAGAATATTAAACACTTATTTGAGATACAACATGTTCACATCTAATGTAAAAATTGACTTTTCGTGACATTGAAAATATATTTAATATCGTTAATGTTATTATAAGTAGGCAGGTGGAAGATCTTCAGAATAAATTAAATTTTTCTAGACAATTTTCTTATATAACCAACATCGATATTTACCTTGCCGTATGTAAAAAATGTGGCCTTTCTGATTCTGAAATAAAAAATACTGTTTATAATTGAAAATAAATATTGATGACATCTTAGCTCTTTCTTGAACCCTGTATATTTCGGTATCATGAAAAAAAAACCTTAAACTAAAAGTAAAATTCGACTGGTCCGAGCGTTTTTCCAATTTTTCAAACACGTACCGATTTACTTTATATTGAATAAATATATATATATATATATATATATATATATATATATATATATATATATATATATATATATATGTTCTCACGGGTATGATGTATAATCGAAAGTTTTCGGGTCTTTCGTGTATGTGCTGAGTTCTTCTCAGGACTGTAAGGCAGCTGATGTCGCCTACAGACGCCGTACAGTGAGCTTTGAAAATGGTGAATGAGATTCACCGAGGCTTCAACTGCCTTACAGTCCTGAGAAGGACTCAACATATACACTACACGGGATACCCGAAAATGTTCGAATATATATATATATATATATATATATATATATATATATATATATATATATATATATATATATATTAAAATAAATAATTTCAAAGCCTATGTATTTGGAAAAGTTGTCTTTCCTAATTAAGACTGTTAGAAAACAGGCAGGCAGATTATTCTCTGCGAATTTCACTCCGGATCTCTCTCCATACTTTTGACCACCTAATGACCTTGTCAGTGGAACTGAAGTGAACCAATAGCTGAATTTAGCAATTTAGCAACCAAACGTCTACTTTAAATTCCTATTCCGTGTTGTGTGGGCGAGATATTACCCGTAGAACTTGATGCCGAACTTTAATCATCTACAGTACAAACATCTAGATATATCCTAGAGCCATCGGAAATCGATAAAAATAAATAATTTAACATACTGTATATTTTTAAAAGTTGTCTTCTCTTCTCAAGATCGTTAATAAAGGGGCAGACAGTTTATTCTCCGCTAATTCACTCCGATTCTCTCTCCGTACTAGTTTCCACTACCTAACGACCTTGTTAGTGGAGTTGCAATGAACTAAGAGCAACATTCACATAAAGCAACTGTCTATTTCAAATTTCCATTCCGTATGTTGTAAGCAGAATATTACTCGCAGAATTTGATATCGGACTATAATTATTGTCAGTACGAACATCATCAACTATCAAAACCATTTTCCAAATCTCCAAACAAACCACTAGCAAAACATTTTTTCAATTTTTGCCATCTTCATATTCTAAATCAATATGATTTGCCTAAAAATGAGCACTTCAAGAAATAAAATTAGGAAATTGGTGCCAAAACAGCACAGCTCAATGGGAACCCAATACGGCGGTCAGATTATTAAAAACCTAAAATTCACAAATGTTTTCGGGAATGTTTTTCTATTGACCTGACTTATTAGATGTTAGTCTCAGGATACCAAAATTTAAGATAATGTATCCAGTATGTCTGTAGAACATGCCATATTCACATTGTGGATCACTCTTGGTCATGAAAAAAGAATAGGGGAAGGTGGGGTAATTGCGAACCCTTAAGGGAGAACTGAAATACAATAAAACCAAATGAAGTTACAAGGCTTATTTATTGCTTAATATTTACTTAAACTAATTATTCCTATGTTCTCATAATCAACTTAGATAAATTTTCAAAAATAAAATCAAATTCCAATAAAAAACAAAACCTCTGGTGTTCGGGATTACCTCACAGCTTGGAGGATAATTACGGATGGTGTATGGGGTAATCACGGACATAGTCTAATTGGGACAAAAATCACAGATAAATCCCCTTGAAGTGCTTGCACCACTCGTGCAATTTTTGTAGGCCCACAATTTACATCTGATGCACATTATCCAATCTTCTGTGATTGGTTCTTCATACTTTTCATTACATATAAGACAATAATATCCTTCATCAACCTTTGTAGCACTTTTGTTGTCTTTCTTTTTCTTCCGCTGTACGTTCCTGTCTTTAGTCTTCATATCATCTTCAAATGCTTTCAGATTCTTCATACTTTTCTTTCTTTCAGTGATTCGTACAGACTTATCATTTTCTTTTGCTTCTTCTTTATTTTCCTTCCTTTATTCCTTTTCTTCTAAAGCGTCTTTCATAGGGGTATTAATGATTATAATTGAATGTTTCTTTCTGGAATATTGCCTACTTTTCTGTTGTGGCAGTTGGGGAACATTAACAACATCTTGAAGTGGAATTGATTTGTCCAACACAGGTAAAGGTGTTACTGATCGCTGAGGCACAACTGATAATGGAACTACTTGTGCATTAGGTGACACTGCTCTCTGCATAGATAGTGTCGGTGCAATCTGGGTATCAGGTGTTACTGCTCGTTGCACAGATGGTGTCTGTGCTATCTGGGCATCAGATGTTACTGCTCTTTGCATATTTGATGTCGATGCTGTCTGCACATCAGGTGATGTCGAATCAAAGAAATGTTCGTCAAATTTTGTTGTATCTAATGGCCAAATACCAGCTGCCCGAAAACCATTTGCAGCCTTTTCTATATTGATGATTCGATTGAAAGCTCGACAACTTTATACTGTGTAATTATTCGGCCTATATTTGAAGCCATGTATAAGTCACATTCTCTGTTGTATGCAGTTTTGAGCGGTCCAAAATACCAGCGGTTGCATAAGATGTGACGTATGTGGTGGAAGAGATAACAGTATTGTTCCATTCTGGAGACAAAGCAGGTAGCAAGCCAGGCTAATATGACTTTCATGGTTGTCTAAAATAAGAAGAATAGATTCTTCAATAGTTGGTTTAGTGTAAGAGATAAAATGATGTAACCAATATATGAACAGGTTTTCATTAATCCAACCCGAATCGCTCACAGCTGCAACCATATCAGCATTGCCTCCATGCAATAGATGAGCATTCATTCGCTTCCTCTTGAAAATAAAAAATGGAGGGACATACTTTCCTGAAGCACTGAATGCGTAAACAATTGTTGTTGTTGTGTCTCTTTCACCACTTGTAGCCATGCCGACTTGTTTCTGGCCTTTCGGAGCTAGAATTCTAGAATTTTTCTGGACATTAGAAATGCCGGTCTCGTCAACATTGTAAATGCGAATGGAATCAAACTAATATTTCCTTTGTAAGGCTTCCAAGTTTTCGAAAAAGATTCTCACTTCTGTTTCATTAAACGCTGTAATTCTATTAATAGAAGTGGATTCAGGTTTGCGGAGAGAAATGTTGGGATACCTTTTTCGAAATCCATAAAACCAGTCCTTTCCCGCCATTTGTGATGTTTGGTCAAAATTATGCTTTAACTGATTTACTTCAGCAAATTTGAAAGCTATTTTCCTCACCATCTCTATAGTTAAGCCATAAAATAGTTTACTGCATTTTAAAATGTGTTCTTCTAATTCTTTTTCTTGGTCTTCAGAAAATATAGCCTTTCTTCCAGTTTTTGGGGTCTTTATAATTTCTTCATTAAGATGATCGTGTATAGTGCTTTTTGGTACAGAGTAAACGATAGCTGCTTTTCCTAATGAAAGTTTTTTGTTCTTGACGTCCTGAATAGCTTTTTGTAAATCTTCTAATTTTTATTTGGTCTCCGTCTTTCTTTCGTAATTTTGAGGCATCTGAAATATAAAAAGGTTTAGGTAGGTGTATAAAAAATTATTTGAGCAGGTTTATAAAAAGTCTATATAACTGGGTATTCGGCCTATAATAACCCATATAGGGATAATAACGGATGTCTGTGATTACCCCCATAAATCGTTCGCCATTACCCGACTCACAAAAAAACGAAAAACTATATATTTATTTGAGGTTAGAATATCGTAATGCACTTGGCGATTACTTACAAACGTTGCTTAATTAGACGTTAGTTCACTTAAAAAAAAACGTGAATCCTATGCTTGAAATAATATACACGTATTCAATTTTACTAAAAAATAAGATGAAAATGTTGAAAAATAATCGACTTAACTTACCTTGTACGGCGAACGCGACCTCACTTCACCATTCACTGTTCGGTACTGCATTCGGGCGCGACTCGCGATTGTGGTGGTTAAAATATCTGCTATCTTTTTCTAATATAGCTACACTGGCGTGTCCGCCTTTACCCGCCGTCCGGGATTCCCCCACTCTCCCCTACCCTGGTGCGTCTGTATTATTTATGCATTAACTGAACTTGTTATACAAAAACATATTGTTCATTATAAAAATGTTGAATTATAGAAACTCAAATTCTCAATTTCATAATGTAATTGTATTATATTATAGCTTAAGCAGACGTCATAACAATTTCTATTATTAAACATGAAAGAATAATTTTTCTGGCATATAAATTTTCATCTGCCATAGAAGATTTATCATGTTTATTACTTCAATAGGAATTTTAGGTAAAGTAAATCAGTTTTAATCGAAATTAAAATATTTACGTCTAAAAAATTTTTCTATATCATCATAACAAAAAGTCATGTTACTTTTTACATTCCGATATAACAAATTAAAATTAGCTCGTTCAAAAATAAAGTTCTGAAAATAACTTACGTCCAGTTTGTGTTCAAGGTTATAACGGGGTCTTCTAATTTACCATTTCGTGCCTCTAACCTTCAAATTATGGATCCCCTCTTGGTGAAGTAATATTTGATAGTAAATTATCACATTTCCACCACATTACCCAATTCCTAAGCATACTGTTCGTAGTTAATGCATTAAAAGTAAAACACATTAGGAAAAATAATAATCCGGGAAAATAACATTTTGTTAAATGATATTGAATTCATTATTTGTACCGACAATTTCATTCAGCTGCTCATGTTCAGGGTCTTTTTTATTTAGCACCATACCTAGAGGCTTTATTATAAAAGATGGAAAAAATTTTAAGTACGAAAGTTGCAGGATTTTTTCCATATTACTTTCAGATTCGTTAAAAAATCAGTGACATATTGTAAAGTTGAGGAACAAAAAAATTTTAATTTTTTAAATCAACCACCTTATATATTTTCTGCTAGAATGAAAGTTATTTTTCTTCTTTATCCAGCCTTTTGCGTCCACTGCTGGACATAGACATGAGGGAGTCATTTTTATCTATTGTGCTCTATCTTGAGCGATTTGCATCCAATTTGATGCAATTCTCTTGAGATCGTCAGTCCAAAGAGTAGGGGGTCTTCCTTTCCTTCTTTTGTCTATTCTCGGCCTCTACTCGAGTAATCTCTTCGTCCATCTTCCATCACTGATTCGGGCGACATGTCCGGCTCAGTTTTATTTGAGTGCGGCAATTCGGAAAATTACGTCGGTACCTCCTGTCTTTCATCTTAGGTCTTCATTTCTAACTCGATCACGCAGCGATATACCTAGCATAGATCTTTCCATCTTTCACTGAGCAGCGTTTTAGAAGTTGCAGTTGTCAATGTCAAATTTCGGCACCGTAGGTCATAACCGGTAACACACATTGGTCCACTGTTTTACGCTTTAAAGAAATTGGTACATCGCTTTTAAAGATGTCTTTAAGTTTTCCATAGGCTGCCCATGCGAGATTCACTGTTCTCCGTAGCCCGCATGTTTGAATATCTCTTGTGATCTTCATTTCGTGTCCAAGGTATATGTATTTTTCCACAAGCTCCACTTCGTTATCTCCAATATTGATATTTTCACTAGGTACCAGATTGGTCATAAATTTTGTTTTTGATATATTTATTTTAAGACCCACATTGGCGCACACTAGCTGAAGGTCATGTAACATTGTACATATCTCCTTGAGATTATCAGAAAACAAAACTGTCGTCCGCGAACCTCAAATTTGTTAATCTTTGGCCGTCTACATTCAGGCCTCTTTTTTCCCAGTTAAGTTTTTTACAGGCGTATTGTAGTACTGCAGCAAAGAGTTTAGGTGATAAGGTATCACCCTGTTGGACTCTTCTGCCAATTGGGATATGATCCGTGTTTCTGTGTAGTTTCATCGACATGGTTGCATTCCTGTATATATTGTAAATTAACTTTGTGTATCGATAGTCAATGCGGCATGCTTGTAATGCTTCCATAATTTTGTCAAGCTCTACCGTATCAAAGGCTTACGAAATCTACAAAAGCCAGAACGAGTGGTCGATTGTATTCGATAGTTTTTTCTATTACCGTTTTGATGCTGTGTAGGTGGTCGTTTATACCAAACCCAGTACGAAACCTCGCTTGCTCTATATGTTGGTAGAAATCAAGTTTTTTCTCATGTCGATTCGGTATTATTCTCATTAGGAGTTTATATAAGTGACTAAGAAGGCTTATTGGTCTGTAGTTTTCCAAATCATGGGGATCTCCTTTTTTGTAAATCAAAATTACCTCAGCATTGTGCCACTTGTCGGGTATTATAGTGTCCAAAAGGCACATATTAAAAAGATCTTTTATTTTCTTCTTTTTCTTATAACTTCAAAGATGTAAAATAAGTTGGTGTTCGCACTAGCCGTTTAAGTTCGAATTGTTAATAAACTGATATAAAAAACTGAGTTTCCATAGAAAACAAATGTTTTATTTTAATTTTCATTTTCATTGTGCTGTTTTAATATGGTTTCGAATACTTATTACATTAACTAATATACGTTTTTAAACTAACATAGAAAACATTTATAGATGAGTTATTCATAGGAAGAAAAACATCAGATAATTTGTCTTAAATATAATTATAATAACAGGAATATTAGTAATAAGATCAACAAGTAGATATTTTTCTATATATTAAAATATTGGGCACCCGATAATACTAACCCAGAAAATAAATGAGGAATTACTATTTATACATTTTCAACGCACCCTCCATGATCACGTCAAGAAATATTGTCCCTCGTTTGATTAATATTAGGGTTTGGAAAAAAAATCTCTATGGTCTTGGTTAAGCTACATTACTTTGCGTTCAATTTTTTCCCTTAATATTGGCATATTTTCGAGTCTTTCATTATAAATTCTATTTTTTAAAAACCCCCAAATAAGATCTAATGGACTCAAATCTGGGCTCTTGGCCTGTCACCTAAATGGACCGTGATCAATTGTTAAGGTACTCAGTAACTGCCACCACATTGTGTTGCCAAATCAAATTATTGTATTGCTGAATGGGAATATTCTCTAAATGATCTACATTTAAATTTCGATTTAAAATAATTGTCCAGTAATCTTATTTACCAATATGTCATGCAAAACGTGAATTGATTGCTGACCCTGTATTTTTACGACCTGTAGTTTGTGGGGATTTATAGTTGCTCAATATTGTTTAATCATTTTATTGAACATCTCAAACGTCGTGAATGTTGCTTCGTCTGTTAAAATAAATTTATTTAGAAACTCCGTATCTTGTCCAATATGTCGTACCATTTCTAAGTAATATTGCAACCGCTGCATCATATTTTCTTCAGTTAAATTCTATACTGGCATAAAATGATAAGAATGATATTTATAAAACTGCAGTGAGGTATAAATTTTATACAAAGTTTTTTAAATACGATGTGGTATCGGAAATAGATCTTTCCGTATGTTCTAAAAATTACATCAACTTAGAATAATTTGTTTTACAATACTAGAGTGAAAAAATTTTTTTTATATTATACATTTTTTAAAAGATTAATGTTTCGGTAATTTATTTTGCCTTAGTCAGAATACACAGTGTGTAGCTAAAAACAATAGAGTATTTTGTTGATATAATTGTCAAATTATTTACATATTGTGTATTTACTTTGAACAATAATTCGCGAACAAACACTGCACTCACTGTGTGTAAATCAATTTAATATTATATTATATTGGAAATGTAGATTTTGTAAAATAACAGAATAAATATCATCACTTGTGTCATCTTGAAGTTAGAATAGTATTTGTCTAAAAAATTTTCAAAAAAATATCAACATTATCAAAAAATATCAAGCTTTCGAATGGCTGGTGGCAAAATTACTTCAATAAATTAGATCAGCTTGAAAATTTCGAAAAATCGAAAATAAATAATGAAAAATATATTATTAGTTAAATTCCTTCGAAGTTTCCATTTTTCTATTCGCTATTTTTGCTTAAAATTATTCACTCAGGGGTTTTTAAAGTCACAGAGTGCGAATATGTAATGAGAATTTTAATTTCTTAATATCTAAGATGGCGGATTCAAAGTGGACCATAATTTTTTACAGCTAGTATTTTTCTCGGAAATTATTAACTCGTGGGGTTCGGAGTCGCTGAGCACGATCTGTAGTGAGAATTTCAGCTTTTCAATGTTCAAGATGGCGGATTCAAACTACTTTGTTATACCCATTAACAAAAAAGAAATGGTTACCAAATGTTAATAACTTTTTCACTAACCAACTTTTCAGGTTGTATTCTGGATATATTTTTATCATTCGAATAAAAAAGACAAATTATCTGATGTTTTTCTTCTTACGAATACCCCATATCAAAACGTGTAATAGTCATTATAACATGTCAATATAATAAATATTCGAAACCATATTAAAATGTAATGAAAATTAAAATAAAGCATTTGTTTTCAGTCCTCCTCGAATTTTTATATCAGTGTATTAATAATTTAAATAATGTCTTAATAATTTAAATAATGGCTAATCCGAGTATCATTACACATTTTTGAAATCAGGAGGAAAAGAACTTTTATTCTAGCAGAAAATATATAGGGTGTTCCATTTAAAAAATTTAAATGTCTTTTGTTTCTCAATTTTATGATGCGTCACTGTTGTAAACAAATCTAAATGATAATATAGAAGAAATCCTATAATTTTCGTATTTAAAATTTTTATCCATCTCCTACAATAAAGCCGCGAAGTACAGTCTCAGAAATTTTCGGTATTGTTAAATTTGTCATTCCTCTCCGAACGTTAATTGTTCATAAGTCACTTTAAAAATTATGCTTTAATTTCATATCTATAAAATATACAGTTTTAGCACTAAACAATTTAAAATAAATTTACTCAATAGGCAGCAAACTTCAAATAAAAAATTTTCAAAAATAACACCTCTCTTTATTAAAGAATATATTCATTAATATTAATGCTCATTACCTTCAGTGCATATAAATTTTAATTATGAACGGTCTTGCCTATTTTATTGCCATTCCCATATAATCAATAGAAATTACTACAGTTTTCAAGTAGTTTACCAAAGAGCCACTTTATCGTATAATTCTTACCTTAACCTAGTTGAAAATATCATTAATTATTACTACAAGAACCAAACTTTATGCCAAAGTGAATGTAGGATCGCTGAAAGTTCATTTGTATCTATAGGAAAGTTTCAGTTTTTGTCTTTATCGGTTGGTAAAATCTAGAACTTTTAATATTACGGCCAAGAATAACGCTCTTAATTAAAGTATGTCAATGGTTTTTTTATATATTATTGAAGGACCATATTACAGGAAGTAGAACAAAGTGAAATTTAAAACTTAAAAGAACACTTGTGATATACTTATAGAAAGATAACGTAGGCCAACAAAATTTTTAACCGGAAATGATACTACACTTTTCCGGAGGCTTTCGATGCCCTAAATTCAAATCTGGAACCCGAATTGCTTCAGCACGTCAGGTTTTCCAGATTTTTTAACTTAAAAAGCCATATTTGAAGTTACTTTTTAGAAAACAGCTTTTTAGTGTGCAAATTTAATAAAAAAAACGTTTCATTAACTTGTAAAATTATTTATATGTAGAAGAAAGAAACGATTAAACAAAATTCTTATAAAAAAATTGAACCGACTTCTAAAAGTGCGCTAAAAAGTGAAAGATAACTATAAATTTTTATATGAAATTGAACTTTTTGAAATCGGCGCCGACTTCAAAAAGTTCAATTTCATATAAAACTTTATAGTTATTTTTCACTTTTTAGCTGACTTTTCGAAGTCGGTTCAATTTTTTTATAAAAATTTTATTTTTCTATTTTTAGTTTTAGAATTCATTATGATATCCATAAATTATTTGAATTAAGTACTAATCGAGATTAGTGTACTGTGACTCCAAGGTGACAAAAATGTACCCATTTTATCCAAAGTTGTAAATCACCCTAAAATGAACCAAATACCAGTTAAATTGTGTCAAACAAATATTTAGTCTGTCATAGTAAATCCAGTATCTTAAATATCAAATTAATTTTAGATTGATAATATAGGTCTCAAAACTTTCCAATATCCATGTTTAAAGAACCTGAGATGTAAATTTCTTAGCTCGATATATTTTATACTGCATATTGAGTTTGTATACGCCTCAAGACCCCTACAATATCGGAATATGTAAAATTTTCTGTCCCTCATATTGTATCTTATCAACCTAATAGTTGTAGAAAATTAACTTCATATTCATAATGCACGACCACGAAAACCCTCTAATACCAAATCTGAAAAAATGCGAATAAGGTAAAATTTTCAACCCACCATATTGCATCCGCTATGTTGAATTTCAAAAAAACACTTCAAAGCCCCCTAGTACCAATTTTGGGCGAAATCCAGAAATTTAAAATTTCTACACTTATATTCGCTATTTGCACCCTCAAAAACGATTCGGTCCCACATTTGAACAAAATCGAAAAATGTAAAATTTTTAGATCGCTATCTTGGATTTGCCTTATTGAATCCTGAAAAAATACTTTTAAATGCATAATTTACACCCTCAAGAACCCCCTATATCAGTTTGCGAGAAAATCCATAAATGTAAAATTTTTAGGACACCATGTTGGATCTGTCAGATTGAGTTTTTCAAAAAATATTTTAAATTCATAATTAACACTAGCAAAAATACCCCAATACTGATTTTAGACAAAATCGGGAGATGCAGAATCTTTAATCCGCCATCTTGGATCCGCCATATTGAATTAAAAAAAAATTCAGATTCGTTATGTGTGACGCCGAAAAATTATTTAAATTGTACAACAATGAAATCACCAGTCTTTAAATTCGTAATATAATTTTGTTTTTTTATATCTTTAGTTAATGCTATCTCAATTTAAATTATTATACATGGACGAACAATTTTCCCGGTGGATAAATTTGAGTCTGTCATAGAAGATTCATCATGTTTTATTTTCCAATCGGAATTTTACAGACCGTGAGGTTTCAACGTCAATTAATTTTATTCTCAATTAAAATTTTTACATTTAAAAATCCTTTTCAACAGCCACAGCCAAAATTCAAAAGAGATATTATTTTCTCTGTTTAGATGTATAAATAACTGTCTAAAAAGTAGATTCCTGAATGATAATGATTACACATAGCATCGACACATCATCATAACACAGCACCACGTGAAATTTGAACACTGAATAAGAATAATTATTTCTTGGGTTTTGGGTCGCTGAGCCGCTCCATCACAACAGGTTTTTAAATATCCTAACAAAAAAGTTCAAAAAACGTATTTTTTTTTCTCAAAAAAATATACATAGCATCCTAAAGTATAAGTCTTACTCTTTCAAATGCCGTTAAGTTTGTACAAATATCTTTCTTTTTCTTCAATATGGCAATTTTTGAATTGAGGAAAATATATAAAAAACTAATATAGCAGGAAAATTTCCGGCTTCTCCTAAAGGTAACACTTGAAGAACTATTTTGCTTAGGTCGCGTGGAAAGACCATCTTTCTTTAGTGTTACAGGAGTATCTGAGAAAGATTTTTTGTTGCTTTTCTTGGGCGATTTGTAAAGTTTTCAGGTTTTGTTGTTTTTTTTTTGTTTTATCTGGAAAACCCGAAGTACAAGCTGTAATTGAATATTTTTTAATTAAAATTTATCTTTTAAAGAGATTAAGGCAATGCTACATGCTACATTGGTAGAGTCTGCTTCTTCATTTATGACTGTAAACATATAGGTCTTGGACTTTAAACGTGGTCATAAACATAAGAGTTGCACTTACGTTCGAGAGCTAATAACAATTAAGACAATCGGTAAGCAAGGGAGAAATAAGGCCAAAAAAAGGTGAAGTGTCCCATCTGCAGGGAATATCATGGTCACAGTTTTTTGCAAAGTTTCAGGAACTCTGTTAATAGATCATTTAAAAAAGAGCGAAACGATTAACGCTGAATATTATTTAAGTTTCTGGATCAGTAAATCAGGATCACCTTCAATCACAAGACTATCACGGTGAAGCTCAAAATTTATGAATAGAGGTTTAAAATTGTGTCTCATTTATCCTATTCATCAAACTTGCTTCTTTCGGTTTTCAAGCTCTTCCAAAATCTCAGAAAATATGTCTTCTTATAAAAATTAATGGGCCAAATACAATGGCCTGATACTCTAACAGGAGAATATACAGAAAAATAAGGTAGAAATGTGTCGAAATTTTTGTATTTTCCTTTTTAGGTCGGAAACTTTTTATCCAGTCCTCGTATAATGATATTTGTTCTAAACTTCATAAAACCAAATCGATAATCTAATGAGATTTTGGATATAGGTAGGAATTATAATCACCTTAACCCATCTAAAAACCATTACAGAAAAGTCCATTTATCATATTTATTGGGCCATATTAACATTTATGAAGTATCAATGAGCCTTAAGCTATCAAGTGGAAATTGGGACAGTCATTTTAGAAACGGTTTATTCATTTCCTGCTTTCATATTGACGGTAGGATTTGAACGGTCTGCTTTTGCTGCAAACAAATGGGAGCTATCGTTCAAGGTAAACACTTGTATGGCATAAATGAAAATGATCAACTATCTTTGACATATTATACAGGGAGCAGATAGAACGTGGCATAATTTATTACTGGATTCTAATAGAATTTTTTTATTTTGGTATAATATCAAAATTTTCTATATATTTTATATAGTATAGTTTTTGTTGCTACTGTTTTTGAAATATAGAGAAATTTTACTTTAATTATATCGGGAATATATCAAGGTTAGGACAGGGGCGGATCCAGTCTCTCTCTTTGGGGGGGGGGGGCGGTGATATCACAAAAGTATACTATGGCAAGAAAAACAAGTTGTCAATGGGGGGGGGGGGGAGTGCAAGCAGCATACTCATTCCTAATATAAAAGGCAGAATGGGTTCTATTTTCCTGAACTCAAAGCTTTTGGGAGGGAGGGGGGCGATCGCAAGCATACAGACTCCTATACTCTATTCAAGAACTAGAGAGAGTAATAAAACTGTTACCGAAACCTCTAACGTACCTGCTCCAGTGCCGCAGGTAACTGAGAACTGCCGTAAATCTAATTATATTTCATTATATTTAAATATATTTTATTAATTTACTGCAACATAGAAATTCTGATAGTTTAATTTAATTTCTGTCAGTGAGCAAAGTACAACTTACAGTTTTTTCTTAGTGATTTATCTTGTTTGCGCTTGTTTTTTTATATTATTTGAGATTAGTGAGATACCTAAAAGATATGGCTTTCACCTCTATATTTATTCCAAAATCGTTAAACCAGGGCATTTTTTCCTAAACGAAAAACTTATTACGATGAATGTTAATGATGCCTTAAGATATCAATATCTAGATAATAATGTTAAAAGCTCTGTTGAGATATGTTCCAACATAACAGGAATTGGAAAATCTACTATGTACCGAATACTGGAGGAGAAAAAACGACTGGAATTGTTAGTACCCCCAAGCCACATTCGATCACAGGCAAACGAAAAACCTCGTTGGAAAAAGAAGTGCAAACTGCAATTAAAGGGTTTGTATATACATTTTATTATGAGAAGCAGATCCCAACCATCTACAAAATTCCAACTAAAATCATTGAAGATCGCGATTTACCTGAAATTAAAAGAACTGATCTCTGGAGATTGCTCTGAGAACTTAATTTTTGCTGGGAAAAACCAGATAGAAAATCTGTTCTTATAAATCGTCCGGATACTGTCCGTTGGAGCCGTAAATATCTCTCTCAAGTAAAAGGTAGAGTTGCTAGAAATAACACAATTAATAAAATTAGTAATTTAACTAAACTTTTGAAAGATTTTTTTGAATAAAGTTACTGCGGAAAATTGGGAAAAATCCATATAATAAAAGAATAATACAAAATGTGAGAACTCGACCTCATAATCGGTGAGATAGAGGAACCAATTATAATTAATTTTAGCGAAGATAGTTTCACTGACTTTGATTAGGAATTAGATACGTAATGTTTACTAGTGTAAACACAATTTATTATTTAAATTTTTGTTTTTGTTGTATTTTATTGTTTAATGTTGTTTATATGTTTTTTTATATTTTTATATATTTTTATTTTAGTGTGCCCCACTCTTTAATTTTATATATATTTAATTCTAATTAGCAGTAATTTTTTTATTATTTTATTATTGTGTTTGTGTCTTTTTCTTAACCGTGTAGAATTAACATGTTTATCCCTTTTTTTTGGGACTATCGTATTTCCATATATAAAAGTAAATTAAATTAAGATATCAGTACAATAGAAATAAAAATAAGTAGGTCTAATTTT
This sequence comes from Diaprepes abbreviatus, assembly GCA_034092305.1. Taxonomy (NCBI): domain Eukaryota; kingdom Metazoa; phylum Arthropoda; class Insecta; order Coleoptera; family Curculionidae; genus Diaprepes; species Diaprepes abbreviatus. The sequence continues at coordinate 24,060,796 of JASJET010000121.1, forward strand.
AATTACAACATAAAAAAAGTAATTACATTTGAATCCCTTTTTAGTGTTTAATTTTAATTCTGCAGATGGTTTAAGAAATAAATAAACTGAAACGTCAAATACCCTAAAAATATTTTTAATTAATAATAAAATAACCGATAGCCCCAAAAATATTTTATTATTATATGGACGAATTAATTTTTTTTATATATGTTTAACTTTTTGTATTTTTGACAATGGATATTTTGTAAGTATTTAAATTATAACTTAGAATTTTTTGAGAGAATAATCCCACGTTTTAGTCTATTATTATAGACCGGTATTTTTGATTATAAAATTTCTAACCCATTCCTATGACAAATATATGTGTCTAACAAATTTTGCTAAAAACACCGGACTAAAGAACACAGGTAGATTGCGAAGAGAAAAAGGGTAAAAAATGATTTATTACTCTCTCTAGTTCTTGAATAAACTATAGTATAAGAGGAAAAATCGGGTCCATTTTCCTAAACTCAAAGCTCTTAGGGGGGGGGGGGGATCGCCCCCACCGCCCCCCCCCCTGGATCCGCGCCTGGGTTAGGAAGTAACTAATCTTACCGACATCATAAATTCACTTGCGAAATTATTCAAAGAGTCCTCGAGTCCTCTAGTGTTTCTACTTCTTATGTACCTATCTTTAGTCTTGATTAAAATTCTAAAATAATGACTAAAGACGTTGAGAAAGACCAAATTCACAACGGGTCTTGATTCCATTCCTTCGTTTGTCGTAAGGGATTGTGCTTGGGCGTTTGCTGAGCCGTTGTCTATAATTTTTAGTTTATGCATTCAGAAATGTATTTTCTTCATCTATGGAAGGAATCAAAAATCTTTCCGGTTTTTAAAAAGGATGTTAGAACCAGGGTCAAAAATTATCGCTCCATAGCAGTAATGTGCAATTTTGTGAAGATATTTGAGCGGGTTCTTCAGAAACAAATATCCTTTTACATAGCGCCTCTTATGATCGATCAGCAAAATGGTTTTGCTTCTGGAAAGACAACCGTGGCCAATCTTTGTACTATTGCGCAGTATGTCCCGGAGCGTATTGATTCTGACACTCAGGTTGATGTCGTTTACACAGATTTTTCCAAAGCGTTTGATCGACTTGATCACGGTGTTTTACTTTCCAAATTGTCGGACGTTAGTTTTAATGATAATCTTATTAGATTTTTCGAAAGCTACATATTAAACCGCTTTCACTCTGTTGAATTCCGTGGACATCGATCTAGTAATTTTGTAGTAACGTCGGGTGTGCCTCAAGGATCTGTTTTGGGTCCCTTACATTTTAACATTTTTATTAACGATATCACATGTGGGATGAATAACAGCTGCCTATTTTATGCAAACGATTTAAAGATATTTCGGAACATACAGAATCCTGGCGATTGCTTAAGCCTTGAACTGGATCCTATGAAATTAAATGTTTGTTGTCTAAAAAACAAATTACCTCTGAACGTAGACGTAGAAGTGCAATGTTATGTCATTCTCAAGAAGTAGAATGTCTCTGCTGCTGATTATGGGATTAACGGTGCTTGTCTAAGGCGAGTTAACTGCATTAGGGACCTGGAAGCCACGTTTGACTGCAAACACACATTTGTCAATTATATTAATGACACAGTATCGAGATCTTACTGAACGCTCAGCTTTCTAGTGAGACCTAGTTATTAATTTCAGTCGCTCCAGGTTATAAGCACGTTATATTTATTATTCTTTTGTACGAAGCAGATTAGAATATGCCTCAGTTGTCTGGCATAGGTATTAGCATGCACACTTTGATAAATTAGAAAAAACTCAGTATCTTCTTTTAAGATTCTTAAGCTTTAAATCGGATGGATTTTATCCACTGCTTACTACACCTCGCTAAAGCCTATTGACAAGATTTAATTTCACAACTCTGAAGAAGCGCAGTAATGGGGCTCGTGTACTTTTCTGTATAAACTGGTTAATAATAAGATTTTGGCAACTGATTTACTCGCGACAGTTCATTTTCATGTTCCAGGGATAACTAGATCGCCAGTATTTTTCTATTTGCCAAAACCAAGAACTAATATGTTACAATTCTCCCCATTATACTCGATGTGCTCCCTTTATGATCGCCTGAAAGACAAATTTGATATATTTTATTGCAATTGTTCTATTGTCTATTGTTTATTTACAATTATCTGAGATTGATTTATAGGCTATGTTATACTTATTGCACTGTCTGTATTATGTATATAACTTTAGGATTTATGTAACTCTGTTCTTTTTCCTGCCTAATAATAGGGACTCCGGTCCCGTAGAGCAATGTAAATAAAGAAAAATAAAAAATACATACGAGTAGTAGAGCTCCCATAATCATAGCGATTGTTTGCAAAATAATTAAAAATATTAATAACCAACAACTTCTCCAATAAGGACAGAAAGCTGAAACTAAATTTTTCGATGATATCATGGCATGACATATTTTAATTTTGAAAAATATTCGATAATACAGTCTTGGAGGCACTGCCATAATATCAGGTAATAACTATGTTTAAAAAAATCAGTTTAGAAATGGATTTAACTAAATCAAAAACATTTTTTTTGGCGCAAAAATCATCATATCAACCAATATAACATTTCGTCTTAACTTTTATAATCTAACATGTAGTCGACATTATTTTCTGTTTCCAAAAAAGAGTGGAAAAGCTTTAAATAATTTACGAAAACATAGTTTAAATGATTGACGGGAAAAATGGGAAATTATACCTTATTTTAAAAATATTGACGCCAAAACTTACATTTTATTGTCGACATACCGTCCTTGAAAAATATATGTCATAAATATTCATATTTTCCAAAAATAATATCGATATTTAGATATATCAACATTTTATAAACAGTTCTGTTCGAACTGCAGTATTTTTTGGTTTTCACGCTAACATTACGTTTGTCGATTGCGGCTGGAAAGTATTGATTTTTTGTATTTAATCGTATTTTACAATCTTAGTGTTTTAGATACTTTTAAGATGAGAAATAGATGTTATGTATTCGGTTGAAAGGGAAATTGCTCAAACTGTCAGACGGAATGAGCTGATTAAAATAGCGGAAAATATTAAGAGTTCTGGAAGTGTAATATGTAAATAGGATTTTATATGGCAGATATCCCAACAGGACTCTAAAAGGGGTGAGATAATTAATTTAAAATTAAATTAAGCAAGATTAAAACATTTAGCATGGAAAGACTAAATATCACTGGTTGAGGTTGATGGTTTACAAAATTTTGCAAAGATATTCCTTATCCATGAATGTGACAAACAGGACAGTATTGAAGACTGTTCTAATAAAATTGAGGAAATATGTTGTGTGTGCTTATCAAAACGAAATACTAATAGTCTATTTTTCGAGCCTGTTTTTTGGTTAGATTTGAGATTTAACTAATAAGAAAGTCAAGTCTTTTCAAGAGCTCCTAATAAGAAATAATGCCTTGTTAATAGTTGTTAATGATTATTCCCAAAAAATTTTTAATGAATTAATCATGATTTCCAACTTATAAAATTGAAGAAATAATTGTTATAAAACTCTGACATGCATAGTGAATTTTCAAAAAATATTGAACACATTGGCATTTTATTTTCAAATTGTCACTTTGCACTCATCAAAACGGTCGTGAAGCTCAATGCTAATAATGCATACGTGTAAAACTAGCACCGCAGAGAACCTATCTTAACGTCTGGCATTATAGCTGCTTAGAACCCAGTGACAGAATAGAGCAAGCCTTACAACAACGAAACACCTATTGTGTGAGTTAAGCTATAATAAATATATATATATATATATATATATATATATATATATATATATATATATATATATATATATATATATATATAGTCTTTTCTGTTGGGCAGAACTGATTTACAACAGAACATTTTTTAAAATAACTAGTATGCATTAACAGCAATGATCAGAATATTACGATCTGGTTCAATTGTAATTAAAATTGAGCTTCCACTTGATTTTAAATTATTCAATACTAGCACATAAAAAAAACCTGCTACGCCATAACATTCTAAGTAAAAACGATCCGAAAATTTGGTATTCAAATACTAAAACTTTCCTTAATAAAATTCTGAAAGAAGTAAATCAATACCTGTTTTCAAAATCAAGTCAAGGGGCAACAATATTTATTTATTCGGTAGGAAGGGAAATAGATAAAGGAAATAATAAATTAAGGTAAAACTAAATATTGTATACATAATCTCATGCATTATAGATAAGTGGTTTGAAAGGTATGGCCAGTGTTTTAAAATATACTAAGATATAAACAAGGCAGCCCTTTAATTTGTAACTGGCATCGACTTTTTAGCTCAGGGCTTGAAACTGGGACAGTCAGTTTAGAAAATCGGGTAACGGTCTGTTTATTTCCTGTCTATGTATTGACGGCCGGATTTGTACGGCCTGCTTTTGCTGCAGACGAATGAGAGCTTTCGCTTACGATGAACACCTGTGCCCTGCCAACACCTGAGGGTTGTACGCGGCACAACGTGGATACAGCAGTGTTGCCATTGTTTTTGTTTATTATTTTAATATATGATTTTAACTACATTTCATTTTAGGTTTTGAAAGTTAAGTCCAATTTAATTAACATTTTCCTTTTTAGCTAAATAAAATTGTTGGGAAAACAGAGGTCCATGTAGTAAAGGCGAGATAGGATTTAAAACTATTTGTCATTACAATAAATTAGAGAAACATACACATATAAAATTATATTTATTCAACTTAAATTTTTACTGTTTTAGATAATATTGATAAAATGCCTAAACTCATGAAAAGGTGAAGTAGACTGCTGCATCCATATTACAGAATATACATATACAAAAATCCAATTCTATTTATAGTAAATAGTATGGTAAAGCTTGTGTTTTCACAATATAATGTAAATTATTTTTAATAATTTTGGAAACGCCAATTTTCGTCAATTATTTGAATACTTTCAAAAGTTATTTATGACAATTAAAAGCAATAATTTTATTTTGACTCTGTTAGATAAGTTTAGGTACAATATTTTTATGTAATGGATGTTCTGTTGCTCTCTCTGCCATTAGTTATGAGGCGACTTGGTTTTAGAAAATTGGTATTTGAAAATCTCCCAAACTAGAAGATAATTGATTATTTGAAATAAGTAGAACGTTTTTTAAATTATGTTAATAGGCGGTGAAAAAATAACCATAATAAAACCTGTTAGGTCTTGGGAAAAATTCTAAATAGAAAAATATGTAGATAATAAATAGGCAAAATTTAAACATACAATGAATTGTAAAAGGGTATATCTAATCAGACATACAGCTAATTCTCATTAGCTATCAAAGTTTATGAGCTTTTTTTGAGAATCTCAAAATGTTGGAAACAGGACTGGAAAATTTTTTGTTTTAAAGATACAAGAAAAAATTATCTGTTCCTTTATCATTTAAAAATATATTTAAGAATTGTTGAGGACTTTCCTTTATAGTGTCTCACTCGTAACCTAACGGTGTTATCACAATTCTGATACAAGGTGTGGTTAAAAAATTATTTATCATAACTTGCTTACTGTAAATGGGATATCTTATATATTTTAATTTGGTAAATTGAAAGTTTTAATTCTCTATGTAACCACAATCCTTATATTAAAATAAAAGATAAGCTAAATTTTACGATTTTTTCATTAAAAATCAATAAACGAAAAACAAAAGAAGGTGGCTTATATTCGAATCTCGTATTGTTAATTAATTCAAAAAGTTGTTCTAGAGTATTAACTCTTTCCTTATAAATTTTATTTTCAAGGAGTTACCATAGAAAAATATCCAATCATGTTAAATCATCATGGTTATTTAACTGATCCAAAAGTACCCAAATATCTGTCAGGGAATATTCTGTTTAAATACTCCCCTACTTTTTATGCATTGCGCGGAGGAGTACTGTCTTGTTAAGCAATATATTAACTCGATTTACGAATGGTTCAACATCGAATTCATTTATAGTATTTGTTTCTAATATATTAGAGTATCCCTCTATATTGAGATTTTATTCACCCATATAAGATAAACAATCTTATGAAATTTAAGAAAAAAAAACATATGTTATTAGCAGTTTTTGCCGTATCGACGTACAATATAAAGATTCGGGTTGTTCCAATATCTTTGGTTGTGTCCGTTTAAGATACGATTACATCAGATTATACAACACTGTTACAAAAGGTGGTTTCGCTTTTTTTGCTAAAAATAAATTTTCAAATTTTATAAAATTCGCAGTGGTATATATTTATTACATTTTGTCGATATAGTTAGCAATTGTTGATATTTAAGTTTTATCTATATTTGAACTTCCGCATATCCACCACCGTTTATTTATTAACATAATTCACAATATTTTCTTTGAAATATTCATGAGACGTCAAATAAGTAATAACTTTATCGGTTAAATTTGAACATAAGCGACATATACCCTTGTTGTTTGCCATTGAGATCCCACTAAGATTTTTTAAAAAAGTCGCAAAATTTAGGTTGCCATTTTATTCTAACATGAAGTATGATATACAGTTACACAGAGAATTAAAACCTCTAATTTATAACCAAAAAATATATAAGGTGTTCGATTTACAATACCCATGCTTTAATGTGAAACTTTTTGACCACACTCCGTATTAAAGTTATAATAATACCATTATATAACGATTGAAATACTATGAAAAGAATTCCAACAATTCTGAAATATTTTTCAAAATAAAAAAAGTTACCGAACATATATAGTTATATCTTCAAAACAAAAGAAAATTTTCCACTTATATTTACGACATTTATAGTTTCTCTAAATAAGAAAGAGTTTTTTGATAATCTAAATAGTTAACAAAAAACTCCAGAAAAATTTTGAATTTGAGATGCCCTGTACATTAAAGTTAATTGTAAAAACCATCAAGTGTTTTTGCAAATTTAAAAATGGGAATTTATTCATAATCTTTATTTAATTTCCGAATGGCTCCGCTTTTTTAGAACACTATATAAAGCTATAAATGATTTCATATTGTTTATTTCCCTTCTATTTATCTATAACCCGCATATAGCTATATCGTACATTGATTACATTCATTATATCCTTAACAGGTTTAGAGATATTTTGGTTATGGGTTTTATTAACATAACATTTAATTTTATTAACTATTCCCTTTAATTTTATCTACCTATTAAGGGATTAGGGGAACGTGTGGGAATCGGAACCAGCGGGTAATGAGAGCGGTGTCTGTGTAGACTTATCCGATGATCGTATTCCTGCAAATGGCGCTCGGGTGTGCTTGTCAATGTTCGGAAACTTATGCCGCCCGCGGTTGGCCCTCCAGTGTCCCGAGCTCAGTCGCACCAGACGGAAGTATGTTTTTGGCTCTATGGTTATAAAAAATTATAAATTTCATCGTTCAAGATAAGTGTTAAAATATATTCATATTGTATTGTATTCGCGCTAAATATATCACCATATCTATGTAATTTACAGTACTGCCTCTCAAATTGCTACTGAGAATAACGTGTTTTTATTATATTTTTAATTTTGAAGGGGTTAATATTCGGGTAATGACAGATAGTCATGGCTCCCCTTACTCTCATTATTGGAATTTGGCTCCTACTACCCCATTGCAGTTTATTAAATTTTCACTGACTTACATGACTTAATTAACCTTTCCAGATGCCACAAAAAAGACCCCGTACGACGTCAAAAGCTTCTTGGACTGTAGAAACATTAGAAAATGCTATCAAAACCCTTCAAAACGGTGGCATATCTGTGTACAAAGTAGCTAAGGCGACAGGAATACCATATAGAACGCTAAAAAAACGATGCAGATTAGCTAAAGCGAATACAGATAAGTACAGCTGTCCTCCAAAGTTGGGAAGAGATGCAGTGCTCAATGACCAACAAGAAAAACAGCTGGCCGTTCATATGTATTACTATTTAACAAAATCTCAATTTCGTAAAATATGTTACGACTTGGCTGTGGAGTTAACTGTGTCAAATCGATTTAACGAAGTCAGCAAATTTGCTGGTAAAGATTTCTTTTACGGATTTTTGCAGCAACATTCCGATCTCAGTATCAGAAAGCCCGAAGCCACAACTATTAATAGTATACTTGGATTCAACAGAATGGAAATAAACCTTTTTTTTTTGAAAATTTAGAGACAGATATGGTGTCACCACAGTACAAGAAACTGAAAAAATTATTGCACCTAAAGGACAAAAACGTGTTGGATCAGTGAGATCTTGGGAGAGGGGAAAAATGTTACAGTAATATGTGCCATGAGCGCTTCAGGATTGTTCATACCAACGCTTTTCATATTTCCACGCCAACGCCACTCGCTTCTACTGGAAAAAGGAGGACCACTAGGCACTATTTATGCCTGCACACATAATGGTTGGACAAACGAAAACAAATTCATTCTGTAGTTAAAACATTTTATACAACACTTAAAGCCTACAGCCGAAAAACCCGGTCTGCTTGTAATGGATAATCATAATAGTCATGCCACTTTAGAAGCTGGGGAATTAACTAAAACTAATCACGTAATAATATTGACTATCCCCCCACATTCATCCCACCGTTTTCAACCGTTGGATGTAACTTTTTTCGGGCCCTTAAAAAAATCATATAACAAGGATTGTGATATATACATGAAATCAAAAAATATGATGAAAATAACACTATATGAAATCGCGGGACTGTTAAATACAGCTTACAGTAGGGTTGCAAGTTTAGAAAAAGGGATTTCGGATTTTAAGGCGACGGGAATATTTTCCATAAATCCTGCGGTTTTTGATGATGAAGATTTCATTGATAATATTGTAACTGAACAGCCAGCTTCTGTTAACCGTGATATTATCCAATTTACAGCAAATTAAACACCACTGCAAACTCTAGTTGATTATTTTCCGGTTCAGACTGCTTCGAATAATTTACAAAAGCAGCAACAAACTGATTTACCAAATACGATTGATGACTCCGAAAACTTTCAACCACAACCGAGCACATCTTCTGATTTTGTTTCTACTCTCTCTGTTTTAAGTCCGAAACCTATCCCCCAAATTTCTTTGATTATGATTACCAGGTAGAAACAACAGTCTGAAATTTTAACCAGTAAACCAATGAAAGTGTTGTTTGAAGAAACGAAGAAGAAACGTATGGAAAAAGATCCCAAAAATCCTAAACCAATCGAAAAAGATGCCAAGGGTAAAGTACCAAAGAAAAAAGTGATAAAGTTACCAAAGGTAAAAGTACTAAAGAAAAAGGGGACAAAAAATCGAGTGCTAAAGCCAAGGGTTCTAAACGAAAGAAGAATAGAGTTGAAAATACATTAAAAAAGGAGAAAAAGAAAAGAGTAAAGAAAAATTTATTTAATAGTTATGAGGATGCGTCATCAAATAAAGAAGTTGATGAAAACAAAATTTGAGATGAAGAAAATCTGTGTTACGTTTGTCTCGAAAAACCCAAAGAAAAAGAGCTTTGGTATCGCTGCAGAGGCTGTGGAAAATGGTCACATGCAGAATGTTTTGGCAGTAAAAGTCCAAATGACTATATATGTTTATTCTGTTTGGATCCTTAAGTATCTATTTTGACCAGTGTTATTAATGATTGTTGTTGATTTTACTGCCAAACGTTTACATTGATTAGTAGTTACTTAATCAATTAAGGTAAAATCTTGTTGAGACTGATTATAAGCAAAGACAAGACTTTTTATTTAAAAATTTGATAAAAATATTATGGCTCCTATTTGATATATGGGGCGTTCATGGATCTAATTACCCGAAGAGGAGGGTAATGGGTGTGAATGACATTTTTATTTCTCATTATTGATGATGATTTTGTTTAAAATTTTTTCTGTAATTATAAGTAACCAGCTAGGCAACGCTCCTGTCCATAATAAAAACACTATTTGATTATGTAAATTATGAGTTTTATTACAAAATATCCTTAGTAGGCTCCAATTCTTCCACGCTCCCCTACACTTATTTGAGGTTCGGAAAATGGGTATGAAAATAACAACTTTTTTTTTGACGCAGCTATAAAATATATAAGTTAATTTTACTTTCACATATAGACCAAGCATTTTTATGAATAATCTGAGAAAAGAAACTAATAAAAAAAAAATAAAAGAATGACGCAGTTATGAGCCGTCAAATAAGACTCTCTTTTGAAAATTTTTGCTGATGATGGAATTTTTTTCTGTCAGGCATAGTCTGAAAATAAAAAAAATCCTATTTAGAAAGATAATAGTTAAGATGTGCCATGGAGAAATTTGTTTTTAAATTTTTTGTAGAAATGATACCTGTTTAAAAAAATCTAAACTTAGATTAATTTTTCATAATAATAAAATTATTCTCTATATGACTTAACACAAACGTAAATATCCATTTGCTTACATATGCAAGGATATTTCCGGCATAAGTTGCGATAATTAGAAAAAATAAACCGCTTAATGATGGTGATAGTAACATTTAAAAGAAACATATAATATAAAAGTTTAAAATAATTTAATTAGACTAACTCATTTTTTGCGGTGTCCTTTGATGTCTGATGAATCTTAAAAAAATATGATAAAAGATTAATTTTGAATTGTTTTGTTACTCTCTTAAATGATGAAAATTCGTTTTTATAATTTGCAGTACTTGATATAATTGTTCTGATCTTGATCAAAAAATGTTTTTCATCAAATTAGTTGTAAAACTGATTATCCACTTAAATAAAAAAATATTGATAGTATTGTTTATTTATATACGAGGATTTCATTTTACGATGCCATAATTTAAAATTTTTTTAAATTTTACATTTGAATTCAATAAACATGTTTCACAAAACTATAAAAGTAATTGGTGAATTAAGAGTATAGGATAGAATGAGTTAGAAATGCCCAAAAATGAGAGATGGCCAAATTTAATAATTTTCAAACTATCCATAAGACAACTTTGTAGTCTTGGAGCCGGATCACATTATTCGTGTTCCAGTTTTTTCCGTAACACGTCGGGTTCCCGTGGTAAGAAATTTATAAAAACAATTTTTTTTTCTAATTGGCGTTGGATTATTAAACAAAAAGCGGGGAAAAATAATTGTCCGACAAAAATTGTGGTTTATAAAGAATATCCACCACTCTCAACATGACGTTATGATGAATTTTGGAGATTTTCTGTTAACAAGCTAATTTTTTCAGAATTGTTGGATAAAAATATATAAAAGTCACCAATGACATTGTCCGATAAAATATATTTCCCGATTTTTTAGACCGATGCATTGTAGTCGACGGTCTCATGACAGCACGATATTTATTAATATTTGTAGGACAGAAAAAAATTAGGTTTGTAAGCTTATTATCTATCTGTAATCGAAGTGACTGACAAAAATATTGGTTTCAGCACCTTTGTCCGACAAAAAATATTTATTTTTTTGGTGTGCACGATAGCGTACATCCGTCATGTAAGTTATTATTTTATTTGCAGTATACATATATAAATACAGTTTTCATGATTCGACAATTATATATAATTGAATAAGATAATATTCGCTTAGTTAAACTTTCTATAATTGTCATATGATTACAATTATTTTTCTGTATCAATAACTTTTACTGAACGCATTTGAATTTAGCGCTTTTAAGGTGTTCTCGTCTGAGACTAGAGGCTGGTAACTAGTACAATATATATATATATATATATATATATATATATATATATATAAGTATATATTTTTGTATCAAATATTAATTGTTAATGGTTAATGTGATGAGTTCTTTCATTTATCTCGATATGCAAAAGAGTTAATAATTTAATTTTGCGGAGGTAAGTAGAAGATAAAATTTTTATAAAAAAAATTGAACCGACTTCTAAAAGTGCTCTAAAAAGTGAAAAATAACTGTAAAATTTTACATGAAATTGAAATTTTTGAAGTCGGCGCCAAACTAATAACTGACAAAATATGATTCGCTTAAACAGATGAAAGATACTTTATGTGTAATTGCTTTCTTACTATAATTTATATATATTAGTAGTAATTTATTTCATTTAGAAATAATTTGGAGCCAACTTCAAAAATTTCAATTTCATATAAAAATGTATAGTTATTTTTCACTTTTTAGCGCACTTTTAGAAGTCGGTTCAATTTTTATATAAAAATTTTATTTTTTGATTTTGAATTCATTATGATATCTAAAAATTGGTTGAACTAGGTACTAATCGAAATTAGTGTACCTCGTAATGACTTCAAGGTGGCAAAAAGTACCCATTTTATCCAAAGTTGTAAATCACCCTAAAATGATCCACCAAAAATTTTTTTGATTCTTGAAGTTCTCCAAATACCAGTAAAATTGTGTCAAACAAATATTTAGTCTGTCATAGTAAATCCACTATCTAAAATTTTAAATTAATTTTAGATTGGTATTATAGGCCCCAAAACCTTCCAATATCGATATTTAAGAACTTGAGACGTAAATTTCTTAGCCCGATATATTTTGTACTGCATATTGAATTTGTATACGCCTAAAGAACCCCGCAGTATCAATTTTAGACAAAATCAGAAAATGTAAAAATTTCAGTTTTTCATATTGTATCTTATCAACCTAATAGTTGTAAAAAATGACCTTCGTATTCGTAAAACACTCGACCCCTAAAACCCCCTAATACCAAATCTGAAAATAATGCGAATACAGTAAAATTTTGAACCACCATATTGAATTTCAAAAAAATAATTTTAACGTCTTAATCTAATCAAAACATTATCCCTTCAAAGCCCCCTAGTACCAATTGTGGATAAAATCCAGAAAGTTAAAATTTCTAGACCGTCATATTGCATCTGACATAATAGATTTTCTTAAAATAATTTTATATTCGCTATTTACATCCTCAAAAACGATTCAGTCCCACCTTTCAACAAAATCGAAGAATGTAAAATTTTTAGTCCGCTATATTGGATTCGCCATATTGAATCCTGAAAAAATACTTTTAAATTCATAATTTACACCCTCAAGGACCCTCTATATCAGTTTTGGAGAAAATCGAAAAATATAATATTTTTAGGAAGCCATATTGAATTCGTCAGATCGAGTTTTCCAAAAAATATCTTAAATTCGTAATTAACACGAACAAAAAGTTTCCAGTACTGATTTTAGACAAAATTGAGAGATGTAGAATCTTTAATCCGCCATCTTGATTTCGCCATATTTAATTTTTAAAAAATAATTTCAGATTCGTAATTTGCGATCCCAAAAACTTATATCAATTTTGAAAAAAATCGCACAAAATTAATTGTTTATAAGCCATATTGCATACACCATATTGAATTTTTTAAAAATAATTTCAAACTCGTTATGTGCGACCACGAAAACTCCCTCATACCAATTTTGGAGAAAATTGGACAAAATTAATTTTTTCGTCCGCCATACCGGATCCGCCATATTGGATTCGTTAAAAAATAAATTCAGATTCGTTATGTGCAACCCCGAAAACTCCTCCATACCAGTTTTGGAAAAAATCGGACAAAATTGATACTCGACGAATTGAGAACCTCCTTCTGTTAGAAGTCGGTTAAAAAATACATACTCGACGAATTGAGAACCTCCTCCTTTTAGAGGTCGGTGAAAAATAGCATTAATACTTGAACAGAAAGCATGGAAACTTTAGGATGCGAATGACGCATACATTTTTCCTAAAATAAAATAAGCCCTGAGCAATTATTTCGCAGCTCCAAATTTTCATCTTAAACTTTATTGGGAATATCGGTCACATTCAACGGAATATGAAGTTGGTTTCATACTAATTGTTTAAATAACAATTGTCACCAATGAGTCGAGCACTTTTGCCAAGGATATGGAAGAGCAAGGACAAATCAGTGAATCATGCAGTGCAATCTCTTTAACTTTTGCTGAAAACCCGACCTCGATCCAAGCATGACTGGTGCTCCGTCGGTACACACTTCATAGATGCCTTTCCATTATAAGTCATTGCTTTCAAAGAATGAACTTATTATCTCCATGATGACTTCACCTTTCGTAGTTGTTTTCAATGCTCTACAGACAGAAACTCTTCTTCGCTGTCCTTCAAATGAATATATCTCACGAAGGAGAGTAACTGAGAACATGAATAACGGTGGACTCGTCAAGTTGCAAGGAAAAGATAGGAGATGCCGTTCCTTCTGAAATTTTATGGAGTGTCTCATTTTTAACAACTCTCAGAGCAGCTTCATTCGATGTTTGAACTACTTGGCTTTATTGTTGAAACGTCCCGGTCACAACCTTTGTCGTTTCAAGGCAGTCTTTTGTAATATGGTCAGAATGCTGTTTTTCTAAATGATATTTGAGCTTTAGGAGTTTTATAGATTCAGCACTGAGAACAACATTAAATAAAATACACGTGGCTTGTATAACAGACAAAATCCAAATTTTGGATAATTTTCTGTTTATTTTCATTTTTTTTCCTAGATATTTATATCTGGAAAAAAATGACTTTAAACAAGGTTTGAAAATTTTGAATTAAGTAACTTTATTTAAAATTTTGTAACTTACCGAAACGGTAACCCTATATTTCTAAACAAACTTATCGAAGACGAATTGTGACGGGCTATCAATTGTATTGTAAGGCTTTTGGGATCAAAGAATACTAATAATACACTATTCACTTATAAATGACCAAAAGAACACATTAATGGCCTTACTCTAGCTAGCAAGTTTATCGAAGACGAACATTTATCTATAAACTTACATTTATATCCGATAGTTTAAACTCTCGTTTGAATTTCTGTAGATAATCTCCTATGGCTACATGCGTTACATATATATCATCTAGGACTACTTTCCCGATTGTTTTCGAAATTTTTCTCTATGGCATATTATTTCTAGAGGCAATGGAATATCGCGATTGCTGCGAACTACCTAACTAGCTTGGTCCAGTGGGATTTTGCCAGACATAATTAGAAATGCGTGCACTGATCAACCACTGATTACGTCGTATATCCTGCGTACTGCTAAGCTTAAATAAAGTAAAAATATTTTATCACTTCCCTTTAAATTTTAAATTTTATTTTGATTTCTAAAATTATATCCAGTGATCTCACAAAGAAAGGCGAGGCGACTCCCTTGTGAGTCCCAACCCATATTATTTACCCTGATTTATATTTCTGAGATCTCTGCATTGACGCTAGGAGCGACAGGGGTCTTATTGTGTAAGTCTTGTTTTAGTATAACGGTCTTACACAAACCAAATGAAAATGTCAATAAGAAAAACCATGTCTAAAATAGGTAGTGTTTGTTTGTCTAAGCACATTAGCCTTTTTGTAAACAAAGTATTGACCTCTAATGTGAGATACTCGAAGAAGAAGTTTACCCACTATTTCCAACTTTGTCAATTTTTTAGCTACATAAATGTCCTTATTGGATGAAATTTTTAAAAAATGCCTTAAATCGAACTTAAAAACATCACATGATGAACATTTTCTTTTCAAAATTTTTAATAAAAAAATATTTTAATATTTATTAAGTGTCATTTACATGATATTATAATTAAAATAATCAAATTGAAAGATACAAACAAAAGCAATATTATAAAACTCCAATATCAGAAATTGTATATTGTATTTGACGTTTGACTTTCCGAACCAAATATTGACTTGGAGCTATTTGGAAATAACAACACTGCAAACAAGGAAAAATCTTTTATATAGTAGTTCAAAAGTAATTAAAACTTATAAAGAATAGAAACAACATTTATATTCTTTTATATACTTGTCATGTAATTTTCTTAAAGGCATTTTTAATTAACAATTTAACCAATAAAGCGAAAGTTAAATTAAGTTCACCATTTAAACAAATTTAGTGTATTTGACATCTTTACATATAAATTGAAGTTACTGACAAAAAACTACAAAAGTGGAATTATTCCATAATAATAACATTTTTACGTCGTTAATTTTAAATAGGAATACATTTAGGAATAGTGGAGTGGAGTATAGGTGTAATTATAAATTTGAGATCGGTTTTAGAACACTTTTGTTTTAACAAAACAGACGTCATTAAACTTATAAAAAAGCATTTATCAAAAATATTTCTTACAAAAAAAAAATAAAGCAAATGAAACTTCTAACTTATTACATCACTTTTGGATTTTGATTTTATTATTTATTAGACTGTTGAAATTTATTAATTTCGACATATCGACAACTGACGAATGCAGTTTTCAGATTTTAGATATTTCATCACCAAATATCGGTATAACCAGAACTACAAATTTTGGACTGAACTTGATGTATTTTAATAATATATAGGAATGTAATCAAGATATTGTAGAAATAAATGCACATCTATATTTACAAATCCACTATATTTTTAACCCTTCATTCCAAACATATCTTATAAGACAAAGTTAAAAAAATGTAAGAAAAAACACATAGCATTAAAAACATAACCCGGATTCACTAATAAGGTTTAAGAAAGAGATCCGATATAGGTGTAATGGAAGTTAGATATAATAGTTAATTTGTTTTGTTTTCTTGTGATATTTTTATATATTTTTTTTATATATGTTAGTAAAGGAACCTTGGATTCAGTAGGAGGTATAGTTGTAACATATTTTTGTGTTATTAAAGTTGAAAACTCAACAATTGATGCTGTTGTAAATTAAAACCCTTCCTTATCAACGCAGTATTAAACTAAGACTAGGTTAGGGAATTAGAGGGTTATTGTTTTCTTTGCGGAAAGTTGAGTAATAATTTTCATTAAAAACAGATTAATTTTGTTTGTGAAAAACCACTGAAATGTGGTGAAAAGAGATATAAAATTTTTTTTATTACCAAAAATAGTGAAATCTGAATCATATCCGCGACGATTTTAGGAAATTCGACGAATTGCAGTTGACTTTCAAAATTTAGTAAGACATTTATGTACTAGTTTTCCGTCGTGAGTAGAATTAGCTGAAAATTTTCTTTGGCTGTGTGCTTTGAAATAAAAATGATTTGGATTAAAATCGCATCGGTAACGGAGAATATTTAGCGAATTGACCTACACTTTAAAATGGGTTCTGAACCACTGTCTCTCGGTTTTCCCCAGCAGATACCCATCCAAGTGTTTAATTTGAATTACTAACTTGTTAAAGTGCGTCTCTATAGCGTATTTTTCTGTTATCCGCTTAAATAGAATTTTTGAATAATTTTGACAAATATACATGGATTTCCTTAATTTTCATTGTTTAAGAGTTTCGTTTTATCAGAAACAACAGAAAATGGACTAATATATGCGTAAATTATATATAAACATTGAAAATTTATCTAAAAATGAAAAGAAGTTTTCAGATTCTACTCTTTTTTTTTTAGCTTCCTTACATTCTGAAATGAGAAAGTTAATGACTTCAACATTCATACTCCTTTTACTCAGTTATGTTCTCGTGTGTGAATATTACAAAAATAAAAAACAAAATGAAGGGAGGTGAGTTTGTTATAATTACTATTTTTTTTTTGTTGAAGGGTTCTTAAACTACAAAAGACCAGTTTTTTTTTGTGGGATGTCTAACTCTCTTTATTTCTTATTATATTGTAACGATTTTAATTTTTTTTTAAATTAAAAATTGTAAAAATATTCCACTTTCAGTTTATAAGAGGAATTTAATGTAGTTTCGTATAATGAAATATATATATATATATATATATATATATATATATATATATATATATATAAATATATATTTCGCTAAATGTTATATCTTTGTATACAAACATACCAAATCAACTTGTCCACACTATTTTAGCAGAAAAATGGGATATTTTAAAAAACATACATCGCTTTTAAAAAATAATTTTATGGATGCTGTTGACCTCGTTCTAAATACAAATTACTTTCAGTACGAAAACCCCTTTTACAAACAACTCGATGGATGTGCTATGGGATCAGCAATTTCATCTACCATTGCTCAGTTAGTAATGGCATATTTAGAGGAAAAAGTTTTAGAAAAATTAAATTTTAATATAATATTTTTCAAACGTTTTGTCGATGACTGCATAGCAGCCGTACCACAAAATAAAATAAATGAAATTCTCCAAGAGTTTAACAGTTTCAACGAAAAATTACAGTTCACGTCCGAAACAAATAATAATAATAAAATAGATTTTCTAGATATGACACTTATACGCAGAAAAAATAAAATTTTAACTGGTCAGGTAGATATCTAAACTATTTCTCTAATCATTCAAAAACTCAAAAAAATAGTGTTATAATTGGTCTGTCTGATCGTGCTATCGCCCTAACGTCTCCAGAACTCCGACCAAAAATACTGCAAAAAGTGAAATAAATAATAATTTCAACGAAAAGACTATCACCAAAATAATTGATAAACGAACATATAAGTTTTATAATAACGTAAAAACAAAAAACATAGAACGTAAACAGCAAAAGTATGTAGCGTTACCTTATACTAGTGAGCTGTCAGAAAAAATAAAATACATTTTAAAAAAGCATGGTATTATCGTATGCCACAGGTCACATAATAAATTAAATACATTGTTCACAAATTTAAAAAGTAAAACTCTCATGAATAAATCAAATGTAATATATTCGATCCCTTGCACAAATTGTCCCAAAAAATATATAGGCAGGACGAGCCAATTGCTGAAGAACAGATTAAATGGTCATAAATATACGAAAAACGCCTCAACAGCGTTAAACAAAGACATAGGACGAAAAACATACTTTTGATTATAACAGTACCATAATAAAAAACAAAGATATGAATTACCAAAAATTACAGATAAAGGAAATGATTGAAATTAAAAAAGATAAATCACAGTTAACGACAGAACAGATATGGGAAATTTGAGCCACATTTACACAAGCCTAATTTAAACAAAAATATTAAGTATTCGATCCTGTCAAATAAGAATCAAAAAATTGAATATCCTCTTAAACATAAAACTAAACATATACCTTATGTTTTTTTATGCACTGTAAAATATACAAAATATAAAAAAAATAAAACACATTCGCATTCCATGTATCCTCAGTGGACGATGCAAAGTTTGAATTTTATTTACTAATAGAGTAGCAAAATGTCAAGGTGTGTATCTATTTATATTTTCATATATGTCGTTTTTAAAATTAATTTAATGTCATAAACTACTGTTGTCAAAAATTATATCGTCTTGTTAACATAATATTGAGAAATTTAGCTCATAATTAACTATTTTATGCAGTCTGTTACTATATAACATTGCACGTTTTTTTAATAATAAAATATTCCTAATTTACTACCAGATAATTATATTATCAGTTTTAATTAGAATATTATTATATTTTTGTCCTACTCGCTGCATTTTTTACTGACATAAAATAACACCGTAAAAATATGACAACGCTGCACAATGCAGTTCAATGCTCCGACCTGAGCTCTCGGCTGACCTGGTTCCCGTAACCCGGGTCGAGCGACGATCACGCGCCCTTTTCAACTACCTTCCACTTGAAAATGTGCCTATCAGCTGATTTATAAATCAGCTTAGTATTCTTATTAGGTCAAATGCTTCTTTTTGAAGTCTTTTAATTTAAGAATTACAATCTGAAGTTTTTAAAAAATTCGTTTTGCGAATTGATTCATTTGTGTTAATAGTAATTATGAGTTTTAGAATTAAAAGTTGTTATTTTGATTATTTGTTATATTGTTTTCAAAAATATTTAAATTAGTCATAATTGACTAAAGCGGTTTTTATTTTTGTTTGTACGACATTTCGATTAGGTGTAAAAAATATAAATTTTCAAAATTTGATTAAATATGATATGTCCTTTTACCTATATTTAATATAGTATGATAGCCAGCTTGTTATAAATACAAATAATTTTTAACTAAATTTATACTCTTTTCAATTAGTTTTCAATAGAAAATACCTTCATTAGCTGATTTTTCGGAAGGCTGACATATGTCCTATTGAACTTTGGTCACCAATTTAAATATGAATATAGCATGCTGGAAAATATACAGGATTGAGCAAATATTTCGGAACGACCTAATTAATGGCAAACGAAAAGTAATAGCGAATCCGGTTTTTTTTAACTTTTACAACTATTATTCTTCTATTTAATTGTGTATTCCGTATTCCAGTGTCGTCAGTAACTATCAAATGAAAATATCACTTTTTTTTTTAATAGACGTACTGTGTTTTGCATTTGGATGTGTGCATATTATATCCTTATGGTTTTAATGATGATTACTTTTGAGGGGTCAATATCAAAACCTCACGTAATTACTATGTCCTTACGTGGGAGTAAGGGGAGGGTCAAAATTGTTAAAATGAGCCATACGTAATTGGTACATGGTCCCTCTATAAATCAAGCTTAACTTACACGAAAAATTAGCTTTAGCTTAATTATTTCAAATCCGTAAAAGTAAACGCTGGTAAAATATTATGTAAAATAATTATTTTTCCTATTTGCAGAACTAGTCCTGGTCGTGATATTTTTGAATACCGTTGCCTTGCTTTTCACAATGTAAAAGTAACTGGCACTACCTTGGGAAGCAAAAAGAGCAGATTGACTTATTTAATAATTATGGATACAGAACAAGGTTAACGGTACCACTCAAGCAACTGCATCTGCCTATATTATCAAGACAACCAGAGTTATAAAATGGCATGTTTTGTAGATGTGTATAGATTGTGAATGGGTCGTTGAGTTTTATTGCTTCTTTGTAGTATAATATCTATTGTATGTTACCTTCTTCTAAGACAAACCTGGGATAATTAGACTCTTAACATAGTCCATCATTTTCTTGGTGGACCAGTGCTTTATTTCTTCGGGCATCAAGATGACACACACAGAAATTTAAATCTCTCTCTGAATAGTGTCATGTATTCGCATAGTAGGTATTGCGCTGTTTCCGTTGCAAGTTCGCAGAAACGGGAAATTTTATCCTCAGCATTATCGATCTTTTTGAGATGGCAACTCAGAAGACAGAGTTCTGTGATGAGATGGCATAATTAGTTTAACATTAACCATCTGGTATCGGTATTTAAATAGAAAATAATCTAAAAGCAAAAATAAAAGTAAATTCTTATTCGCCCCAATGTTGCATAAGGATATATGGTACAGTATGATGCATTTTAAATGACTGAGAAACACCGGAGCTGTATTGTGACTGAAAATGATTTTTGTTAATTGGCAATTTGTTACTTTAGGCGAAGGATTAAATAAGAAAACCTGTAAATAAAAGATATCATAGTTCAATTATTTATGGTAGTCTCAAAAATGACAAGTTTATTCGTTCAAATTCTTACCTCATATAATTACCAGTTACTACATAAAATAAACCATTTTCGCGTTTCAGCAGTTCAAGGAGCGGAATTTGTCGCGGTATGAGAAGGAACTTTTGACAATAGTAACGCTATTTCCCATCACTAATGTTAATTATACCATTATTGTAACTAGAGAACAAATGCAATGAAATAACAACACATATATTTTAAAGGCGAGTAGAGAAATTTATATGATCGTTGATATATAAAAAAATTATGAGTTAAACTTATATTAAAGCTTGTACATAAATTTATCATAAATGAAGATATTATAGGACCATTGTGGATATAGGTTAATTATTTTCTTAGTTATAGAAGTTTCTGAGATATTGATACACATATAAGGAAACTGGGGCTAGAAGATAAGGATAACTTATCTGCTAGCTCTGTCAAGAAACCCACTGAATTTTTGTTATTAAAGTTACCCTAAATTTATTTGCAAAATGTTCTAACCTTGATAACATTCATCAATAATTAATAAAACTATATTTTTGCTACGGTGGGGTCAAAATTAATATTTTTTGTCTCCTTGAAGATAAAATAAGTTGTTATTTCATTTTATAAAGTTATAAATAAACGTGACTAAAGATATATGCCATTTACTTAATTTATTATTGGTATAAGTTTAAAAATAAGAACAAAATATATGTAAACACTGAAGTTTTCAATGGAAACATTAGTGTAATTCCTTTAATAAGTCATAACAAATTTCATCAAGAAAATAATTCTAAATAAAACACCACTTATCGAAAAATCAATGAGAAACTTTGATATTGTACATATAGTATAAAGAATTTAAAATAAAAATATATGGTTTTAAAGAGATTTTGCAATAATTTGTATTTATTATTATCCACTGTCTACAAATATTCACTTAGCTTAGTAAACCCGGTTTGGGATGTAAATTTAGTTGTGTAAACAGATAAGTAAACATTTCGCACTGACACAATATACATACATAAATTTCTAGAACAAATGCTTTCTAGCTGACTGGCGAAGCAGGAGAGAGAAAAGTTAAAAATTTTTTAACACCGATTATATGCCTAAAAAGTGATCAATATGCGCACATAAAAACGGAATTTTCAATAGTGGTATTAGAAGTTGTATATATAGGTATGTCAGAATAATAAACAAAAGATAAATTTTGTATACACTCTTGATAATGATTTGAAAGGCTGAAATCACAACTGGGGCTACTCTCGTGCCCCCAATTTATTAAACATATAATTACACTAACTTACGGAATCTAAATAACATAATTTTCTAGTTATTAAAAATAGCTAAACACTACTTGTCTTATGTGTATTTAAATATCATAGAGATGAGGAAGAATATTTTATTCAATATAACCAAATAAGGAAATGGCATACTATCAACTTTCAGTTTTTTATTTTTTTAAGAGAACCATTAAATTATATGCTACTTCGCTACTCACCCATTAATTTGTCAAGTCGCTGGTTAAGAAACAGCTGCTGTATTTTTTCAGATCAGGATATTCAAGGTGAATTCATGCATATCAAAATAATATTACCTAGTGCAAATGTTGTCGAAATAAATAAAAATGCGAAAAAATAAGTTTTTACGTTCGCAAATACTTTCAAGTTATTATTTTTTAAAATTATTAAATTTCAAAATATTTAAGACATCATAAAGAAACACTAAGAATAAAATAGGACCCCAATAAGACTCCTGGGAGCCCCCGAAAACATAAAGTTTTATTTTGATATTTAATCACACAATTTATCACATTACGTTCTCAGAGACATATATGAGATTCCATATTAAATACCGGTTTTACACATTCAGACACTTAAACCTGTGCACCGGCAACTTGTGGACACTATCAAAGGCTTAAGTCAAATCCATGTATATAGAGTCCACTTAATATCCTGTCTCCACACATCGGATCAAAAAACTTGAAAAATAG
Source organism: Diaprepes abbreviatus (assembly GCA_034092305.1). Lineage (NCBI taxonomy): Eukaryota > Metazoa > Arthropoda > Insecta > Coleoptera > Curculionidae > Diaprepes > Diaprepes abbreviatus. Next base: position 24,084,021 of record JASJET010000121.1, read on the forward strand.
CTAGAGTGGTAATCGTTCATCTTCCTTGCAGAAAAATTTTTTGTTCTGAGCCGATATAAGTTTTAAAAATATTGAATCAGTTATTATTGATTCAAATATCTTCATCTGGCAATCAAATACCCCGATAGTTTTCGACACAGTTTTCCAGATAGGGAACAAGTTAGAGTATTTCCATCTCAAAGGGAAGACTTCATTATTAAAAGATTTTTAGGAAAGGTGGCCTAAATAAGGTACAAGAGAAACCATACACTTTTTGTTAAAGTATGGTGATACTCTGTTCGGTCCTATGGTCTTGTTACAGTCTAATAAGTCAATCTTATTTTGAACTTCATCCAAAGTAGATATGAGGGATTTAAAATGTACAATCTCAATTACTGAGTTAACGTTATTTTATTATTGGAGACGAATTTTAAATGACGAATTTCTATTAGAACTTTGTTCTCAAGATGCACAGTAAATAAATGTTCATAATCTAATTGAAACCTAGACCATTTAAACTTTTAACAAAACCTGTTTTTTTATTAATTAGCCAAAATTATTGATAACAGAACATATTATTTAATAAAATTTGTCGACTAATACATCTACATCCTTAACAAGAACAATAAAAGTATAGTTACAATTAATTTTATCGTAGTCGGCTTTTTCAAATAAAAATATATCCATATTTGTTTTTATGGACATGAACAAAGGCGTGTGTAAATTGAAATTGATTTGGACATTTCAATGATTCGTTAATTTAAAAAGTGGAGAAGTCCGGTCAAGGGCTAAACCATTAAGCTTTTCGGAATGGATCAGACTCATGAGTTTAATTAAATATTTTTGATATTATTTATCTGTTGTAACTCCAAATAGAATAGATGTTCTATAAGAATTTCCACAGTGGGTCCAGGAATTTTAACAGGATCCAACAAGCTATTCTTCCAGTAACACTGTTACTGTTGTTACGATTTTCTCTCCATAAAATTATTCACTGTGTTCGATTTAAAAAAAAAACACTTTTCACTAATAAATAACAACCCTTTAATAACTCATGGTAGCATTTCCACATTCAAATACAAACTAAATTAAGCTACTCTTATCCTCCCCCTATTTATATACATGTAGAATACAAGTCTAGAAATACACTAGAAGACTGACACATAATGGAAACATATCAATATAATATGTCTATAAGGACCCCCTATATATGGATTCACGAATTAATCTTGCCTTGTAGTGTTCTATATTAGCGATTTGCCGGTGTCAAAATCAATTTTGTGTCTTGTCTCGTGCTGGTGCTAAAAAATCGTCGATGTTGTCTGATTGTTTCTTATACTGAGTTTATATTCTTCTAGTCTAGCTGATATTCTTCTGTTGGTCTGGCCTATGTATGTTTTATTGCAGGTGCCACATGCGATTTTATATACGCCTTGATTTTCTAGACTGATTTTGTCTTTTGGATTGCTTAAAGAAGAACCTATTGTTTTATGTGGTTGGTAGGCTGTAGATATGTTGTGTTTCCGGAGTAATCTGCCGATTCTGACTGTTGTGCCTTTTATGTAGGGAAGTATGGTGAGTTAACTATCCTCGGTAGATGACCCTGTTTCTTGCGTTGGTTTTTGTTGCAATTTTATTGCCTTATCTATTGTTGGTGTCTTGTAGCTGTTTTGTTGAAGAGCCCTTTTTATGTATGACAGTTCCTTTTCTTTTCCTTGGTCATCAGTTAGGCGAATGGATCTTCATATTAGGGTGTTGGCTATGCCCTGTATTTGTGAGGGGTGATGGTAAGAATCAGCATTCAGGTATATGTCCGTGTGTGTTGGTTTTCGATATACTGTGAGTCGTAGATCTCCATCCATTGTTTTGGTTATGAGGACGTCTAGAAACGGAAGCTGATTATTTTCCTCTAGTTCCAGAGTAAAGTGTATCTTTGCGTGGATAGAATTGAGAAACTCATGGAAGCAGTTGAGCTGTTGTTTGCCATGGGGCCATGTTTCAAATATATCATCAACGTAGCGACACCAGAGTTTGCGTTTGGGGTGGAATTTTTTAAGAGCTTTCATTTCGAAATAGGCGATGAAAAGATTTGCCACGGCTGGAAATGGTGTAGAGCCCATGGCAGAGCCATCTATCTGTCTGTATATCTGACCATCAAACAGAAAATATGCGTTTTTAAGACAGTGTCTGGTGAGATCCATGATATGAGTTGGGAAATCTTCTCTTTGAGCGATCTGATCCAGTGCTTTATCCATTGATATGCTCGGAAAAAGGTATTTTACGTCGAAACTTGCAATGATGTCGTCCTTGTCATTTTTTACGGAGTGTAGAATGATTAAGAAATGCTCCGAGTTTTTGAGGTAAGAGGCAGCATTCTCAACACGTGGTTGCATGAAGCCAGCAAGGTCTTTTCTAGTTTTTGAGTGGCAGAGTTGTGAGCGCGAACTTCGCTCGTAGACGCCATACAGTGAGCTTTGAAAAAGGTGAATGAGATTTCACCGAAACGTCAGCTGCCTTACAGTCCTTATATATATATATATATATATATATATATATATATATATATATATATATATATGTATATATATATATATATATATATATATATATGTATATATATATATATATATATATATATATATATATATATATATATATATATATATATATATATATATATATATATATATATATATAATTTCTGTAAGGACGCGGCCGAATTTTCCTAGTTCTTCGTTACAATATGTATATTAAAATCATCAGCAATTAGCATATATATTTTACCGACTTGAGAAAAGATATATAGGCCTCAGACGGTAAACTTAAAGAAAAATAAACAACAACTAGCAAATTATGGTTTAAGCCTTCCTCGCAAAAACTTAGAACCCTTCAAAATATTCATTTGACACTTCTTTTATAGTCTCAGACATAATATCATTCAGAGCGGCCTCTTTTCCGGCCAGTTCCTGCTATTTGGACGAAAATCCTGAGGTCAAAACAAGAATTAAACAAACGAAAATAATCGATTGTTTTAACAAATTGTTAATAAATAATTTGATTGACATTAAATCTATTATACGGTTATTAAAATGCAAAGCTTCAAAGAGAACAATAAGTTTTTAAACCAGGCTTTTAGTTACGGTGACTGAATAAACTTGTTGTATTTCTAAGCACATTTGGGCTGTTATCGACGAACTGGCGTACGCTAAAAGAATTTTTTCCATTTGAACGAATTTACGTATTCATGTTTTGTCTTCTAAAAGCCGTTGAACTTCAATAATGGACGCAAAATAAAATACATCTGTGGTCTTTTACAAAATACGCTATTATGTAGAGGAAAAAGCTAGATATTTCCTGACTGACATCTGTGAGCTTCCATAATTGTTATTTATGATTTCATTTTCGTAACTTTCCGGGAAAAGGATTTTAAAGACGTATTATTCTTTAAAGTTTTATTTTACTATACTTTGCAAAAATAAACCCTTTTAAAATGTGAATATTATAAGTCTAGAAAGTAATTAACTGACAGAACAGCAAAGAGAAAACTTTATATTTGTTTCATAGTGCTATTCCGATATTAAATAACGAAATGACTTGAAAAATTCAAAACTTAATAAAAAGTTATCACGGAAATGAAAGTTTTTGGGCCCGTGAATTTACGTTGAGATGACTCTCTGTTCCCGAGATTTGAAAGGTACACTGCATGCATATATGTAGATAAAATCAAATTTCCTTCTCACTTGAAAATTGTTCAAACCAGTAAATTTCAACAGAAAACATTTTCTATAATATGCCGAGACTGAGTAAAACTTCACATTTCTCCAACCTAAAAATGAGTTCATTACAGTAATCGTGCGAGCAAAGAGGATCATTAAAAATGCTATAAATCAAAATTTATGAACCCCTATAACCAGGTAAACGAGATTATACCTTGCAAAGTCTCACCACAATTTGTATTCTATAGATCCAATCAAATTTATAAAGCCAACCTTAGAACAAAAACCACAGGACAACAAGAAACACATTTCTTTTTCACATTTGCATATATTAAGGGAAACTCAACAAAAATAGGATGAATTACAATATACAAACAGCCTTTTAGTTGGAAAATATACTCAGAATTTATTTAATAAAAACGAAATTATGAACTACCGATAAGAGAAAATGTGCTTACAAAGATCCATGTGAGTGGGGTGAAATGTATATTGGAGAAACCAAGCGTCCACTTGAAATTATAATTAAAGAATACAAAACTCAAACACCAAAATGAGAAATGTCAAGTTCTTGTACAGGGTGAGTCAACGATTGGATGAAGTAGGTTTGTGCCTTTTCGGTGAAATTTACAAAGAAACTATATTTATTGTTTGATACAGTTTATTTTACGCAGATTTTAAAAATATTTAGGACTCTACAGGGTGAGCCAAAAAACTAGGACAGCATAAAGTTGTATTTTTTTTAAATAGAACACCCTATATACAAATCGTATTTTCGATTTAGCTTATAATTTTAAATCTTTTTTATTAAGAGTTTACTATAACAAAACTTAATAGTTTCTGAGATAATTAAGTTTAAAGAAAAAAAGTCACATTTTCAAGCATCAATTCAATCCTAAATAACGTTTTCAATTTTGTGACAAATATATTCAAATTTGGAATTTAGCAAGGCCAAGGACAAGTTAATATAATTTTTACCTAATATTTGCAATAAAAGCTACAGGGTGTTGAACACATCGGCTCAAATTTGAACAAGTTTAAATGAATAAATATTTTTTTTAAATGGTACACCCTGTATATTTTCATGTTATTTAATAGAGTAATAAAAATCCTAAAAGTTTTGTTCAATATATCCTATACCTATTTATAATAGTTTTTGAGATATTTTAGTTTTTCTAATTTTCCATATTTTTTTACAGAAATAGTCTTCATTATCATAGTAGCCATGTAAAATAATAAAAAGAAACTACAGAAACAAACAGAATGTGGTTAAATATGATGAAATACATTATTCGTTATATTACAACGGCAATAGTTTAATTAAATGTGAAAAAATTAACACAACAATAACGACAAGGCAAATACATATTTACTTTTATACTAAATTGAAACAAAAAAATTACCTATTAAATACTTAGATTAATTTTTTTTTTTTAATAAGTGTTCGAATAAACGACCCTCTTGTGTAATGCACAAATTTAGTCTTTTTTGCAGATTTTCTCGGACCCTGGACAAAATTAGTGGCGTTATTGTTCTACAGGTATCCCTAATCCTGTTTCGCATATCTTCCACTGTTGTTGGTGGATTAACATACACCTTATTTTTAATATAACCCCATAGGAAGAAATCTAATGGGGTGATGTCGCAAGACCTTGGTGGCCACTCAATGAAACCCCCATGTCCAATCCATTTTTGCGGATATCGTTGGTCCAAAACCGCACGAACTTCACGATGGTAATGCGGAGGCGCACCATCGTGCTGGAACCACATACTGTCGAGCTCATCCCTATCGAGACCTTGAAGCAGTTGGGGTAGTTCTTCTTGTAGAAAGTTCAGGTAACTATGGCCATTTAGTGGTTCATTAAAAAAGTGGGGTCCAATAATTCGATTATGATGAATACCACACCAAAAATTTAATGACCAGTGGTTTTGATGTTGCACCTCTCTAATCCAAAATGGGTTTTCTGTGGCATAATAATGCATGTTGCGTCTATTTACGGCACCGTTACTTCTAAAAGTAGCTTCATCACTAAACATTACCTTGCATAATAAATTTGGATTTAATTGAATCTCCGCATTTATTGTACGACAAAAGTTTACACGACTTTCAAAATCCTGTCCTTGCAATTCTTGGTGTAATTCCATGTGAAATGGATGATACCTATATTTCTTGGTAGTACGATTAGCGGTGGATTGTGATGTTTCACATAATGCTGCTAACTGACGGCTACTAATATAAGGATTTTCCTGAACATTTAACAATACTTGTAGTTCTTTTTCTTCATTAGTTACTGGTTTGTTGACCACTTTACGTTTTGGATAATCAACAGTACCAGAAGAATCAAATCTTTGCATTAAGTTTTGAAAAGTATGGGTATTAGGCTGGCGTCGATCAGGATACTTCATTTTGTAAATTCTTTGAGCAAGAAGGCAATTTTTTTGAGCCTCTCCTATTGTATAAATCATATCTATTAACTCATTCTTTGGAAAATTCATTTTACAATATAAGATGAATGCAAAAAAAACCAAACTACACTACATAAAAACCAAAAGAACCGATTGCGGTTATAAATTTGACACATAGAAAAATGTTCTTTTACATTGTTTTTGCCATGGCTACTATGATAATGAAGACTATTTCTGTAAAAAAGTATGGAAAATAAGAAAAACTGAAATATCTCAAAAACTATTATAAATAGGTATAGGATATATTGAACAAAACTTTTAGGATTTTTATTACTCTATTAAATATCATGAAAATATACCATACCATTTAAAAAAAAGATATTTATTCATTTAAACTTGTTCAAATTTAAGCCGATGTGTTCAACACCCTGTAGCTTTTATTGCAAATATTAGGTAAAAATTATGTTAACTTGTCCTTGGCCTTGCTAAATTCCAAATTTGAATATATTTGTGACAAAATTGAAAACGTTATTTAGGATTGAATTGATGCTTGAAAATGTGACTTTTTTTCTTTAAACTTAATTATCTCAGAAACTATAAAGTTTTGTTATAGTAAACCCTTAATAAAAAAGATTTAAAATTATAAGCTAAATCGAAATACGATTCGTATATAGGGTGTTCTATTTAAAAAAATACAACTTTATGCTGTCCTAGTTTTTTGGCTCACCCTGTAGAGTCCTAAATATTTTTAAAATCTGCGTAAAAATAAACTGTATCAAACAATAAATATAGTTTCTTTGTTAATTTCACCGAAAAGGCACAAACCTACTTCATCCAATCGTTGACTCACCCTGTATTGCAGAATACGCCAGGGATCAAAAACTCCATACAAAATTGTTTGAAATGACAGCAGTATATGAAACCAACATGAAAAAGAGAACACTAAAGAATCAGTTTACATTAAAAAAAAATAATAGAGTCTTCCATAAACCCAGTGTTGAGATATCTAATCTTTGATAATCACTACTTTATAACATCAAATTCCTGAGGTGTGTACAGTAAAGCGAAACTTCGCACTTCAATGGCATTTGTCAATAGAAGTACCAACCGAAAAAAATGTAGTGTATAAGAAAAGACAGGAGGATAAAAATCAGACTAAGCAAACTTACAAGCAGGCACGGATCTAAGGGAGCCCCCCCCTCCCCAAAGAACGTTGAGTTCAGGAAAATAGACCCGATTCTGTCTTTTATGCTAGGAATGTATATGCTGCTGGTATTCCACCCCATCTTTGAGTTCAGAAAAATAGACGCAATTCTGACTCTTATACTGGGAATGTGTATGTTGCTGGTATCTTCTCCCCCTATCGACAACTTGCTTTTCTTGCGATCGCCCCCCCCCCAAGACTTTTTAGTACAGAAAAATAAATCCGATTTTGCCTCTTATACTACGAATGTGTATGCTGCTGGTATCTCCCCCCTGTCGACAACGTGTTTTTTCTTGTGATCACCCCCCCCCAAGAGCTTCGAATTCAGAAGAAAGAAAAGGCAGAGTCTTTCACACTAGAAATGGGAATATTGCTGGCGCCTGCCCTTCCGTCGACAACTCGCTTTCGCTTGCCATACTGTACTTTGGGATTGGCTGGATCCGCCCTTGCTTAGAAGGGTATAAAATTTAAATGAATAAATATTAATTTTAACTAGCATTTACTTAGTTTAGTTAGTTTAGGAAGTTTTTGCCATCATTTTCGCATTTAGAGACCAAAAATTAACCAAAGACTGCCTTTTACATTCCAGTCGCAAATTGGCTGTAAAGTAGTGTTATTGTTTCCTGCCATAGTAGCCAAAGTGGCTGAAATTATCGTTTTATTGTAATGGTTTATACTCGTTTATAATTTTGTTCGTAAATATGTGATAGAAATTGATCATAGACTCTTGCAAATGATATATTGTGGTAGCGTTAACCATTTAATCTATAATCATTTTTTCTACCTCATATTAATTAGTAGCTATTTTGATAACCTATAATTAAATTTATAATAATAAAGACACTCTGGAAGTGTGGACGTTCATCTTCTCTCTTGCAGCTTTAGTACCAAACAACTACGGTTATTTAAGCTTACCACAACCATAAGTCAGACCTTCAGGACTTAGATAAGGCTGCTAATTAGCTGGACAGGTGACATCTATTGTTTAAAGCTCACACAGCAGTACGTCCGCGAGTTTAGTTGCGTGAAGGTTTGTGATTAAAATTAAACAAAACAAGTTTCTCAAAACACTTAGTATATTAAAAAAAAATAAATAGAAAAAAAAAAACGAACTATTTACAATGAGAAGCTTAAAACTAATAATAATTACGAAAAAAACCAACATAATTGCTCTTCTTGGCGGTTCTTTTAACCAAAACCGTAAAACCAAATTTTGAAAAAGCACGTACAAATAGCATAATAAACATTAAACAGAAAAAAGAATAAAACGCAAAAAAAAAACTCGAAATGCTCGACTAAAATAACACACGATATTGCCTTAATTTCCCAAATTAACTGAAGGACAAAACAAACAAAGAAAACCTTCATTCCCGACGAATATTAACGCCACGTAATTTTGGCACGGCACTGGATGGCGGAACTGAATTTTAGTACTCTTTAAAGTGCCAAACTGGTACGCCATGTACCCCTTGCATCCCTGTAACTGTAAATTTCATTCCCTAATATTTCGAATAGTTTGTCTCAGAGGGCGTCAGCCCATCTATAATGGATACTTAATTCCCGAATTGGCCTCTGAGCATCTTAATCTTAATTTTTATATAAACGCAGTTAATAAAACTATTCTATTTCTTTCTATAACTAAAGGAACAAGATAATATAACGTCTGTGAAAAAACCTGAGCGCCCTTTTATTCATATTGCTGGTATTTAAATCATTCTTTCTAGCAATCAGGAAAAACTGTCGCTATATTAATTCCTTTTACAGGTCAAACGTTATATTACAGTATAATGAGTTTATTTGATTATTCTTTTGTTTCCTAATAATTGGAAAATCGTTCAATATTTTAATACATTTTAACGGTATTTCATATACCATATGTTAAAAAAACTACCCTTATCACGTCGATTTTACTTACATAACCAGGGTAGGATTATCTCGACAGATTTATAGGCAAATCTTAGAGAGGGTCTTATTATGTCTGTTTGACTGAGTTTATGTATTTTCAAGAAAACATTTAAACGACAAAGATAATAAAAGTTAAGCTCGATAACTGATTTATATTTTCTTTTAGACTTTCTTGAGTAGTAATAAAAATAATATATACTTTCCTATTCCAACGAGATATTTATTCACAGAGTGATTATTTAATTATTCATTTTAACAGAATATAGTTCACATTGAACAATGTAAAATAATTAATATTTGTTCCATTACAAATAAATAAAAAAAACTTGTTTCTTCCGATACCTCAGTCTTTTACGCTATATACTTAACGTCTTTAATTGAAATAATATTATGTAAAATTGCAAAGGAAATTTTCAGTTCGGTTCTGAACTTCACACCAACTGTCATTTCTTTCAGTACTTTGACTATACACTAAATTTTGTGTATTTATATTTCCTGGTAAAACATATTATACTTACTGTCTCTGATATAATGTGAAATAAAATTTCATAATTCTGACTCCCCTGGTTATGGTTTGTCAAGCCACATAACTCCGCAAATATATTAAATGTATAATATAAGTAAAGTATATTTGGTTTGACTAAAGAATATGGAGCAATTTGCTTTCATAAATCAACGACCCGCGTCTTTTCTAAATATGGCTGTACCTTCTTCCCTTTAAGAATGAAAAGTAATGGTTCTTAGCTTGGGTATAATCTAAAGATCACTGACCTTTTTCGGTAGTTACATTACAAATGATGTCGATGACCTTTGACAATATCTTTTTTAGGAACAGGAGTGAAAGGTAGGAAACAGAATGAAAAGATAAACGTCATTGTGGTTATATCTTTTCCATTTTAAAAGGTAATTTTTACTTAATGGGATGAAACAAATTAATGGATGTTTTTCGTGTATTACGAGCCGTATTTTGTGTGTCATTTTTATACTTTATTTTTGAGATGAATGGGTGTTTCGCAAAAATGATTTGTGGATATTCGCAAAAACTGTTGCTGTACACAGTGTAAATGAGCATATGTTTTACACTTTATAAACACGCAATATTTATAAAGGTATGAAGAACGTTGGTATATTATAATTTGCTTTGTTTTTTCATCCAATTTTCATGGTAGTTCGATTAAGCGCTTGTAGGACACTCGTGACGTTAGAATTTTGTAGCAGCTCTGCTTGTTTTATTTTTTATTTGTTCCATAAAATCTTATTCCTTTATTCAAAATCTTATTTATTATCGAAGAGCACAATAAATATTAAATGGTTTATTTGTGTCTCATAAATTAATCTTAATTGAAATTATTTAAAATATTGTCATAATTTAAAAATCTACCGTTGGAAAATTAAAAGGGGCATATTATTAGTAACTTAGGAGCCATACATTCTGCGGACGTAAGGACTAAACTAAAAAATTGATGTGATATATTAATTGCTTTCGAGAAGGTTAACGAAAAAAATTTGTTCACTCAATTTTCTATATATAGCTAAATAGACCACTTTGAACCCTTGAGTTTCTGTACAAAGAACCCATTTTCCGCATTCGTCGATAAGCTTAATGTTCATATATTCATCGTAATATTGGGCTAGCACTACCTGGTAATCCGCAAATCATAAATATACAGGATGTCCCACGACGAAATGCGGCGATCGATTTCTAGGAAAATAGACTTTGGAATTTTTTTTTAATTTGGCAGTTTACTAAAATCGATGAGGGAAATTCGGGTCAAATATTTTCACGGTGGTGGTACTTTTGGTTATGCCTTCTTGTTTAATTTAAATCGAATACCCTATATTACATGTATAATGTCCTATATCTAATTGTTTTGAAATATTTTACATTTTATGTCAAAAATAGCGTTTGCAGGCCTCAACTAGGCCTCTATGAATTTGTCCTAAATGAAAGCATTTATTATTCAATTAGGGACGGTTTTCTTCTAGAGGGGGATCTACTTTAGTGAAACGTGTTTATATTTTTTTGATAATGCAATGCCATCAAAAACTAACATTAAATATTAACTTGAAAAAATCATTAGAAGTCAATTTTTTTAAATGTAAACCTCAATTTTTATAATGTTGTCTTGTTAAGCATTAAAAATAAGGATAACTTTCAATAAGGTTGTCTATTCCAAAAATTTGCAGTTTTTGAAATATTGGCAATTTAACATTTTTGTATTTAAAAAATACTAAACGGCTTGCCTACACAGGGAAACATCTTATTTTAATAAATGTTGAAAATTTCCACCCTGAACTTCCAAACATTTTCACCTCTCCGAGTTAGTTTGTCATTGGTGGCCGCTATAATTGAAGCTGGAGAGAAACTTTTGAACGCGTCAATTATCCTTGCCACACAGTCTTCCACTGTTGTCACTGGATTACAACAAGCATTGTTTTCTATTGTTCCATTGTAGGCAACCCACTTGTCATAAAATGTTGCTTGTAAAAAGTTGGTAAAAGGAACGGTTTTATGTGGTGGGGCGCCATCGTGTTTGCAAATAAAATTTTCCTGTGTTCCTTCAGAGGTAAATTGCTTAAATATTGATTATCTTACTCTTCTAGAATATTTATATATTCTTTTCCTATAAAGATTAATTCATAATTTAAAATGGGGACATCGTTTGCTCCTTAGTGTAAAGGAATTACTATTTAAGTTTTCTTCATAAAAATGTAATTTTACTATGCCATCATTTTTTACAGCACAAAATATATTAAATTGCCATGTTTCTACTACATGAGGATTTAAATGACTCTAGAAAGGGAAATTGTATCTGTTAAAAATGTAATTTTTCATAAATATTGCTTTAACAGTCCAAATTATGTTGTCCAAGAATCGAAAGTCGTCTTATAACATCGTTAATATACATTCACAAAATTGAACTCTTTTCTGCAAATCAGTATCTCTCAGCTGTTGAACCAAAGATATGTTGTAAAAAAAATGTCGTTAACAGAAGAAGAGGTGTCAAATTAAAAATGGATTGTTGTAAATTAATAAATTTAAGTCTTGTTAGATAAATAAAGACTTTTTGATGTTTGATTTGAGTCTACTTTATTTTTTTTTCTTTAATCAGGTGGCTCTGTAATAGTCTCTGCCTTTCAGGGCTCATCCGGCTAGCTCCCAAAGGAACGGAGAGTGGTCTAGGTAAAATGCGCCACTGTTTTGGTGCCCTAAAGGTTAAGGCAGACACCGATCTAAAAACAAAACAGGAAATCTAAGAACTCCAAGAAAACACCCAAAAAATTTCAAAAACAAGTGTTTATTTTTACGTGTTACGGTGTAAATGTAACCACCGAGAGTGGTCCAGCGTTTCTCTGTTCGAAGGAATAAATCTGGGACAGTCAGCTGGTTTTTGACAATTCAAAACTAAATAATTAGTCTAATAAAATGAGTAATTTTAATTTAAGCAGTGTTTTGGTTATAGTATTAACTATACAAAAGCGATTTAATATAACTGGCAACTACATATATAAAATGATAGTATTAAGTGCACTCTACCCGTGTAAATAGGCCTGTTTACCTGAGTTAACAAATGTGCCCTTTTACATATGTGAAAGATATCAACTGCATATGGTTGCATGATTTGATTGATTGTACCATATGAGAAAACACAATAGATCTTAACAAGGTAAGTACAATGATTATTCATTAATTTTATATCCAAAATGAATGTTAGGTGGTCTTTTTTTGGTAGACAAGAAAAAATAAAAAAATTTGATATCGGGTTTGTCTCCCAAACTGACCAAACCAAATCAGCACACAGCTTTTAAAAGTACACAAAGTAACCTTTTACTATAAATTTGGTCAAGGACCCGAATCATTTACACTAAAATCTAGCAAAATTGCCAAGTGATCTTTCCAGGTGCAACTCTGCAAGGAAAGTGTCCTTATCACTCTATGATTTTTTTCTTGTCCCCAGAAAAACGTCCAAGGAAACGGCGGGAAAAGATACAGGGATCTGTATATCGACTGACAACTGAGAAGCTTCAAAACAATTAAAAATAGAAATATGAAATTTTAAAATTATTATCAGAAATTTTATTAGCAAGTAACTAAGAAAATTGTGGTATGTTCAAAAATTTATACCAATAAAAAAGGCTTTGTTGACGTAAAACTGTCTCGCAAGAAAAGTCAAGTAGATTCTAACCTTAAACTTTATTTATATTTGACATTTATGTGATTTTTCATTTGTAGCTTAATAGAATCTGTAATAGTTATACGATAACTAACACAATGAGAAAATTAAAGTGGCTAGAAGACATAGAAGATCCAACAGGATCCAGAGAATTTCCACTCAGAAATTTGTCGATCCTGCAGCCAAATGATTATCTGCTCACTCGAGATTTCTCGATGAAGGTAACAATAACCGCAAATACAATTTAAATTAAGAATTTATAACTAAATACCCATACTGAGCCACTCTGTACAAGACTAATACCTTTCTATATTTTAGGTACAAAGGAGAGAAGCCTTACGAACTAAACAAAACAACACACAAGGACTATCGAACAATGACCATCAATTATAATAATAATTGTGAACCCAATTTTAATAAACAGGATATACTGCCAACATTTTCTTTCATTTGTAACTATGTTCCCAAAACAAAAAAAAAACAAAACACATAAATGACGAAGGAGGTAAGCGTAAAAATTACTGTATTTTAGATAGAAAATTGGACCGGAAAATAAAAACGTAACAGATATTAAATCAGGGTGGAAGTTGTGTTTCAACAGAATTCTATGTAGTGAGCTCTTCGAGATTCCTGTTTGTAGAGCCACAAAATATCCCAGAATTGCAATTTCGACATTTTCATCGAGAATGGGTCTCTTTTACGCATTTCTGCCTTAACGGTGTAAACATTTTTTTATATTTTCCTATATTTGTTTAACACTGTTTCGGTCCCGTTTTTAACCAATGTTCCCAGGTCCAGAAGAAGTACTGATATACCCTTTGGTCGATATTGGGATGTAATATTTCTTTTCTTTTCTCGGCTTAATGATCTTATCACATTTCAGCTCTGAGTAATCTTTTGGCTTCCCAGAAAGTTAATCATTTTGCTGTTATTTTTTTGGACAATTTTCTATGATTTAGCGCTTGTGCTGGCATATGTTTGATTCTGCCTTCTTTCAAGTTTGAATTTTCCATGTACGAGGATCGATTCAAATTCTTAATTTTCAGTTTTTCTTGACATGTGTCTTTCAGTAAATTTAAAACGTATGCTACAAAATATAATCGCAAAAGAAGGAATGGTGTCAAGTAGCGAAGGAATCCTTAAAAAAATCGAAATTATTTTTTGATAGTGTATCAGCGTATGTTTAACAGAAGTGCTCCATTAAAAAAGTATATGAAATGGCACAAGATTATAGGGTATTTATTATATCTTAACAATCATAAGATGGACATACATAATATTTTTTGTTTCTCTGATTACAGCTACAAGTTGCAACAGAAATATCGTAATCTGTTAGAAATTGATATCAATATTAAACATTCTTTGTGATTAATTACATTAAAATCTTTTACGGAAATAGAATTTTCGCAGTTTTCTTTTACACAGGGTGTCTGGTAAGTATCTCCTAATTTCTCGGGAGCATACAGGGGAGGACAAAATAACCCTACTTTGTCATAGAAGAAAATCCCAATGCGCCCCTTAACGGAGATACAGAGCCCTAACTGAATACTCAGCGATTTACCTTATCGGCTTTAAGTTTTGAACTGACTTGTATAATTTAATGAAATTTTAATATTTTATAGAGGCTATAAAGACTCATTAAACCATACTACAGTAGATATTTTAGATTATTTGAGAAGTTATGAACGGACTTGCAGCCCAACTCGTTGGGACTAATTTTTGACAGGTGTCATTTTACAGAAGTGAAAACTGTTTTTTTTTTAAAATACTTTTGTCATTCCTCTTCAAAAGGGCACATAATTTATTTAGATATAACTGGCGGTTTTCGAGATAAATTTTGGTTTTTATGCGAAAAACTCAAAAGTTATTAATGCTAATCACAAACAGGTAAAAATCAGTTTGTTATTGTTAATATCTACATAATGAATTACTATTGACGGAACTTGTCAAAATCGTCTTCAAGTAAAAATAATTTTAAAAAACTGAAGAATATTCTTACGCAGAGTATACAGATATGCATTTAATTTATGATGAAGCGCTGTCAAATTCTTCGAAGGCAAGAACAAAACAGTTACTTCACCCGTACCACATTGAAAAAGTACACGCTATGCCTTCGGATGATTATTACATGAGACCTTAATACTCCAACTGCTTTATACACCAACATAACCTAAATTAAAATTTTTATATCCTTATTTTGTTTACTGATGAGGTCGGTTTTATAAAAGGTGACGTAATAAACTTACAAAATTTAGATTTTTGGGCTGATGAAAATTTGCACGCTATAATTCAAAACAAACACCAACCAAGGCTTATTGTAATGTGTGGGCTGGTATCATCGAAAATAACGTTATAAGTCCATGTGTTTTGGAAGGAAGACAATGGAGAGATTTATTGACAATTTTTGCAGCAAAATTTAAATAATTCATTGTACCTCTTGATAGAAGAATGCAAATGTGGTACATGCATAATGGTGCTCTTAACTAATGTTTTTGAGCCTCGATGGATAGGTCGAAGTGGGCCTGTTTTATGACCACCAGACCTAAATCCCTTAGACTTTTACTTCTGGGTACATCTAAAAGAACTAGTTTATTCAACACCAGTAATTAGTAGAGAAGAACTACTAGGGAGAATACCACAGCATTCTAACGAAATCCGTAATAATGCCGGAATATTATTTGCGTTACAGCGGGAAAATATTGGAAGAATACGAAAATTGTAGAGTCCGTATTGAATATTTGCCAAAATAACATTTAAACATTTTCACCATTTTTGCATTTTAATAACATTGTAAATTAATTAAGTCCCGATCAACCCTTTGAAAAGTTTCTGGAAAAATGTCTGAGCTAGAAATCTTTCAGCATAAGATCTTCTTGCCTTCGAAAAGTGAGACAGCGCTTTCCCATAAATTAAAGCACATCATCATACCTTGCGTTTTTATTTTTACCTGTTTGTGTTTAGCATTAGTAACTTTTCAGTTTTTCACGTAAAATCCGATTTATCTCGAAAACCGCCAGTTTTATCTAAATAGATTAAGAGTATCTTTTTTTGGAGAGGATTAACCAATGTATAAAAAATCAGTTTTCAGCTCTGTAAAACTAGTCAAAATTAAGCCCAACAAGTGTGGCTGCAATTTCGTTTCTGACTTCTCTGATAATTTAAAATATCTATTGTACTATGGTTTAATGAGTCTTTAAGATATTAAAATTTAATTAAATTATACAAGTGGGTTCAAAACTTAGAGCCGATAAGGTAAATCGCTGGGTATCCCTTTAAGGCTTTGTATCTCCGTTAAGGGACACTTAAAGGATTTTTTTTTTATGAAAAAGTAGGGTTATTTTGACCTCTCTGTATGCTCCCGAGAAATTAGAAGGTACGTACTGTACACTCTGTATATTATCCATCCTGTAAACAGAAAATTTAATTCCATTGCTTTCTTTAACCGGACTTAAACATATAAAAGCAAATTAATTTTAGAAGGCAACTCAATTAAAATGATATTCACGTAATCCAACCACATTGCCTGATCGTATTTGAAGAATTAATCGATATAGCAACGTGATCTGTTAAAGCCTCTGATTGTTAGATTTTTCGCGCAATTTAAATTAATCAGTTGTAAGGCTTTCGTCTTTCGTACAATGATCTCTTCCTTAGACGGAAGTAGGTCTCCAGCTAAAAATTATTGAACAATTAGTCTTTCAAGTATTGATAACAAAAAGCTAGAAAAAATTTACATTTTGAATTCATGAATTTAAAACCTTTTATTGTTTCTTTGCGTGCAACAGTTACATCATTTTCATCTGAAACAAAGTTTTAATGTAGCTTTTGGGTTAAATGTACATTCTATTTTAAAGGACGCTGAACCCTTTCATGGTGAATCTATAAAATATTAATGACCTGTGATAATATTTATTATCAAAACAACATGTTAAAAGTAGCAAGCGAAACAATGTTAAATATTAATTTCTGTGTCTTAGTTATTAGAAAACGTTTACATATCACTTATAATAAATGAGCCAGAAAAGTGGAAAATCAATAACAAAGGAAAAAATATTTTAATCACCAATTAAACCACAAACTCTTTTTTTTTCTTTTTAAATGGTAAAATACCCATTTTTACTACCTTAATATAGGTAAATACGAATGTGACACTAAAATAGTTATTTTTGTTAGCTTTTGTTTTTAAACCTGCCTTCGCACGTATTATTAAATCTTGTGTCAAAACAGCGCCTCGAACTAAGAAAATGATTTATAAGATTTAAGTCAATAAATATGTAGCCAAATGCACTTTCAACGAAGAAAGTGGCGAATATTCTTGCGAGCAGAGAAATTTGTGATACTTATTTATAATTTATGAAAATATGCTTCCTGCAGCAACAGTGAGTGTCATTACTCCATTGATAATTCTTTGGAATACTGATAGTTGGAGGATTTGCCATGAGTGTTACTGTTTAAAGCTCCCCATCTAGAGGGGAAGTGTGAGACGCTGCTTGAGACCTAATTTTATATATATATATATATGTGCATAGAAGGTTTTTGTAGTATCTTGTCAGAAAGTGAACCATGTGTTAACAATATGTAGTCTAAGTTGTGATCCTCGGCAAAAACTTATATAAGTTATAAAAAATCATTCTGAAGAAGGTCAAGTGTGACCGAAACGTCAATGGATATGCATAACAAATAAAACATATGCAGTTTTATTAATAAAACGGATTTTACACCCAAGAAAATCAAAAATTTTAATATATTGTACAAATAAGTGCTTAGACTCAGTTTTATTTTAGATATATAGAGAAGAAATCAGA
Source organism: Diaprepes abbreviatus (assembly GCA_034092305.1). Lineage (NCBI taxonomy): Eukaryota > Metazoa > Arthropoda > Insecta > Coleoptera > Curculionidae > Diaprepes > Diaprepes abbreviatus. The sequence continues at coordinate 24,102,208 of JASJET010000121.1, forward strand.
CACAGAAAGGTTAAATAATGTATTTTAATGGTTAATATGCCAGTAAATTTGGTTTAGAATACGATAAAATTAGATTTAAGTCTAGCTTAAGATATATTGTTTAATTTGTATTGTAAATAAATAGATAAAGTCTTAAGAAAAAGACAATAAAATCCAAAATTCTGTAACAAGCAAAATGATTCAGAATTGGTATATTCTTCAAAAATATAACATATTTCTCTCTATAAAAACTAAAGTCAATTAAAAACTATGTAAAAAGTATTATGCTAGCTAGAGGAAGTGTGAATACAAAGAAATATATGTATTTGAATGAATAAAAAGAGTGTGGTTGCTTTAAAAAAAAAACAAATAATGAAGTGTTACACATCGTCGTTGGTCCCAATAAATCAATCACTCATAAGACACAAAAGTGCGTATAGTGAAAAAATTAGTGCAAAATTAAGACAAAAACACCGTGAATAGTGATAAGCAAACATTAATATACGAAATACAAGAATAATATTTTAGTTTTAAGAATTACTAAAGAAATGTAGAAATTAAACCATAATTTATGTAAAATTGTAGAATGTAAGGTAGATTTAATTAGTTTATAAGGTAACATTCTAGAGTTGTTTCGAACACAATTTGAGTAAAATTGTCATACATTTCGAGGTACAAAGTATTAATTTTTATCATTCTAATATATAAATAATATGCCGAAGTGGCTTTTACATATATCAAAATGTCGAGAAAACTGTAAAGTTTATTTATTGCAAGCTCAATTATGCTTAACAGTCTGATTTAGGTCAATATATTAATAAAAACATAAAAATTCCAATCAAAATTGGTAAAATTAATAAGCTTTCATAAATTTCAATTTTTCAAGGTATTAAAATTTATCAATTTGCCAGGTGCCATAAAATCTGACCAATCAAATTCAGACATTTCTTATGTTTTGGCCGAATTTAAAAAGCCAAGGCGAAGGAATTTCTGAAGAGTTGAATTTATCAGCACTGCGTTTCTCAAGCTTCCGAGAATTTACATAACCTCAAATTTTCAATTATTTAAAAAAAGAAACGGAAGTTTTCATACGTCACAAGAAAACAAAAGTTAAATATTTTGATTTTAATAGAGGTTATGTGTTTCTGTTGTTGTCAAATAAAAAGAATTTAATAATTTATTGAAATAAGTAGTAAAAGTTTATAGGTTTGTCCTGTAAAATAACTGTTCTCAGACAACAACAAATACGATAATATTGTGAAAAAAAGAATATAGGAAAAAAATTTATTTGAATTGAACTAAGAAGAATATAGCTGAATGAGACTTTGGATAATATTTTGTCAATTCCTTACTTCATAGGAAAAGACAACTAAAATATTTTTGGAGATTTGGAGGGTTTTTGTAAGAAGATAAAAAATAAAATTACTGGAATTGTGTTTTATAATATATTGGGATCAAATAAAGAAAACATATCAAGGTATTTATATTAGATAAGCTTTTAGTTCTTCGTAGATATTGAAAACTAGCATCGAATAATAAGCTAACTTTTCTTGAAATAAAAATAATTAAATTAATAAAGTATAGTTTGCAATACTAACCTGTTAGAATAATAATAATATTTATCATCATCAATATTAGGTGTGAAACTATATTACCTCCTTGAATCACAAACAGCACAAGATATTTTGTTTAAAATAATATTATTTTAAGAAATAAACGACGCTTTTTATATAAAACTGCACTATAGCCATCTAGTAGACGATTATGAAACTAAAACGTTGCCAATTTATTAGACAGGTTGTTAAAAGACAATGCATGGTAGATAAAAGTAAATAATAGGTAATATTGATTAGAAATAGTGTTGGTTGAAAGATAAAATTATTGACCATTTAATTTCATCTAATATTTATTAATACTATTGTGTCATTTGTTCATATTGTTAAATAAAATTTATATTTTGTCTTTTAATCGTTCTGTGTATTGATTGATTGAAATCTTATAAACACCTGAACTCACCTGAGAAGGAGTCAATTTACAGGTAGGAACACATCTATATCTATATAGAAAATTTGAAAATTGAAAATACTTAAAATTGGTAACGAATAGTTATTATTTATTATAATTATTTTTTACCTGGCGCTCAACAAATAAGTATTAATTTTTAATTGAATTTTGGCAATATTTTGAAATTGAAAACATAAATCCAGTAATAAAACAATAACAAAGTTTTCTAAATATTATTTAATCGGGCAGTATTTTGTGCGGGCGCAACACCCTAAATCGTCACAAATATATATATATATATATATTATATATATATATATATATATATATATATATATGAACAGTAAATGCAAACTTCGTTCCATCATATCCTTTTCATGTTAGAGGTTACACAGTTTGATTAAATTGCTACAGAACACAATTTATCTTATTCCACCACCACCATATATATATATATATATATATATATATATATATATATATATATATATATATATATATATATAATATATATATATATATAAGTGTCCTATCAGAACCTCATTCCCCCAATATTCCCAACGACAAAAAGGTATCTTAAATGTTGATGTTAATTAATTGTTATATCGGATATGTTTTTAATTATTTTTTTAACATGTACGTTTTAATCTTTAAACTATGGGGAGTCATTTTACTGTAATTTCAGTTATTTAACGTACGGGTAATTATTTTCATTTCCACATATATTTAATGTTGCGTCTCTATTGTTATGTTTAGTATATTTCGAAAATTTTATTCATGGAAAAATAGTGTACGAGATTTAAATTTGTGATTAAATGTAAATATAATAATTAATACTATTACAAAAATTAAAATAAATGCTATATGTATATATCAAACATAAATTAAATAAGCCTCAGGTCCAGGACTACCAGGTTAAAAAGTTTTGCACCAACGACTGACAATTCTGATATTTCGCTTGATTTATAGAAAATGTTATAATATCTTACAGAAAAAGTCACATATCTATTGTCAAAAAATACATTACAAGAGTATAATATGCAAGATTCTGCCAAATACCGGCCAATTACCTACATTACCACTGTATGCAAGATGATCACATCCTGCTTGAACGCAGCAAAAAGGATATATCAGAGGTGTAATGGGTTACAAGGAGCAACTTATCATCGATTTGGCTATCTGCCTATATGGACAACCAAAAAGCCTTCGACCCACTGCTACATGATTGGCTGGTAGCTATATTAACAATATATAGAGTCGATGTACATGTTGTGTCCTTTAGAACACCTCATGTCAACTTGGAGAACTAGGATTCAAATACAAATATCTTCCAGCAACAATATCGAGACACACATAATATATACATTGAAATGGAGTGCTGTTCGGCTTTGATAAATGCCGCATTTTAACTATAACTAGAGGAAAGACACAACCGGGAATATTTGAGATGCAGAACGGTCAAACCATTGTAACAATCAACGAAGAACAGATCTATAAACACGTTGGCATGAAAGAGGTATAAACAATTGATCAACTGACTATAAAGACCGAATGATCCAACTAGTTCATTATTCGGTTGAGGCAGTTACCGCGAATCAATCTAAATAGTAAAAATCTTATTCACTTATGGGTGCTCTTTCTTCAGTTACTTTTTTGGAATTGTGAAATGGAACGGGATGGAGATAGAACATCTCAGAGGAACGTTAGAACATTCCAGATAAGGACACACAAACGTTATCCTCGTAGAACCATTGAAAGGACAATGCTACCATGATACAACGGAGGAAGACGATTGGTGGATATTGGTATACAATTGTATCAATAACTATCGAACTTATGCTCATATTTTTATAGGCTAGCAAAGTCTTCTATGCTATACTTGGTAATATACAAGGACTCAACACCGCTGGTGTTGATGGAGCATGAACTGACATCACCAACGAGACCAAGATAAGATTCACACCTGGTTACAGAAGTCCCATCATAGACGACACCCAAATGGGGTTAACCAGGAAAATATCGACAAATTAACGTCGAACTACTGGTTGACATCAGAACAAATGTTTCCTGAAACCAAACGCTTCTTACTAGATATCCAGAATCAGGTCATCTGAACGAGAAAAAACCTGAAATATATAATCAGAGATTTTTTGCTTCAGGATGACCAGTGCCGATATGGATGTCGAACATCAGAGACAATTCAGCATGTAACAGAAGGATGCCAAGCACTTGCCGCATCGAGAGGCACACAAGTCTATGGATTATGAAATTAAAGCAATTTTGGTTTAAAATATTTTTATTTAGGTATTTTGAAATTTAATAAATATACATAAAATAGGACTAATGTTTAAACTCCATTTAGAATGCTTACATAGCAAACTTCTAAAATTCTAAAATACATATTTTGAGAATTTATATCCTGAAAATAAACCTATATAAAAGTCACAAAAAAGTATATTTATCACTACTCTAATATACATATATAAGTTAGTAGAGTAGATTCCATGACATTATTTAAATAAAATTTTCCAATATTTATCCAAAAAGGATATTCTTTTATTTAATCATTTCCATTTTTAAAACTGCAACAAAAATAAAATTAGAATTCCAACGAAAGAGATCTTTTCTTCTCAAATAGTGAATTTTCTCTATAAGTCAGTAATTTTATTTCTTCACATTTAGCCAACCTCTTTTAAAGCATGTCCTAGTGATTTGTACAACCTTTTGTATATGTTTCTCCGTCCAGTTTACAAAAACATCTGGTGTTACGTCTACAGATTTGAACGCATCATGCATTAATGGACACAACATCCAAATAGTGTGGGCATATTCGTATTTTTCTACTGCAATCCTTATTTCTTCTTCGTAACTACTTTTTGAGAACAGCTGTGTATCTACTCCTAATTTTTCTAAATAATCCAAAAGTTTATTGTAGTAATGTTTTAATAGTGGGTCTAGGCTTTCCTCAAAAATTTCTTGTTGAACACTGGACATCAGATAAAACATAACATCATTTAAGGGTGTTCCATACTCACAGATTTGGAAATCAACTATCACCGCGTGAACTGGCTTATCATTTTCATATTTTATAAGGAAATTGTTAGTCTAAAATCAAACAAAAAGATCTAGAATAACAATTTGAGCATTAATATTTAGAATATAGCGAAATACTCTTCGCATTGATTAAACCACAAGGCATACTTTTTGAGAAAACAATGTCCGTATCGATTTTAAGATTGTGGAACTAAAAAATGCAGTAAAATCTCTAATACAATTCGGTTTTTTGATAATATAGGAAAATCATATATTTTTCTTGGTCAAAACTCTAAAAATTGGTTCTCTTTTACTGCAAATTGTTATTGTTCTAGACTTATTTTAAAGACTACAATATTGAACACATGATATGCGGTAATATAAACTTGGGTAGCTTTTTTTTATAGTTTTATGTGCTGATAGTTAAGGTTTATCTTTACCTGGTATAGCAAAAACTAAAAGTATATAATTTTTTGCATGAATATAAGAGGTAAATATAAAGTGTTATAATTAACTGCTCTTGGGAAACTTTGATAACATAGCTTTTTTGGGAATCACAAAACAGGTGGATCGAAAAGTCCCGAGATTGGCACATAGATGGCGACTCTAATAACATATCCATATGATTTTTAGTTAGTAATAACCCTCCAATAAGTGAGACCAATCATCATATATGGGGCAGTGATCTGGAACAGAAGATGCAGTCTGGCTAATACGAGAGCTAACCTCTCGAAAGTTCAAAGACTGGCCTGTGCAAATATAACCGGGGCAATAAAAACCTGTCCAATGTCTGCTATAGAAGTAATCTTAAACTTCACACCTCCACATATACTTCGAGAGAAAATGGCGAAGGGGACGATTTAAAGGATGATGAGAGATGAGGTCATAAAACCAAAGCCCAAACTCTTATCCAGAAATAAACAAATCTGGAACATACCCCAAGATGAAATGAAAAAGAAATTCAACTTTGTCTAAAAACTTCAGCGCAAAGTGAAGTCGCAAGAACAGAAACACCATTGAAAAACTCAGCAAGAAATTCATTATATGGTATACAGATGGCTCGAAAACAACGGAGGGAACTGGAGTAGAAGTGTATGGACCCGGCACTAGACACTACGAAAGCTTGGGTAAGTCACCAAGCATTTTCTAGACAGAAATACATACCATTAGGATATATATTCAATTTAACAAGGAGAAAAACTATCATGGCCAAGAGATTATCATCTTGTCGGATAGTCAAGCAGCTATCAGTACGCTGTGCTCTCAAGTTATTAGTTTCAAGATGGTCTGAGAATGCCTAGAGGAAATAAACGATTTGAATAAGAATAATAAAGTCACCCTCATATGGGTATCGGAACATACAGGGATAGAGGGGAACGATATAGTAGACAGGCTCGCGAGGAAAGGGGCTGAGATACCAGTTCTGGAGCCAGAGCATTTCTGTGGAATGAGTAGCAAGGATTGAGAGAAGCGAAGATACTTCTGGGAACTACGACCAGAGGAGATTCAAAGAATGCATAAGCTTAAGCAAAAACCAACTTAGACAGGGGTCCTGACGGGACATTGTCACCTGGAGAGACACTTTAAGAAACTGGAAAGAGAAGAGTGCAGATTCTGTGAAGAGGACGAAACCTCTATAATAAGAATAAGAATTCTTTCAGAGTGTAGCACTCTAGAAAACCCTAGGATGCTGTTCTTGGGAACACACCAAATCGAAGAAGGGCAGCTACCCACCTGCTCTTGCCGATAAGGTAACTCTTATGACTGGGCAGCAGTAAGGGGGCACAACAGATCTACCAGCGTACGTAGTGTACAGAACCCCAACTCTACGCACATATAACCTTCAAACGATGCGTGTCAAAATTTTATAACGCAATTAGTTATCGATATATTGAAGTTTAAGTGAAGTAGTTTTGATAATTTGAAAAAAAAATGGAAAAAACGAGTTTTGTTCGTTAATAAAACACTGTTTTGATGGGAAAAAATAACATTAAAACTCAAGTAAAGTTTGGAAAGCGTAACAAGAAATCTGATCCATTTAATGAATTTAAACGCAGTCATGCACAATATTGCTACTTGAGAAAACTTAAAAATCAATCAATCGTTTTGAACAATAATAAAGAAAGAAATGCGCGAGATGGCTGACATCGTAAAGATATCAATAGATGATGTGCATCATTAATTGAATATGCGAAAGCTCTATTCGAAATAGGTATTACGTTTGCTCGTGGCGGACGAAAAACCAGAACAAGTGGAAAATTCATAGCGGTATTTGAAGCTGTTTAAGCGAAATAACGAGGACTTTTTCATGCGATATGGAAAATGAATGAAACATGGATCTACCACTACACTCTGATTGAAATAGGCGTTTGAAGGAAGAAATCCCCAAAAAACGGTCCCCAATGAAGAAAAAAAAAGTAGTTTTTCACCAACACAATGCACCGTGTTACAAGTCGATCGCAATGACTGCAAAACTGCATGAATTGCATTTCGAATTGCTTCCACATCTACAGTATTCTCCAAAATTTCTCACCATCTGTTTGTAAACCTCAAAAAAGAATGCTCACCGGAAAGAGATATGGCTCTAATGAAGAGATAATTCGCGAAACCGAAGCGAATTTTGAGGAGCTGGACAAATCGTCCCATAAGAAATGTATAGAAATGTTGTATCATTCTAAAACGAGTATATGTTGACAAATAAGGTTGAATTTTGCAAAAAAATTTTACCTTTATGTGTTGGTCTCGGGACTGTTCGAACCACTTGTTAAATATTGTTGATGATTTCAGCAGAACCAAGATTAAGTACTAAAAGAGTCTCTTTTTTTAAAAAGAGTTTTTATAGTATCTCTTAAAAGATATTGCTCTTATGAGACCATTCTTAAGGAGAATAATGTTACCAATGCAATAAATATAACTGGTCATTAAATTAAATCATCTTAGCTCTAATTTAAAATAAAATCGCAAAGCATTGATTTTTTCAAAATCTGTTTTTACAGGATCATGCCATTTTCATTTAAAGATTATTTCTTTAGGAAGTCGAATGAACAGATTCACAGTTTTTTTTTTTAATTTTACAAATCTCTGTACTTTGTGCGACTATACATCTAGATACTGAACATTTTATAAAAGAAAATTTACGTAAAATTTAAATTATTTATTTATAATTGACCATCTTGTGTGTAATTTATCAGATTTTTATATATAAAACTTATCGAAACGTTCTGTTGTAACATTTTCGGAGAAGTTTGAGAGAAATCCCTAACAAACCTGTAAATTCCATCCAGATGAGTAAATGTTTTATAATAGTCTTGAACATGGTGATGTAAGAATAAAACCAAAATGTGTTATTTTTCATATCATGTTTCAAGGAGAAAAAGTTATTCAATTCAATACTCTATAACAATATTCCAAATAACCTGATTATATATTAAAAAATTCCACCTCTTTAACTTATAGTACTATTTACTGAAAAGTGAGAGTTCATTAAATTTTATTTTACTATAGACAATTCTGTTATATTTCTTACCCACGAGTCACCATGTATTATTGTTCCCCATATTTTATTTTCCTCTTTTTGTCGTAAATCATTGTTATTATAATTATATCCTCGAATTGCTGCTCTTTCTTCTGAAGTAAATCCATTTTCAGCAAGCTTTTCTATAACAACATTTATAACCTAAAATTGTTTAAACCTTTTTTATATGTTTTCTCTAAAGTGTAAAGTTATAGATGAATCTTTTAGATAAAAAATATGATAATTATTTTACTAGCTCAAACTATGCATCATACAAAAATATTGGGTAAGGAAGTTTTAAATTTGGCTATAAGTAGACCAATTAAACCGAATTTTTAAATTTTTTTTTAAATATTATTGTATTGTGCGTATTTACAAACTATTTGATTCAAAACTCAAGTCTACATCTAAGGTATAATGTCGAACTGAAGTCTGGTACCTTAAAAAGATTCATTAGAAATTTTCAGAAATACTTGCAATGTAATATCGGTATACCAAATAAGGCAGTAGAAGTTACTTCAAGTTAAATAAAAAGCATGTTTATAATTAATTGGAATTAAAAGTTTCCAGTTTGCTTACTGAGGCTCTATAGGCTCATAGTTTCAAGGTTTTCGAAATAGGGAAAATGCAACATTTTTCTTAAAATTAGAAAATATTGTCGTCACTATGAAAACTTAGTTTTTCATTAATTTTAATTACTATTTTTAGATATTATTTTTTAAATTATAAGTTCAATTCTTTTATTATGCGCCAAATGATCCTGACGCGCATTCTACTACAATCACATATTTTATAACATTGCATTATTTTTATTTTATATATTTCTAACTTCCTTCAGATGACTAATATTTAAAAAAATCAATTTGTTATAATTCAATTTAGATTATATCCCAATGGTTTATTTTAGTAGCTCATGTTATTCGCAGATTTATAGTAGAAAGTTCTTAAACTGTATGTACAAAGGAATGTGAATTCAATGAAAAACTTTTAAATCGACTCAATTTATTTTATTGCCTGTTATTGAAACTAAGCAGAGAGCTTGACTTCAATTGGGAAAGAAGCCGTTTAATTTTCTGAAATGAAGTCCCTAATCTTTCTTCATAGTTTAGCCAATAAATTAGCCCATTATTACCTCTTTTTTTTTTAAGTTTCTTAATAATACTAAATTCATACCCCATTAAGCAGCCTTTCCAACGGTTCAAAATGCAAGCAAAATGGTCGTATTTTTTCATCGAAAGTATGTGGTTCTAAGTGTCTTATAGCTATTCCAGCTGCGTGAAATTGTGCCAATGCATCTAGTACCAATTTAGATGTTTCAAAGTCATAACCTTCTGATTTGTTGCCAATAATATACCCTAGAAATGATTCAGGCTCAGGTAAATAATAATATGAGCAATCTTATTTAATAGACTCATTAAAAGTGTTTAGTAATGAGTTTATAATATTTACTGTTAACTATTAAAATTCAATTTAGGCTTGAGGCGAGAGGAATAAAAATGGAAAATGCAAATTTATTATCAATCGAATAATTATTGTTGGCGAGATAACGCAAAAAGGTTGTAATGGAACAAATATTAATTATTTTACACTGTTCAATGTGAACTATATTCTGTTGAAATGAGTAATTAAATAATTACTCTTCCGTGGGAATAGGGTGGTATATATTTTTTTTATTACTACCCAAGAAAATCTAAAGGAAAAATAAATCTTTTATCGAGCTTAACTTTTATTAACTTTGTCATTTAAATAATTTCTTAAAAATCTATAAACTCAGTCAATTTATGACGACCAACTAAAAGACCCTCTCTAAGATGTGCCTATAAATCTGTCGAAGTAATCCTACCCTGATTATGTAAATAAAACCGACGAGATAAGGGAGGTTTTTTAACATGTGTTATATGAAATACCCTTAAAATGTATTAAAATATTGAACGATTTTCCCATTATTAAGAAACAAAAGAAAAATCTCATAAATTCATTATACTGTAATATAACGTTTGACCTGTGAAAGGAATTAATATAGCTACTGTTTTTAGTAAATTGCAAGAAAGAATGATTTAAATAGCAGCAATATGAATAAAAGGGCACTCAGGTTTTTTTACAGATGCTATATTATCTTATTCCTTTAGTTATAGAAAGAAATAGAATAGTTTTATTAACTGGGTTTATATAAAACTCAAGATTAAGAGGCTCAGAGGCCAATTCGGGGATCAAGCATCCGGTATAGTATTTCTAACGCCCTCAGCACGAGAAGACCGGAAGCCTTCGAGCTTGAAGAGAAGTAAATTGACGGTTGCAAAGTGTATGACCGAAAAAGTTACTAAAAAGAGGGAGAGGGGAAGTAAGATTTGATGACCCTCTTTTAAGAAGTACTAAATTTCAGTTACAATCTGGAAATCGTTAAGATGGGTACCGTGTGTACCAGTGTCGTAGAAAATTACGTGAACGGTATAATCGTCGGGAAAGAAGGTTATCTTTGTTTTGTTTTCTATTAATTTGTAAAATTAAGGGAATATCGTGTGTTATTTTAGCTGAACATTTCGCGATTTTAATAGTGTTTGATTTAATTTAATTAAAAACCTTCACGTGACTACACTCGGGGACGGACTGCCGTGAGAGCTGTAAACAAGAGATGTCATCTGATCAGCTAATTAGCAGCATTACCTGAGTCCTGAAGTTATGTTTGTTATTTGTAAATTCTTTGTAAATTTTTCACTACTGAACACAATCAAAAACTAAATAATTTTTTTTTGTTTTCAAAGATTGTGATTATCTTAGTCATTCATTTATTAATGAAATTCAGGTGTTTTGTTTTATTTTCTGTTTTTCAGTTTTAAATTATATTACATCGATGGATAAAACTCAGTTTTAATATTATTTTTATTATGGTTTCTTGCTTTCTTTCATTACATTTAATGTTTTTCATATTGCTATATATTTTCAAGATATTTTACATTTTTTAAATTCCTTTCCTATATTTTTTTGGTTTCAGAATTTATGAATGGAATAAAAATATTAATACAATCTTCGTCTTGAGTTCTTTCATTTTTTGATAATTTATTATTAATACATTTTTTATAGAAATGGTGTTGTCACATCATATAAATTTTAATTACTTCCCTCTTTCGATACAGGAAAAACCGAGTAATATGGGCTTAGTTTCTCGAAAAGGAAGCCTATCAGTTTCTTTATTGAAATCCACTTTGTTATAGGAATAAATAGAAAAAGGAAGTCTACACACTCATATGAAAAATAATTTTGTGACGATGTTGTAGTCTTGAAATTTTTAATAAAATATAAATAAAAATAAAAAAATTACCATGAGAGAATTTTCTCAGTTAAAAATGAAAAACAGAAATAAATAATTTTCCATTTTATTTAATTCCTATCTTTCTTTTTAGACTGAGAAAGGAAGGTTTCACAAATTTTTCAATTCATATCCGTGATTTTCTTGCATGAATGTCTTGGATAAGGTAACAGAAAAGATTTCTCATCTCGTGCTTCAAAAAAAACTATACGTCATTTTTACTTAAACAATTAGCCTGAAAAATCGATTTTTTGAGTATTATGGAGAAACTACAGAATATAGAAACAAATGATGATTTATGTGTCTTGAAAGGATCTGCAAAAAGAAAGTCCAAAATTTTATTTAACTTTTATAATATTTTTTGTGAGTAGGAAAAATATTTTCTGTATATTATACGAATATAAAAATATCTTAATAACGATATTTATAATACCATTCACTAATTAAATTTGGTGCGTTTCTGATAACCAGAATTTTTTGTTCGTTTAGCCATGTTATTGTAACAATAGAAAGTTAATTAGTTTCCGCATGTTAGAAAATTTATCTTTCTAAACTCTTCTCAATTTATTTGTTATACTTGGAAATTATTCCTAAATAGCACTTTTTCTAAATAAATTTAGTGGACGTTTTTATTTTCAATATACTATTCTAGCACATCTGTCAGTGGCTCGGCAAAATGTACTCAGAGAGAGGAACTAACTAGAGACATGCGTTTATTTGGAAATAAACCAATAGAAGTCGTTTGTTTAAAAAAAGACATGCATATTTTTTTTTGAAGCATGAAATGAGAAGAAGCCTTTTCTGTTACCTTATCCAAGATATTGATGCAAGAAAATTACAGATATCTTTTTTTTTTGTTTTTGAGGCCATTCGGTAGCTTCCTTTTTTGGGTAATTTACAGTGTCAACGTTTTTAAATTTTTCGATGATTGAGTATGTTTGTAAAAATACTTTACACTTCAAAACTTAACAGAGTATTGTTAAAATTAATATCTGTTTGCGATAACATTTACTTAATATTGATATTTTTAGGTACAAAATTGAAAATTGATATAGGAATATGCATGTCATTTTTCTCTGAGATGCGACTATTGTAATTTTTTACACCATTATATCTAGATAGAAACCATTTTATTTTTTAATTTAAGTATATCGCGTACACGAGAGATATTAAAATATTATAGGGATTTATAAAATGAATCAATATTTGGTAGTTATTATTTAAAAACATAGAGCCTTCTTTTAAAAGCGTTAAAAAATATTTTCAAATAGTGCAAGAAAAAAATAATAAAATCGAAAAGTCTAAGGAATTTTTCGAAAAGCTGTGGCACGTTTGTTGATCTATGAGAACTTTGTTCAGAAAATCAAAATCTACAACTTATAGAAAAATTAACGAAATTATTTTCTCGTTGGTCTCGTAATAACATCAATATAAAGTCTCCTCAAAACATCAACTTATTAAGCAACCAAAATTTTACTATAATTAGTCTCAACTTAAATAACATTAATGTTAACTGTAAAATATACAAATCGTTTTTTTGTTGGTCACGTGTCAAATAGTCGGTTTTTTGCTCGCACCTTCAATCAACCTTCATCTAGTATCCGTAATCATGTATTGCTTACGCACTAGATTTTTTACGGCTGCATTATTAGAGATATAATTTATTCAACAATACCTGCAGGTTTTAAATTTTCAAGTAATATGATCGCTTCTGATCTAACACATTTACTGTTATCCAAATTAAGTCTTCCTCCATGAAATGCAGGTACACAATCGAAACCAGTTGAAATACCGTTGTGCTTTAAAAGCTGGTCAAATATTTGTGCAATACTTGCATAGAAGATGTATTCATTTCTTAAATTAAAAAAAGTTAATAATTTTAAAATGTGCCAATCCTGGAAGGTATAAAGATTTTTCAAAATTTGTACCGACATTATACCAATTCAACATTATTTTCTGCTTTCACTCATGAGTTTACTATGATGTAGTAAAACATCCAAATATAGTTTATTAATTTAAAAAAAATTAATTGTGTCAGCAGAACAAGAATTTGGATTAATGTGGAAGCTTTATTCTGTAATTTTACTTTAAGTTCCATATAGCTCTACTGATATGGCTATAGAGAGAAATAATAATAAAGATGTTTAAAACATTTATAAATAACAGTTAAAGATTTTATTATTACCTGTAAGTTTGTTGGATTTTAAAAATTGTTTGTACCTGCTCGGCCTCTGGAATTAATTTGCCAATAATATTCAATGTTCTGCCTTTTTGAGTTTTTTCGTTTTTAATTTTTAGGTCGATTCTAAAAAGGTATATAATTTATTGTAACAATTATACCCATATATTAAATTTATCCTAAAGAAAATAGTATCCATTTCTGTAACCAAAGTTTGAGAAAAGTATATTGTTTTTTCTCGAAAATGATATTAAATCATCTGAGGGCGATAATAATATTTCGAAAAACTTAGAGCATACATATACTTTCTTTGTAAGCTTCTTAGATAAAAAAATACGGTTGGACATTAGTCGCATTTTTCAGTGGTAAAACTCTACTACGACGCAGCCTACAAATAAGTATCTGGGTGAAATCTGGGTGTAATAAGAGGTAGTTGAAGCATAGTGCCGGCCACATTACCTTCCTCGTAGACCGAATAACCCTAGAACATAGCAACTTGCTGCACTCTAAAGTGAACTAATGCTTTGAAATGGGACTTTTATTTTTTTTTATTTATGAGATAAGCAAGGATACAAATTATTAGTTCATTCAATTACTGATGTATTTTTCACGGATTATGAATAAATACTAGTTTAAAAATGAAATCTATTTTCTTCTTTATATTTAAGCCTACACTGCACAGTTTTATTTGTGTGCTTGTGTCCAGTAAGTATAGGAAAGGTTTAGCCATTTGAGTCGTGTTATTTAAAACCGCTGCATCGTTATTTCTAAATTTATATTTCCCATTTTCTCATGCATTCATGACATAACCTTAACTTTAAGATACTGATAATTATTGCTACTTATATTTTCATATTTTAAATATAAATTTGGTATTTTAAGTTGGGTATAAATTACATTATTTAGATAATTTCAGTGCAAGTCACTGTGTAAATTAACTTACTGCTAAAATAATAATTTAGTCAATTTAAATAAAAAAAAATAGTTTTAGCTTTTATATTTATTCTATTATTATTATTTGCATTTAAACAAATATTGGCTTATCTATTAACAAGTAGATAATATCTGTTACAACTGCGATAATTCATTTGATGATATTATATACTAAATATAAGACTTTCTGTGAAAATGAATACTTTATAAAAATATCAGAGTGTTCTACTAAATATAAAAAAAAAGATGTCTGGATTCATTTGCGTTTGGGTTTTTTGGAAAAACCATTATAGCGGGTGAAATATGGCGCCGAATATGAAGAAATCGTATATATGTAATATTTTATTCATTACTATAAATACTAATCTATTACGAAATTTCGTTTCAAAAACACGTTAATAATAAAATTATTTCTGATATTTTTACAATATAATTCCCAAAATAATGGAGGATATTTCATTATTTTGCCATGGAAGTATACGTTACGGATTTACATTTCACAAATAAGAATTCTCATGTGGTTAAATAGTTTTTATTAATACAAACGAAGTTTGCAAAATTTCAAAATGACGAACTCAAGATGGCTGATTTATACTAGACTGTCAATTCAATCACTTTAAAATAGAAATTCATTTATTAATAATCTGAAATACTTGAATCAATTTGCAACAGCCAAATTTCAGTTAATATATTTTCAAAATCGAAAATGGCGGTTTTAGAAAATAAATTTCATTATTTTGCCATGAAAATATGTCTTACAGGATTTAACATCCACAAATATAAATTTTCATGTAGTTAAATGATTTTTCATCATTGAAGTGAAGTTTCCAAGATTTGGAAATGATGTATCCAAGATGGCGGATTCAATAACTTTCAATTTAATCACTTCAAAATAGAAATTTAAATAAAGGGTTTTGGAGGTTGCTGATTAAGAATTTGAAGTGCTTGAACAAATGTACAATAGTCAAATTGTAGTTTTTGAAATTTGAAAATGGGTAATCCAATATGGCGGATATATATTTTGCTGTAAATCAAATTTCTTTGAAATACAAATTGAAGGAAAGGAATTTTTGGAGTTGCTCATCAAAAATATGAAGAACTTTAATGATTTTCTTATAGCCTCATATTAGTTTATTTAAATTTTAAATATTAAATTCAAGATGGCTGGCTATATAAATAATTTCCTTTTTTTGAAGAATTGAAGTTTCATTTTATATTCAATTATTTCTTCTTACTATTTGTAAATCTTTAACGCCTTAAGTACTTACTTTCTATTATATACTTCACGTAATGAAAAATCGTTAGATTAGAGTATGACTGTACTTTAATATCAGCTATAGGCTCGTATGTGTATATTTGTGGAAGTTAAATCCCCTAAAGTATACTTTCATGGCAATTTAATGAAATTTATTCCCTAAAACCGTCATCTTGGATTTACCATATTTAAAATATTCTAACTGAAATTTGGCCATTGCAAATTTATTTAAGCACTCAAATTCATAATCATCAAGTGTTAAAACCCCTTTATTTAAATTCCTATTTGAAAATCATTAGACTGACACTCTATTGTAAATTCGCCATTTTAAATTTAGGAACTTCGTTTGTATTATTACAAATTATTCCACCATATGAAAATTTATGTCTGTGGAATTTAAATTTGTAACGTATACTTCATGGCAAAATAATGAAATTGAGTTCTTAGGTCCGCCATCTTAGGTCCGCCATTTTGAAAATCGTATTATAAAACATTATCATTCTAATGGAAAATACCAAAAACCATTTTATATGTATTTTAATACAAATTGGCAAAAGTAGATTAGGATTTATAGCAATCTAGGATTTAATCATATTCGTCGCCATATTGGACCCACAATATTGTTTTTTTTTCAAAAGATCCCAACTCCGAGTAAAACTAGACATCGTTATGAAAAATTTAAGTCCAATATAGGCTAATGTAGATTCAATGCGCTCCATGGTTGTTGGTGGTATTGTTAATCGGGCAATCAATGTATTCCCTAGCATTTCAGGTGTTAAAGCTTAATCTGTGAGTGGCTAATTATCAAAAGTTTATGAGTAGAAATAAGAGATCATTAGCATCTGCGGCCATTAGGATTCTTTATTCTTCTCAAATAATGAAAATTATAAAATAGGTAAACTATATAAAAATAAGTGCTCACCTCTAAATTGTACAAATAACGTCATGAGAAGTCTTCGACATGTGTAAAAATGTCTGCATTTCAAAAAACTACCTAGAATGTATTGCCCATCATAGTTTCTTAATTTAAAAAAAAAACATCTTATGTTTTAGCGCATTCATCATTTTTAATAGCAACACAATATGTTGTTTAAAATATTTTGATGCGAGTTCAACTTACATTTGTCCGGTTTTCGATTGTACTGATAATTAAATAATATTAAAATAGATGAGTATAAAGTGAAGTATATATTCTTACTAAACTCTTTTTTAAGTTAACTGTCATTATGATAATAGTGAAATATGACATTTTGGAGCTATGCTCCAAAATTTTAAATTAAAACTGAAAAACAAATTAATTATATTAAATATTATATAACTTAGTTTAAAAATAAGTTTTTCATATCTAAATCACATAAATAATAGTAAATAAAATTTTGGATATATGTAAAAATGTCTGCATTTTCAAAATCTATCAATAGTTTATTGCAACATAGTCTTTCAATATTAAAACTATATCTCATCTTATTGCAACATAGTCTTTCAATATTAAAAACTATATCTCATGTTTCATCACATACACCATTTGATATAGAAATACAATTTGTTGCTTAAAATATTTATAAAGCGAGTTGCTCAGTTTTTCGATTGTACTAACATTTAAACGAATTATTAAATTAGACACAGTGAAGTGTATAATCTTGCCAAAACCTTAACTAAATTAACTATCAGTATGACAATTATGACATAAGGCATTAAAAGACAAGCTCCAAAATGTTAAACCAAAACAATTAAACAAATCAGTTCTACAAAATATTATATACCTTAGAACGACAGATCCATAGTTTTCACCTGGTGCTGTGAATGTTGAGACGTCTGTCTTCAAAATCTTCTCTCCGGTTTTTAAACTCGAAGATAAAAGATCTTCTAAATTTTCGATGGTTTTCATCTTGCTAATTGTGCTACTTTACTGTACTATTTTACTACATCTAACTATTATTTATACTGCTAATCATCCAATATCCTATTTGGATAAAAGCATTTTTATCAAAGGTGATTCGCCGATAAAAGTAATTTTCCAATCTATTTTATAATTTTAAAATAACCGAGTCATAATTTTATCTGCTATAAGTGACTTTTTTGAGAGTTTGTTTTTTTTTATTTTCTTTTTTTACCTTATAATCTAGTGTTTTTAATCAAGAACATATATGTTTTTAACAATAGGTACTTTTAAGATAATCATTTTTTTTATTCTAGAATATATAGAAACATGCAAGACCATTCCGGGAAATCGAATCGGGTCCGTGAGGGTAAAAGCCTGACCGCTCGAGCACTATGCCAACGGGACACCTAAGTGTTTATTATTTCTGTAGTATAAAATCATAATTTTGTCTCAGGATCATCAATTAAAGAGGTGATTTCATGCTGATGCTTCTGATTTTAAATTATAAACTAATTACTGTTTTGAAGGAAATATACCAAAATTGTACGATATGTCAATGAAAATGCAATCTAACCTAGAAAAATAGTATATAAAAAAATATATATACAGCGCCGCCTTAAAAATAAGAATAATGAAGTTAATGTAAATTGGTACTATTTACATACACTAAGATTACTAATTAGTGTCTTGAAGTAATAGGCATAAATTGTTGTCGTGCCAAAAAGCTTTATTGGAGCAATTTTATTTATTAATTTGTTTAGTTTTTTTACAACATACAATTGTACAAGTTTTATACGGCGTTGGCAGAAATGAATTAAGAATATTAATAATAATAATATAATAATGTTTATTCGTGATATACATACAAAAAGTATTTTCACAAGTCAAAATAAAACTACACATTATAGTAAAACCTTAAGTAGACGACAACAAATCAGTCTAAAATTATTAAAAAAATAAAATTTTTGCAACAAGTCAAGTTTACAAGCAAAACAAGTACATTGAGGGAATCATCCGTGCTTCTCTGTCATATTAAATCATTGAAATTATTTAAAAGAAACTCTTCAATACTGTAGAGAGCTTTTTTCTTCAGATAGTTTTTCATTTTGGACTTAAACTGCTGTGTACCGAGGTTTTTAACAACATTAGGAAGAACCTTAAAAAATTTCAGCCCATAGTGGCTCCCACCATCCCTGGCTCTAGCAGTTCTACTATAAGTTAAAGTAAAACAATTCCTGCCCCTCGTGGTACAGTTGTGGTAATCACTATTGCAATTATATCTATCGGCATTCTTTTTGATATGCATAAGGCAATTCATGATATAAATAGATGGCAAAGTAAGGATGCCAAGGGAGATAAAACTGACCCTACAACATTCTCTGAACCCCAGACCAGACATGATCCTTATACAACGTCTTTGTATGGCAAATACCCTGGAAGCATGCGATGAATGTCCCCAACACAGGACAGCGTAGCTAAGATGTGAGTGGATATGACCATAGTAAGCCTTCGCAAGAACATCATTAGACACTAGGTTTTTCAGATTACGTAATATAAATGTATTTCTGCTTAAAATATTTATAAGATGTTCAGCATGTCGCTTCCATGTCAGTTTAGGGTCAAGATATACGCCCAAGAACCTTACAGCCGATTCACTTAGATTCAAAGCCCTCAGTGAAAAATCCATTGTCTGGGTTTTGGTCTCATTGAGAATTGATTTGTTAGTAGTAAACCATTGCTGAATATCCGACCGCGTGCTCTCCATTTGTTGATTAAGATTTATCAAATCATCCGCTCTCTCGAGTGCCGTTGTGTCATCAGCAAACAAAATAATAGCTGTACCCTCATTTGAAATACATGTACTAATATCATTCACATATAAAAGAAACAACAACGGCCCAAAAACTGAGCCTTGGGGTACACCGTGAATGACTCGACTCGGGCTTGATGTCTCACCACCAAATGTTACATATTGGAGACGATTTGACAAGTAAGATTTAATAAGATTGACTGTGCAATCGTTAAAGTTATATTTATAAAGCTTTTGAATCAACAGATCACGGGACACGCATTCAAAAGCTTTTGTTAAATCAAAGAAGGAGACCCGGACATACATTCTTCCCTCAAAACACTCTTGAATGTACGAAGTTAGATGGTTTATGGCAGCTGTAGTTGACATGTTGCAACGAAAACCAAACTGACATGGATTGAACAGACACTGGTCTTCAAGATAGTCACACATCTGATTTTTTAAAGCACTCTCAAAGATCTTACTAAATAGTGGCACAATTGAAATTGGCCTGTAGTTAGCAACATCATCGCAGGCTCCCTCCTTAAAAAGTGGCACCACACGAGCCAATTTCAAACATTCGGGAAAAACTGCTAATTTTATACAGTTGTTAATAATTTTAGTTAGCGGATATATTATAATATTTTTTATAGTCTTAAGTATCCTAATATTTAAACCAAAGCAGTCCTTACTAGGACTATTATTAAGGTTAGACATTATATCCCTCAGATTATTAAAAGTAATTTCATTAAAGTGAAATTTTGGACCCGAGCTATTTATATTTAGGGAATCTAGGTAGCCAAGTGGATTGGAACCTGAATTCGGAATATTCTGCATTATATTTTCAGCAATATGTGAAAAGAAGATGTTAAAATCGTTAGCATTAAACTTTTCAATCACTGACTTGTCAATAATGAGGTTGTTGTTTTTAATAACATCCCATACTGCTTTATTGTTATTTTTTGATATGTTAATATGCTTACTGTGCGCTTGTTTTTTACTTTTTTCAATTTTATTTTTATAGTCCCTTCGAAAAGATTTTAGCCTATCATGGGTAACCAAGACCGGACTTGTTTTATTCAGCTGAGTTAGAAACTTTAAGGTATCCCTAATCTGCCTCAACTCCTCATTAAATCAGTGGATCTTATAAGAATTTCCAAAATTATTCCTGTTTACCAGCATTGTTTTTACAGGAAACGAGGTTTCACAGGCATCCTTTATTAAATTTATAAATGTCTCAAACTGTATACTAGGAGAGATTGATGTGTTATTAACAAATGACAAATCATTATAGAGATTAAAGAGCCCTAGATCGTAATTGTTGATGATGGGTGGTAACTGTTTTAAGTTAAATACTCCTGTAAATATGCCTTACTATATTCTGTGGTTGATATACAATAGGGGGCATGCAACGAACTGTGAACACTAATAAAGGCTACCTAGCTTAGGTACATACATAAACATATAAGTTAAATATATAAACTATGGATTCTATAGAAGCAAGTTGGCTCACTCTTGAAAAGAGACAGAGCGTTTTCGATGAGTAGTACCTCTCTTTCTAATAGTCCTCAGGTAACGGGAGTATCCAATGACTTTTGGTGTATCGTTCTTAGGTCCGCCTGTAGAAAGAAAGGTACTACTTCTCGAAAATGCTCCGTATCTCTTGCAGCGTGAGTAAACTTACTACTATAGGTGTGAAATAATACTTGGGGTTAGTTTAAAGATTATCTATAGATTTATTATTTTTCGAGAAGATACGACGAGAGACGTTTGAAGCACTTTAAATTGAGGTGGTAATCAATTTGTATAAACTATGTATGTGTTCGTATTGCGATGCTCTTCCCTGTACACGATAAGGGATAGCAAACTCAACATGAGTCCAACAAAAGCAAATTAGTTCACGTTTAAATCAATCCAGATATAACTGCGTCAATTACAACATACTAATGAGACATTAGGACTAATTAAAATATGCGTTTGTATTGTTACGTAGATATCGTAGAAAAACATTCAAAAATCTTTTATACATAAATCCTATATTTTAGTAATGCCCCTTAAATTAAATTATATTTGATCACGTATATATTAGAGTATCTTTGACATAGTAAAGATTTGTACAGCAAATGTTTAAAAATGTGCTGTCTCATAACAAAATGCAATTTTATATTCTCAAAAGTGCTAATCAACAGCACTTTATACGTGTTGTCAAAGTAGCGTATTTTTTACAAATGTACGAGGAAATGGAAAATAAAATGTAAATAAAGCCTGGAATAATTTTTTTATAAGATCATTAAAAAAATCATGTAAAGTAAGTTTAAAAATAAAGTCTTTTAAAATTGTGATTTTCATATTAATGATCATTGTTAGTGTGACGTCACAAAACTGATATTAATAGACTTAAATTAAGTTGATAATATTATTAGGACTAAAAATTAGGAAAATATTCTTTTTAATTTTATTATATGAAAATGCTTATAAAAATAAAGATAAAATGAAGTTATTTGGCATTTTATCTGATTGAAAGGTTAGCTTGGGTGTAAACTCGTATTCTACATTAGAGTGGGTAATCATTGAATGGCGATTGTGCAAAAATTCTGACTGTTCTTATATAACATATATTTAAAATAAAAATTGGGCTGAGAAATAGTCTTGTGCATTCAAGTAGTAGGAAAATTTAAGAACTATCAAATTTTTATCTCTAACTTCCGCTGAGGACGGAGTAAAAAATGTAGAGTATTATCGATATTTAGGGCGAAAGTGCTTTATAACTTGGTTTAAATACAGCTTCGAAGTAGGAAGTGATCACCGAATGAACAGTATCACCATAAGATTAAATAAAAAACTAGAATGGCAAAAACTACATTAACCAAAGCTGATCAAAGGACATAAGAACCAAAAACAGTGAAAATTTAATACCAGCAAGAGATTGTAAAAATAATTATAAATGATAATCATCAAGATAATTTCAATATAATAAACGAACAAAAGAAATTGTTTCGAGTTCTATGAAGGAAACTGATAATTGCTAATTTCAATGAAAGACTAACTGAGAAACAAATAACGATGCTAAAACCCATTCTCTCATAAATTAAGAAAAACCATTAGTAGTAATTCGAAAACTGATGGTGTAAGCTAGAGGTCATAGCCAACAGCGTACTATTTAAAACTCAGGTTCTGAAAAATTAACTGAAGCTGAAATATTAGAAATTGAAGAAGTCATTCAAGATATGACAACAAATAAAACTCCAGGAGATGACGATATAATTATTGCTTTGATAGAAATTGGAGACAGTCTTTTTAAAAATGATAGCTTTAATGAATTATTGCGTTCATGAGGGTAAATTGCTAAATGAGGGGAAATATAAAATCTGCAAGAATGATATCCCACGTGTACAAACTGGCAATAAAGTAACAAATCAATCTGATAACGACCTTGAACCAACAACCAACCAGCTAACTAAGCAGGCAGGTTTATGATAATATTTTTTAACTGCTGATTATCTGTTATCAATAAATACAATAAATGCAAGTAATTGAACTATGAGATTATGAGGAAGCTCTTGATCATATAGAAACATGAGCAGAATAAATAGTTGATACATCTAAATACAAAACTAGCACTGAAGTAATACTGACATACCATGACAATGAAACAAAAACTAAAAAGATTTTGCTTAAGAGAGTTACCTGGAAAAAAAGATAGATTATCCCCAAAACTATATACCTTGGTCCTTGAGCATATTTTCAAAAAACTAAAATGGTCAGATATGGCGAGCGATATAAATCTCAATAACTTATATTATGGTTACGATGTCGTGTTTAAAACCAAATCATACAATGAATTTACATAAAATCAAATGAAAGGTATAAAACGTAGTATCAAGCATTTACGGATAGCTGTCTGGAGTGCTGAGGCACTTAATGAAAAACATTCAGCTGTATTCGAAAATCAAAATTTACGTGCATTTTATCAGTCATATCTTACACAGCGGGAACCTGGATCATGACAAACAATACTTTCATGGAGTTCATATGTCAAAATTGGTGTTATTTATGACCATACACTAAAAATGCCATTTAATACTTTGAAGCGAAAGGCATAAATTGGTGCAGTGCAAAAGAGCATTATTGGAACAATTTTATTTCCTAATTCGTTTAGTTTTTATATTTTGGTATAAGTTTTACATGGCACTGGACCGAAAAAAAAAACTGTTGCTGGTTGATGATAACTACTTTTAGTTATATACTTAGTCACCCTTGAAAATATGGCTTAATATATTTTACAGTTGTGCCCCTTTGATATTTAGTATACAATAAGGGGCATGCAACGATGCGATTATGACCACAACAAAGATGACTTAACTTATACACATATCTATTAAATACAACGACATACAATGATGTGAAACATTACTTTGGATTATTTTAATGATTATTTATTGGCTTATTATATTTTTAAAAAAATTGACGAGGGGGATTTAAAATATAGTAAAACGTGGTCGTGATAAATTTGTTTCAGCTCTGCATATATTTTTATTGAGCTGCTCTTCTCTGTATACGATAAGGGACAGTTACATTAACATAGGCACAACAAAAGCGAATTAATTCATGTTTAAATCAATCCAGACACGATTATACCAATTTCAACATTTTAAATATGTATTGTAAAAGCCATTAAAAGCAATTAAAAATCTTTTGAAATTAAATTTTATATTCCAGTAATGCTCCGTCATTTAAATTATTTGATCACGTATTTATTAGAATATCCATGAACACAATAAAGATTTGTACAGCAAGTGCTTAAAAATGTGCTGTTTCATAACGAAATGCAATTTTATATTCGCAAAAGTGCTAACCAACAGCACTTTGTATGGGTTTTCTAAGTAGCATATTCTTTATAAATTTAGAGGAAAATGGAAAACTATTTTATTGACAGGAGAAAGGTCTTAAATAGGTAACTATAACCACAAATAACTTTTTACAAGATCTTAAAAAAATCATATAAAGTAACTTTATAAGTGAAAATTCGTACGAACACACCCTTCAAAATTATTATTTTTGTGTCAATGGTCACTTTTAGTATGACGTCACCAAATTGATAAAAAAAATCAGGAAGTCAAATGCTTAAAAAAATTGAGTAAATATTTTGTTTAATCTTAATATACGAAAATGCTTATGAGAACCATGATTACGTGAAGTTATATTTGAAATTTTACCTATATTATATGCTTTGAGTGTAAGCTCTCATATTATGTAAATCTGGGGAATGATTGAATGGCGCACAATCCTAACTGTTCATACATAATATATATTTAAAATTAAAATTTCGATTAGAAATGGTTTTTAGTATCCAAATCAAGGGAAAAAATGAGAAATATTAAAAATTATCTCTAATTTCCGTTGCGAATCAATACAGCTATGATGTGGGAAGTGATCACAGAACGTTATAATGGCAAAAACTACATTAACTTAAGCAAACCAAGAGACATGAAGACCTAAAAACAGCGAAAATATAACAACAGCAAGAGATAGCAAAAATAATAATAAATGATAATTACCAACATAACTTCAGTATTATAAACCAACAAACAACAAAAATTGTTTCTAGTTCTGTAAAGGGAATTAGAAAACATATCAATTCAAATAAATAAGGGGAAATCAATAATCATACTAAAAAACTATTGAGAAAAAGAAACGATTCTTCGAAACATTCTTTATGAAACAATAGGGCATAGAAAATTTAATAAAATAATTTAAAAGAAGCATAAGAAATTACTAAAAAACAGAATGTGACAAAATAGTACAATACAAAATAGAGAACACAAAAATACCCACTCTACTATAAATAAAGAAGGGAAATTAGTAAGAAATCGAAAAGCATTTCTTAAGGTAGTACAAGAGCCACACAGATGTATATGATAGCACAGTGCAAGCTAGAGGCAATAGTCAACAGCGTACTATTCAAAAATCTGGTTCTGAAAAATTACCTGAAAGGGAAAGTCATCTATGGTATTAAAACAAATAAAACTCCAAACTATGACGAAATAATAACTGAAATGATACAAAAAAGTGGAAATAGTCTTGTTAAAAAACAATTGCATTCATGAGGACAAATTACTGAATGTAGCGAACTATAAAATCTGGAAGAATTCTATTTCACATGTACAAATTGTCAATAAAATAACAAATAAACTTGATAGAGACCCTCAACATGTATAAACTAACTGAACGGGCGAGTTTTAGAAAAAGTCTTTAATTACCTGTCTGAATACATCGATACATTAATTAAAAAACCAAATGAATTTAATCTACTAATTCACCTTACACTAGTAGATTATGAAGAAGCTTTCGGCTACATAGAGGCATGGGCAAAATAGATAGCAGATACTTTCAAATACTTTACGAAATTAGCACTGAAGTAATAGCGACACATCATATAATTAAAACGATACAGTTTAAGAAGAGGTATCAGGTAGATGCTCTACATATAATTGAAATAGGTGGACTTAAAAATGGATCTCATCAAAACAAAAATAATATGTATTTATTAAACCATTACCCATATTATTTAAATTTGGGATGGGGACTTTCTTGTATTCTACCAGTGATATGTTACTCAGGGGGAACTTGACCATGACAAACAACATTTTCATGAAGTTCATATTTCAAAATTAATTAATTCTTTGAAGCGATTGGTAAATTGGTGCAGTGCAAAAAACATTATTGGAGCAATTTTATTTACTAAATTGTTTAGCATCTTTTATAATATGTTTTTGTACATTGTAAGAAAGGAAATAAGATTATTGTTTCTGGTTGTTAGTAACCACTTTTAGTTAAATACTTAGTCACTTCTGTAAATATGGCGTACTGTATTTTATGGTTAAGCTTCTTTGATTTCCATTAATTATATGCAATAAGAAGAATACAACGAACTGCGAACATAACTAAAAGTAAAACCACCTTACGTACATATCTATATGTATAGTATAATAGCACACAATTTGTTTAAACTATGAATATATTCGCGGATGCTCTTGCTTGTATACAATATGGGCGAATTAATCCAACATAGGAACGACATAAGCGAATTAGTTCATGTTTAAATCATTCTAGACATAACTATATTAAGTTTAACATACTAATGGAACATTATCATTAATTAACACATGCGCATGTATTATTAAGTAAGTTTTGTGAAAAAACATTAAAAACCTCTTATAGATAAATTCTATATTTTAATAATGCCCCGTCATTTAAATTATATTTGATCACGTATATATTAGAATATCCTTGGACACAATATGGATTTGTACAGCGAGTGCTTAAAAATGTGCTGTCTCACAAAAAAATTATATTCTCAAAATACTAATCAACAGCATTTTGTAAGTGTTTTTGTACCAGCATATTTTTTACAAATGTAGGGGCAACTAGAAAACTTGCTTTATACTTTATACACAGGAAAAAGGTTTTTAATATGTAAAAATCTGTATAGTATTTTACCAAGATTAAAAAATCATATAAAGTAATCTTAAATATAAATATCGCCTTTAAAAATTCGAATGAAAAGATTTTTCAAAACTTATACTAAATCCTTTGTGTTTGTGTTAACGGTCACTCTTAGTCTGACGTCACAGGATGGATAAGCCAAGTACTTAAAAAAATAGTAATATTAGTCTTTTAACTAGTAAGATATGAAAATGCTTATAAAAATAATAATAAATTGAAGTTAATTAGGGGTATTTGGCATTTATCTGGTTTAAAGGATAGGTTGAGGTGTAAGGTTGCACTGTGCATAAAATTGCGTTATGACTGAATGGTGATCGTTGAAAAGTTCTGACTTCTTTTTATACGTAATATGGGACCCATTAGGCCATCCCATCGATGTTGATAGATTTGTGGTCTTATTTTACCGTTGCATATACAGGTATTTGAACAATCTACTCGGCCAAAAGTCTTTTTTTTCAAAATGCTGTATAATGAATACTACCTGTGATAAGGAACACTTTCGAGAACAATATCCAGCTCCTTCCACGCCTTTCCTGTGCGTCTCTTGCGTGTACCATCAGTTGGAATTCGATATTGTCATCGAGTGTACGTAATCCATTCTCGATGCCATTTTGTGAACTTAAGTTGTCAACTAAAATATTTATATCTTCAAGTTTAACTCAGGATTTTAAAGTGATTGATTCTCATACTACAGGTAATAAACTTATATACTATTGTAAAATTTTGGTAAACTTATTACTTTAAAGTACTTTTTTGGCATTACAAAAGTATATCCTTTTATAGGCTATTTTATTTTAAATAAAATTTAAATATTTTTCGATTATTCAGGTTCTTGATAGATCCGGCCATAATTTTCACTGTTATTTAAAGTTCGTTGTTTCTACTAAAAGTTAATAAAAATTGGATCCAGATAAGCCAAGATAAGCCAAATTTTAGTACTTTCAAATGTTTACATGAAAATGACAAAAAAATCGATTTTTTTTAATGTTTTTTTATAATGTGTGTTTATTTTAGGCACACAGGGTACCTCGGAAATAAGGATCGCGACCAGAAAATACTTACTTCGCATGCAGAACGAAGATTTGCCCAGTTTAGAAGAAAAACTAAATTATTTAATAGATCAACTTTTATCTTGCAACGGATACGCTGAAGACCAAACTGAGACCTTGAAACGCAATTTTTGCACATTTTAAAGCGGAAATAAAACAAAGATGGACTAAAGCACATAATAAAGAAGACGTGTTTCTTAAATACAGTCAATCGTGGCTAGAAGGAACCTTCGCAGTTCCTATTGCCGGTACTCAAATGCGTGCAGGTAGACCAAGCAAGCCGTGAAAGAAGAAAGAAAAGGGAGACCAAAGATCGCAGTGTAATCTGCGAAGAGGAATTATTAGTACATGCAGCTCAAGTAGAGTTGAGAAAAACAGAAAAACAAGATTCATTTAATATTCTCAGAGAAATAACCAGTACACTAACATGTGCAACTAAATATAAGAAGTCATATTCACAAGCATAATCAAGTAAAAGAAAGAAATTACCTCTGATATTAAGGGAAGCTCTACAAATGTTCATAGATGCTGATTTAACGAAAGGACAGTACGAAACCATTAGAAAGGTGAATAAGAAATTTTTCGATGTTACAATCTTTTGAAAAAGGCCAAAAAGACTGTTATCTAGCACCAGAATTATGCACGATAACGAGTAATGGTGCCAAAATGCAATTAAAGCCTTTAATAGACATAACTGTTCGGCCCCAATCGGAATACCTGAAAGATGTATTGTTAACAGTGTAGGAACAAGAGCGAGACACTCTGAAAATAATATCCAAATGGGGTTGCGATGGTTCTCAGCAAACACAATATAAACAAAAAGTTGAAAACCGATTCCGATGCCAACTTATTTCAGAGCTTCCTCGTGCCTTTAAAACTAATATATAATGTGAAATATGTGTATTATAGGAAAATCCAACTTCCTCTTCTTCACGATTCTGTCGACCAATAAGATTCCATTTTGTGAAAGAGAGTGTCCATGTTACAGAAGAAGAAATCAAATACGTTAATGGTTTTATCAAGTCTGTAGTCTTAAAGAGATTGATTTAAATGGAGAAAAGTTTGTAGTAAAACACAAATTTATAATGACCATGGTCGACGGAAAGGTATGCAATGCAGTCATCGGTACGACATCAACAAGTCGATCCTAAATTTGTGGTGCAATTTCCAAAGACTTTAACCGATTAAATTACAAAAGATAAGTAAATGCTGAAGCTATTAAATTTGGCCTTTCAGCACTACATGCTAGGATACGACTATTTGAGAGTATTTTTCGTTTAGCTTATAAGCTACCTGTCAACAAATATGGAGAAAGAAAGACAGAAAAAAAGAAACAATTGAAAACAACTAACAAAATAGAAATTCAGACTCGGTTCCACAATGAAATAGGTTTATTAATTGATATCCCAAAGGCTAACTTCGGCAACACCAATGACGGCAAAACAAGAAGGGGATATTTTGACGATTAACATCTGAAATAACGGGTGTCAGCTACGAACTTATATACAGACTGAAAGCTATCCTAGAAATAATTTCAAGCGGACATATAATCGATCCGGAAAAATATCCATCTGAAACAGCTTGTTTATACGTGGAATTGTATTCCTGGCATCCTATGACGTCTACGATGCACAAAATTTTAATCCACGGTGCAGTAATAACACGCTTTATTACCAATTGACCAACTTTCCGAGGAGACAACAAGCATTTTCGGCCGTACCGACTAGATTTTGCTAGGAAATTTTCAAGAGAAAGCTGTAACCAAGATGTACTCAATCGATTACTTTTGAGTTGTTTCATTTTATTTAATAGTTTAAAATCTATTTAAGTATAAAAAGATTATTCAAATACCAGTATGTGCGTCGTGTCACCCCATAGCGGCTCCATACAGTATTGTCAGTGGGTCTCTTACATGCTGTGTTTTCGGCTTGAAAATTGTAGATAGGATGCGACCGCGGAATGATGGATTATGTTGGATGGAATGGGCTGATGAGATCTAACGAAGATAAGACAGCACTGTCGTCATTTTCCAGGCCTGTAGTATCTTCATTATTTTAGAATTATCCACAACCTTAATACAAGAGTACTGTTTACTGACAAATCGCCTCCGCTAAGCTGAACTTTTCAATTTTAAATGATATGTATTTAAAATTTCGCGCACTAACAATATTTGGAATTCTAGTCAAGGAGCAAAATTGGAAACTGTTAAATAATATCTATAACTTCTCCTGCGCACGGAGTAAAAATATAGGGTATTATCCATTAGAGATCGGCAAAACGGCGAATTTGATCGTTTGGAACTCCAATTTTAAAGATTTGGGTCGATCGTCTGTTTCGTGTCAATAATTTTAAAGAAAGTCAAACGACATTCCGATTTTACATTCTTTTTAATATATAATTTTAAGAATACCACATTACTGAAAATTTATACCTCGACCCATGTTTTTTTTTTTATAAATATAAAGTCCAATTACATACTTTCCTCATTTTGTCATAAAAATATATTTGAATATCAACTTGTCAAATGTTGTGACTAATATCAACCTGATTAGTTAAGAACCAACCGTAAGATATTAAAAATAAGAAAAGCCATAATGTATAATGGTTCTGTAGTAACTAACAAAGTGACACTCTGCAGCAAAAATTTAATAAATTTATGGGGTATTTACTTTGCAAGAGTGGCAATGCATTTCTTTGATATTGAAGTTTTATAAGTTATTAACAGGTTGTACACCGAAGAAATCAAGAAATAAACGGATTTCGTATTTCAGTGTATATTTTTTAAATTATTACTATAGGACAAGCGCTTTCGGTCTAAGTTGACCATCCTCTGGGCTCAGACCTCGTCAAAGGGCACACCTTTTGAGTTATTATTGCAAAGGTTTTATTGTTTTAATAATTCTAATTTGTGCAGTGTTTTGAATGTTTTGGTTTTGATTTTAATTTGGGGCAAAAATTTTTTAAAAAATTTTTTTTATTTGTACATGACTTGTTCTGTGTCGAGGCTACGCTGGCATTGTTGGGGACTGTTCTCAAACTGGCAGGGTTAAGGTGTGCTCTTTAACGAGGTCTGAGCCCAGAGGATGGTCTAAGTTAGACCGAAAGCTTTAAAAAATATACACTGAAATACGAGATCCGTCTATTTCTTGATTGAAGTTTTAGCTCAGGATAATTCAAGTTAAATGAATTTATTTGCCTATTTAAAACTAAAAAAGATAAAAGTAAAACAATATTACAATTATTTCAGAAACACGCTGTTACTGTTCTATTAAAAATTAAACAGAAACTAGAGCGGAGTAGCAACTTACCACCCTTTCCCTTATTTGCGAGTAATATAACGGGAAATAAAATTTTAATTTGTTCGTATCGCTTTACATTAAACCATTTTACGTCTGCAAAATAAGATATTCTACAATAGATCTCGCTTTATAGTCGTAACACGTGTTGTTAACAAAAGCCTGCTGAACGTGTTTAAACTTTCCAAAGAGTTTATCGTTATGGGATAGTGGCACAGTTAAAAAGATTTTATGTTTAAATTCTTCAACAGTTGATTTATACTTTAAGAAAAATATAAAACCCGTCAATTATGGAGTTTCACATACGAAATAACTCGGTTTTGAAATTTTCGGAGCATATTGGAGCATATTTTAATTTTTAATTAGCTATAAAAGCTTTCATCAGCAGTTAATTTCCTTCCTACTATAGATTTTCAAGTTAAGATAAGCTGATCTTGGGACATGGTTTCAAAATTGCGAGACTTTATAAGATTTTCAGCCTAATATAAAAAAGATTACATTAAAATTTTTATAACAAAAAAAAAAGATTAGGGGTACTTGGAATAAACGTAGATAGAGATATTTAAAAAAAAAGATGTATAATAAATGTAGTGTCATGTCTCTCACGTTTTTCTGTACATTATTATGTTTCCAAATTTAAATTACCTTGGAAGACTAAATTTTATTTTGGCCTCTCGTTATGAGGCAAATATTTAGAAAACAATTAATTTGTTATTGTCATTCACAGTTATTGTTACAATTTTCCGACAATATATGATCAATAGTTATTATAATAGGTTATTATTAAGGTTACTGAAAAAAAAAAGATAATATTGTTTGAAAATAATTTTATCTCTCTCTCTAGTAGAAGATATATTTCCTTGTTTAAAAATTGTTGACGTTCAATTCTCATTAAAATTCTCATATTTGAGAGTTGAAGAAAACAATAGCATCTCCCAATTTCGGTTCATCAAATAACTGACATTGTTATTGATAGATTTAATTGTCATGGTTAAAAATTTAATGAAAAACAACAGATTTCAATTAAACAAAAAAAAATGGAAAATATTATTTTATTTTTCACAAATAGGATTAGGAATCATCGAAATGCTACTATTTTTAAAACTGAAAACACAGGCAGGAAGTGTAATTTATTTAAATCTTTCCTTTGTCTCCATCTTCATGATTACTGCCAGGTGACTTTTGTTCGATTTTATCTGGTCTAGATCTGCGGATATAGTGACATCTCTGACGGGATATGGCTTTTCACATGTACACTGTCTTGGATTAACAGAGGATGTATCTTGCGCATAACTCCCTTGTGAAATTATCTCGCCACTTATTTGATTATTGTTATCCAGTCTTAGCTGAACGTACTCCCTCCAGGGAACATTTGCTCATCCCAAATATATTCAAATGTCTCTATGGGGGCATTTGGATTTTCTATAACGTTCCGGAGAGTAGCCCCATATAGCACTGCTTTTTGTATAACCTTATACAAGGGTTCGCTAAGGCCCAACGCCTTTATTTTAAGAAGAATACTCTTCGGAACCACGCCGGCTGTTTATAGAATTATGAGGATTGTCTAGATCCTACTCATTACCTACTGCCTGCCTCTTTGTACCTCCAAGTCTCGCATAATCGCAGCTGTAAAGGAGGGCCACTTCTATTGATGTTGCTCTCTTGGATATTTTATCTACTATAATGAGGTCGGGTATGTTATGTGCACCTCTATGATCCATTAGCACAGCATACAAGGGGCTTCTGTAGCCAGGTTTGAAGCTTTTTTTGGTCTAGTTGGTGTTTATGGTTAGATCATGGTCCCTCAACTGCACCAGTGTTGAGTTGTCTGCATTGCATATTGACCAGTGTAGCACAGACGACTCTGCTAATCTGTTATTATAAGCAGAAGATACTGCTAACTTTTTATTATTATTATACATAGAGTTAACCAAACGGGGGTTCTTTCCAGGTTATCGGACCCTAGGTGACGTTCTGGTCCACTGTACTTCCCATAATCGTACCCAATATTACTATTTATGTCTAGTCACTCATAGTTTTGTTTTCTCACACTGTGACAAGTCAACCACAATACATTTTTGAACTCTTAAATGATAGACCCGCCCAATATTATAATATTACATCTTCTTCTTATTCAAATAAATAAAAATGAAAACATCTAAAAATGCTAACGAAGATTTTATGTTATATAAAATGTATACTATAGTATAGAAAGACCGAGTTAGGAATTCAAAAGCTTAATTCTATGTTCTTTGCTAAGCAATATCCTGGCTAACTGTTCAATGATCCATGGGTAGGTCATGTCAGCACCTTTTTTGGGAATGCAGAAAGATAACTTCACATTTAAGGGCCTTACATTACATTAGAAAATTGTACTTTGTTTATTGTCTCTCGTACATTTAGTAATTTAAAATTTCATAAAAGGGTTTAAAATTAAAGTAAATTAAGAAATTTGAGGTAAAAGAGTTGAGTAATAGTGATTCACGTTTGCTTGTTCCATTTTTTTAAATGAAAGTATGCCACCTGTTAGACATTGAAATGAAGATGAAGCGGCAGAAATTGTAGCTCCATTTAATGAAGTATATAGAAAAAAGGATAGCTTATGGCGTCTCAGGAGAAAAATAATTTATACAAACAGTTTATTTTCTGCAAATACAACTCCGGTTATCTCTCCATACGCGTTTTGACTACCTTATGGTCTCGTATCAACATTTGCTGGAAACAACTGTCTGCATAAAATATAAATTCCGAGACATGTCGACGGGATACCAAATCTGCCAACTTTCCGATGTCAGACTGAAAAATAAGATTTCAGTGAGAAATAAATATATATATTTTTCTGTCGTGTTTAAATAGTATCTGTATTCTCGTTTCAAGCAGAAATAAGAGAATAATATATTCAAACAGTTTATTTCCTGCAAATACAACTATAATTCTCTTTTCATACGCGTTTCGACCACGTTATGGTTTAGTCAGTGGAGCTGTATCGAACCGAGAGCAACATTCGCAGGAAACAACTGTCTAATAAAATATAAATTCCTTATTTCCTCTTGAAAAGAGAATACATATAGGTAACTATTTAAACTGATAATGTTGCTTTTGGTTTGATATAGTTCCACTTACGAGATCACAAGGTGGTCAAAACGCCTATGGAGAGAGAATCAGTATTTACAGGAAATAAGCTATTTGTATATATTCTTGCCTTATTTCTGCTTGAAAGGAGAATACATTTGGGTAATTATTTAAACACGGCAGAAATCCTAATTTTTAGTCTCAGGAGAGGTCAATTTATAGTATTGAAAATTTGAAAGAGTTATTAAGAGACCGCAAAATTTCTAACTGTGACCTGCTCACGAACCTGAGAGATGTACCACAATACTGATATAAATTTTTTAATAGTAATTCTATACGAAATGGCACGTTGACTTTTACATATTTTAAGACTGAGCTAGTATATATAATACGGAAATATTAGTTAGAAAGGACACATCGAACACGTGAAAAGCAGCTACTGGACAAGTAACGGCTACTTTTAAATCGAAATAATCCCGCAATATCATGTTTTATTATTTGTCTATTTGTATCGACGCACTGTATGTGCAGCTGGCTGGACTTAAGACCTTAATATGGTCCAGATTCAACAGTTAGATTGGACACTGTATAGAATAATATAGTCCAAGTGAGATCAGCTAAAACGTCTCATAAAAAGAAGAAATCCGGTTCCAAATACAATGCTTTGCAGCATGATCAAGCAAACACTCAAACTATACTTAGTAATATGCCGCGAAGGATGCTAACAATATTTAGAGCTCGAGGAGAAAATACTCTTTACTAATGATCTTATTTTAATTAGTATATATATATATATATATATTTATATATATATATATATATATATATATATATATATATATATATATATGATGTGGAGGTGGGAATGTTTGTACTACGTCCAAAACGTCTATTATATTGCTTAGTCGCCCGACTAAAGCAGCTCCTGAAATCCTATTTCTCTTAGAAAATTTACAATGTGGGATGACACCGAACTGGGTAGACCCCCCCTCCCTCTTCTCTTCACTATGCTTTAAGGTATCGCTCCTAGAATTTTGCAAGGCGATGCATTGTAGAGGAAGGTTTTATTCTCTTCCTCACAAATTATGCGTTCTTCTTTGTCCGTTAGTCTAGGTTTCTTAAGGTATCTCCTTAGGAAGCAGTGCCCTGTTGAGATTACTTTTAGAATTCGAAATTGGTTTTTGTTAGGCTAAGACATTCCCTGAATTTCTTTTGATTGTAGTGTCCCAGAATCGCTTCTGCCATTTCCTGTAGATTTATTCTATTTTCTTCTTCTGCTTTTAGTTCTTATATGAAATTAAAATTTTTGAAGTCGGCGCCAAACTAATAGCTGACAAAATGTGATTTGCATAAATAAATTAAAAATACTTTATTTGTAATTGCTTTCTTACCATAATTTGTATATATTAGCAGTTACTTATTTCATTTAGAAATAATTTGGCGCCGACTTCAAAAATTTCAATTTAATATAAAAATTTACAGTAATTTTTTACTTTTTAGCGCACTTTTAGAAGTCGGTTAAATTTTTTATAAAAATGTTATTTTTCGATTTTTACTTTTGAATTCATTATGATATTCATAAATTATTTGAGCTAAGTGCTAATCGAGATTAGCGTACCTCAGAATGACCCCAAGGTAGCCAAAAAGTACCCATTTTATCCATAATTGTAAGTTCTGCAAATACCAATGAAATTGTGTCAAACAAATATTTAGTCTGTCATAGTAAATCCACTATTTTAAATTTCAAATTAATTTTAGATTGGATATATAGGCCCCAAAACCTTCCAATATCGATATTTAAAGAATTTAAGATGTAAATTTCTTTGCCCGATATATTTCATATTGCATATTTAGATTGTATACGCCCCAAGAACCCCGCAATATCAATTTTAGGTGAAACCGGAAAATGTAAAATTTTTAGTCTCCCATATTGTATCTTATCAACCTAATAGTTGTAAAAAATTAACTTCATATTCGTAATACACCACCCCTAACCCCCTAATACCAAATCTGAAAAAATGTGAATAAGCTAAAATTTTCAACCCACTATTGAATTTCAAAAAAATAATTTTAATGTCCTAATCTAATCTAAATCTAAACCCCTCAAAGCCCCCTAGTACCAATTTTAGATGAAATCCAGAAACTTAAAATTTCTAAACGGTCATATTGCATCTGACATATTAGATTTTCTTAAAATAATTTTATATTTGCTATTTATATCCTCAAAAATGATTCAGTTCCATATTTGAACAAAATCGAAAATATTGAATCCAGAAAAAATACTATTAAATTCATAATTTATACCCTCAAGAACCCTCTGTATCAGTTTTGGAGAAAGTCGAAACACGTAAAATTTTTAGGACACCATACTAAATCCGCCAGATTGAGCTTTTTAAAAAATATTTTAATTTCATAATTAACACTAACAAAAATATCCCAATACTGACTTTAGATGAAATCGAGAGATGTAGAATCTTTAATCCTTCATCTTAGATCCGCCATATTTATTTTTTTTTTAAATAATATCAAACTCGTAAAGTGCTCTTATATCAGCTTTGAAAAAAATCGGACAAAATAAATTTTTTATCCACCATATTGGATACGCCATATTGAATTTTTTTAAAATAATTTTAGATTCGTCATGTGTAACCCCGAAAACTCTCCTGTACCAATTTTGGTAAAAATCGGACAAAACTGATTTTTTTGTGCGCCATATTGGGTCCGCCCTATTGAATTTTTTAAAAATAATTTCAGATTCGTGATGTGAGGCCCGAAAACTCCTTCATACCAATTTTGGAGAAAATCGGACAAAATCGTTTTTTCGTCCGCCATATTAGATCCGCCGTATTGAATAAAAGAAAATTATTTTAGTTTCGTCATGTGCGACCCTGAAAACTCTCCTGTACCAATTTTTTTTGGTGAAAATCGGACAAAATTGATTTTTTTGTGCGCTATATTGGATCCGCCCCATTGAATTTTTTATAAATAATTTCAGATTCGTTATGTGAGGCCCGAAAACTCCTTTATACCAATTTTGGAGAAAATCGGAAAAAATTGTTTTTTCGTCCGCCATATTGGATCCGCCAAATTGAAAAAAAAATTATTTTAGTTTCGTCATGTGCGATCCCGAAAACTCTCCCGTACAAATTTCGGAGAAAATCGGACAAAATAGATTTTTTTGTCTGCCATATTGGATCTGCCATATTGAATTTTTTAAAAATGTTTTGAATTCGTTATGTGCAACCTCGAAAACTCCTCCATACCAATTTTGGAGAAAATCGGACAAAATTAAATTCTTTTGTCCGCTATATTAGATCCGCCATTTTGAATTTTTTAAAAATAATTACAGATTCGTTGGGTACAATCCCGAAAATTCCTTCATGCCAATTTTGAAGGAAATCGGACAAAATTAATTTTTTTGGCGGCCACATTGTAAGCGCCATCTTGGATTTTACTGCACCAATTTCATCTAAAAAAATATGGGACCACCGCAGCAACTTCCTGAATATAACGTAAAAAATTTCATTCAAATCGGTGCAGCCGGTCCGGAGTAATCGGTGTACATACATAAATAAAATACATAGTCGACGAATTGAGAACCTCCTTTTTTTAGAAGTCGGTTAGAAAAGATAATTATCTCGCATGTTAACCTTCTACAAGAAACACATTTTTGTAATCCTCTTATAGATTCTTTTGTATTTATAGTTCAGGTTTATTTATAGTCTATTTCGGACAGTTATTTTGAATTATTAAAGCGTGAAAAATGTATATGTTGGGTCTTAAGCCGCTTCCACACGTCTAACGGAAACTAGTGAAGTAATATGTCTGCATATTACGCTCCCTGTAGATGACATCCCAAATAAAGCTATATGCCAAAATTTCTATTTCAATTTGCTGCACCGTAACACTCATGGCGAGGTCACATTTATCAATATACTAGAGAATCATCAAATAAAGTTAGGAGAATATGACAAACGTTGATGTTTCAGGAACTATATTTGCAAAAATTATAAATAAGTTTCTAAAGCTTGATGGCTGGACAAATGTTTGAATTCTAGTTCTTTTTAATTGCATATGGCTGTGTAGTTCTTAGTTTGAACTTGAAACCGTTTTCGGTTTGCTTTACGAGAATTTTACGTTACGATATTTGGTTACACTTGTGAATACGGCTTTTAAAATTAAGTTTAATAAAAATATTCCAGGGGCACATTAATACCAATCGACATAAAATTAGAAAAAAAAATATTTTTATGTAAAAGATTGTGGTAAAACTGGTGATTAAATTACTTCTATCAAAACATATTTTTGTTACTTTAGGTTATTAGTTTTTCATTATTTTCGTTCATTTAAAACAAATGATATGTAAACGTTTTCTAATAATTAAGGCAACAGAATTAGTATTTTAACATTGTCTTGTTACTTTTAAATTTTGTTTTGAAAATAAATATTATCACAGGTTAATGATGTTTTGTAGATCCATCATTAAAATGTTCAGTGTCCTTTCAAGTTGTATTGAATCTTTTGTTTCCGATAAAAATACAGTAACGATAGCATGCAATAAAACAATAAAACGTTTTAAAATTCATGCATTTAAAATGTAATTTTTAGCTTCGTGTTATCAATACTTGAAACATAAATTAGTCAATGATTTTTAATCATTAATATATTTTTCCTCAAGTATTAGATCGCGATATGAAAAAATGAAGCATTATAATAGATTAATTGTAAACTGCGCGAAAAATCAATCCGAGATTTTAATATAACATAATATAACAGGTAACATAAATTTGATTTTATGAGACAGTATCGTTAGATTATTTGAATACCATTTTAATCGAGTTATTGGCAACCAATAAATTTGCTTTTATAAATTAAAATCCGGTAAAAGAAAACAATGAAAATTTAGTTTCTGTTTACGAAGAGGATAATAAAAAAACTGTAAAAAGAAGGAAAAATGGTATCATGTAAATGAAAAAATAATTTCGTAACAAAGCTATTTTTAGATTTCAGAAAAGCTGTTAA
Source organism: Diaprepes abbreviatus (assembly GCA_034092305.1). Taxonomy (NCBI): domain Eukaryota; kingdom Metazoa; phylum Arthropoda; class Insecta; order Coleoptera; family Curculionidae; genus Diaprepes; species Diaprepes abbreviatus. The sequence goes on from JASJET010000121.1 coordinate 24,142,028, forward strand.
TTTATATTGTTTATAATAAAATTTTGCTCTATAAACATAATTAATATTATATAACCATAAACACTTGTATTTATTTAAAACAATATAGATGTATGAAACATATCAAACACATTTAACGAATAATATACACAGTGATAAAAAATTGTCAATAAATTCTGAAATCTCAGGGACCTACAGTGTGACCTGTAAAGTTCGAATCGTATGGGATTTTTTTCTATTAATAGTTTTATTCGAAATTTGACTTTGGCATCAATTTCTGCTTCAATCGAGATCAAAATTAACCAAAAAAAAATAGTAGTCACGTGATTAGCATTATCTGGCAAATTTTAATTTTTTTCTAAAAAAATTCAAAAGTGAATTTATATCTTAAAATATTTAAAAAAGTTACTGGAAAAAGTTTTCTAAATGTAATTTTTAGCCCATATAATTTCAGCTATATAAGATAGTTTAGATTTTTTGCCCATTTTTTGTAAACTGCACCATTACATAAAACTTTTTAGTTTTGATAATGCTTCATCCCAGGCATATTTCGATTAAAGTAGCGCCATATTAAATGTGTGTTTTTCTACAAAATTCAAATAGGGCTATAAAAAATTGGTCACATGTGATTCAAAGTTTATTTTTTTTTGACCCTGTATAAGGTAACTTCATAAAATAACTATCTTTAAAAACGTAGTTTTTGTCTAAAAGTAATGTACATTATAATTAAGACAAACAAATATAGAGTGTCATCACTAGAGTCTGCATCAGGTGGAAAATAAATTTTTATTTAACTTTTTTTTATAATTTTTTTAATAGAAAATTTGAGTCTTTTCAGTTAAACTCTTTTCTTAATATTAATATTATATTATATTAAATATAATACATCGTAACTTGATAGGTCTGTATTCGTAATCTTTTCTCCATTTTTTAAACATGAAGGAAGAAGACTTTCCAGATTTGCGAAGGTTTGCACATTGTACTACTTTACTGTACTATTGTACTACATCTAACCATTATTTGTACTGTTAGTAGTATAATTTTAACTTTTATTAAGGGTGATTCGGCAATAAAAGCATGTTTCTTATCTGGTCAAGTTAAATTTTATTTTAAAAATAAAGAGTTGCAACGCTCATATATTTAATGTTTATTATTTCCAAAACATATAAGTATTCGTCGCAAGTACGTTATTGAAGAAATAATTTCTGCTGAGGCTTCTGGTTCCAAATATTAAACAATATATTAATTTAATATAATTTGTTTAAAATGTACCATAACTGTACGAACGCCATTGGAAATGCAATTTAACCTAGAACACTATTATATCAGTAAAATATATAGTGGTAGCCTTAAAAACGTTAGACTATATGGATCTTATGAGGCCATAAACTAAAACTTTAAATTGAAGTCTTGAAATGACCTGCCGGCTTTAATTGTCGTAGTACAAATGAGCATTTCTGGAGCAATTTTTTTTATCGACTCCATTTGCCTTTTTCGTAACGTATCGAGCCAATTTGCATAAATATACCTATATAGGAAATCTAGTAATTTATTATATATATATATATATATATATATATATATATATATATATATATATATATTGTAATGAAGTTACTATATTTTTGGGCATGCGTATGTTCGCCGGGATTTAATTTATTTATTTTACATCCGAAAAATCTGATTCTTGCGGGAAAAGAATGTTAAAGGTTTCAAGATTACCGGTATATAATTAGATTTACCGCGCTATGCCGGAAAATATCATTTTCCGAGATTTTCAGAGCGTCCGACCATAGTAATCGCGCGCCGCATACAGCAGTATTGTATGCGCGATCACCGCACGCCGTCACACGTCAGCGTAGTGGGAGCTCGGGCCGTCTACTTAAGCTCGAGCAGACCATTATTTCGCTGAGAACTGCACGTTCTCCACCCGGGTCAACAGTCCAAACGGACTGGACTGGGTCGTCTGCCGGACCGCGCCTTCCTGGTCTAGCAATGTAGGTGAGGCTAGGCTTGTGTGTATATGGTATTTTACCATACACTTCCTCCTTACATCCTACCCTGCTAATGGCCAGCATTATCGAGGACCCTTGTAAGAACGGGCAATGTTGTGTCATCCTACCGCCACTGTCGAGCACCCTTATAAGAATCGGCAGTGTCGGTTCCTTTCTTTCCTTCCTATCGTCACCTATACACATAGGCACTGATGCCGTAAGTTTAGTTTTGTTTCCGTATTGACCAAGAATGTGTTTTACCGCCAGGTGCCCTCCGACGTCCGTTGATAAGGGCGCTTAACAACTGTCGCCTCGACGCCTATCGCCGCCGCAGCGTGTAGTGATCGCCGCCATGTAGAGACGCCGCCTATCGCCGATCGATGCCGGGTTATTGTTACATACCACGTATACCGCCGTCGGTCGAATTTTAGATACGAAACGCGATAATTTGCGTACGAACCGTTGTGAATAACGTCGCAACCGTGTAGTACGAGGTAACGTGAATAGAGTCGCGAATGATATCGCCGGGTTACCGTCTCCAGCGCTACCGACTAGTACGAGCTACCGTGAACACCTCTCAAAACTTACTCTTGTCCTCCAGACTGTTTATTTGTTTATATTATTGTCTATCTTAGATTATAAGTTAGTTTTAGGCCATGTCTTTGTATAAAAGAATGAAATACATGATACATGATGTTTTATAACCGTTTGTTTCATTATCTAGTCCCATACGCCTCACAAATTTGGCGTCTAGTCCCATTTTTAACATTACATATAACAATTGGAAGCCGGCAGCCAGCACTAATATACGCAATTGACCCCTGGCTTGCCGTTTCTCCACTGTAACAAGCTGCCTGGTGCATAAGTGGGTCCTCGACCACATGAATCCGGAGGGTGGCGCTCGAGAACCTACCATCGAGTGGATGTTTTGACCTTCAGGCGGTCAAACCGTTGATCAGTTCAGAGAGCAGGGATATCCCGAATATAAGTAGATGCCGTCAAACCGATATCCCTGCGCTGAGCATTTTACCGATGACTCTCTGTACGAGAAATATCCACTAACCGCTTGCTTAATCAAAGCAAATCCGAAAAGCACGACTTTCTCACCTCCTACCTAAAACGCGTCACAATATATATATATATATATATATATATATATATATATATATATATATATATATATAGGGCAGCCAACACTATATATACCCAGTAAAAGCCAATAAGTTCATGTCTAAATCTATCCAAATACAGTTGCATCACTAATTAATACAAACATACTACTTCTAAGTAGATATTGAAAAAAAAAATCTAAAATCTCTTGGACATGAATCCTATAATTTTTTGATAATGTCTCATCGTTTAACTTTTATTTGAATAAGTATTTATTAGAATATCCTTGTACACAATAACGATTTGTGCAGTAAATGCTTGAAAATGTGCTGTCTCATAACAGAATGCAATTTCGTATTCTTAGAGGTGCTTACCAACAGCACTTTGTACATATTTTCAAACCTGCATATTTTTTACAAATATAGAGTAAGAGCAAAAACCAGCAAACTGATACTTTATATATAGGAAGGCGGTTTTACATACTTAAGGGACGTTTATCAAGATCTGTAAACATAATCATAGAAAGTAATATTAAAAGTAAAAATCGCTTTTGTCACAGAAGTTATAGATAATATAAAGAGGAAGCTAAATGCCTATAAATAAGTGAAATTATTCTTTTTAATCTTGAGATATGAAATTGCTTATAAAAAAATGATATATTGAGGTTATTCTCGAGGATTTGGCGTTTTATTTGTACTATTGCTTATATATTTTGAAGTAATGTTTGCAGAATACATACTGCAATAAATTTTATGTACAAATTACATTTATCCTGTAACAATGGACAAAATAAAAAACAATAAAAAATAAGAATTCTCCGGTGTTTAGTAAATTTTATTTTAGTTCTTTCTGGTTCATACAATGTCAGTAGAAAATAGAACTTCAATCTTTGGTTACTATCAAATTATCATCGTGTTTGTAATCCGAATAATGTATAATATAACTTACGAACACTTTTTAATAATATTTTTTATACAATTATTCCTTGTTTCCTTTAACAACTTTATGATTTATGTCTTTTATAACTGGGCTTTATATAGGTAATTGAAATTAGATATCTTATATTTTTGCATTTAAAAATTTGAAATAGAGGAAGTATGTTATGCGAAATCATATTTGAAAAGATTTTGATTCTTGATGCTAGTATTTTTAAGATTCATAGCTATTTTGTCGTATTGTTGTACTTGTCCGATTAAATCCCCTACTGTCAATTTAGAACAGTTTTAACGTTAGGCCATGTTAATGAATTAGTGGGCATATGTTTATATTTTCCCAATAAACTTCATTAAAACAAATTGTTGGAAAAATTTAAAAATAAAAAATCCATTAACGTGACAACTTTTCTTTTTAAAAATTGTTAAGTTTATCTGGATCTATTTGCACAGTACATAAAACTCAGTAATGACTGAAAGGTGATTGTTCAAAAGTATTGGTCTTTTATACAAAATGTTTAACTGATAATTGTTAACTCAAATTTACCTAGAATACCATCTAAACTTAACGAAAAAATATTTTAAATCTTGGTTTAAACACAGCTGTTAGGATTTTTATCGCTTCAATATGGGAAGTGATCACAAGTCGATCAACAGGCAAAAATAAAAAATTCGAACATCAAAAACTGTATAGACCAGAGCCAACTATTAGACATAAAGACCCGAAAATAGTAAAAATTAAGTATCAGTAGGAGATTGCAAAAGGGTTAGATCATAAATGATAAGTACCTATAAAACATCAATACTATGAACAATCAAACAACAAAAATTGTTACGAGTTGAAATATATAGAAGAATAAAATTTGAAAAAAAGGTATTAGAAGAGTTCTATATGAATTTATACGATAAAAAAGTGAAAGCTAGAGGTCATAGTTAAGAGAAAACCATTCACATATACAAATCTGCTTTTGAAGAATCACCTGAAGTTAAGATAAGGGAAGATAAAGAGGTAATGCTAGATATGAAAACAAATTAAACTAAAGTAGACTACAAAATAACAATTGAAATTGAAATGAAAAAACAAAGTGGAAAAATCCATCTAGGATTTGTCATACTACGAGAAAGCCCGCAACTTTATAGAAATATAGGCAGGATAGATAGCAGATACATTGAAATACTTCGCAGCACTAAAATCCGTTCCTGTTTAAGAGAGGAGTTAGGAAACGAAATAGCATGTCTCCAAAACTGTTTACTTTGGCCTTTGAGAATATTGTCAAAAAACTAGTATGGTAGAGGTGCCAAATAGAGAATCGAAAAAATGGCTTGAGAATGAACCTCAGTAAAATAAAATAATGTCAAATGCATAATAACATGATAGAAAAAGTAAAAAGCTATTTAAACATGGAACAATACGTTACATTAGGGAAAGAAAATCAGGCTAAGGAAAAACATACGAATCGAGCAACCACATTTGGAATACTGAAGAATAGAATGAAAAACACACTTGTCATGTGTTATGAAGCGGAAGCTGGGACCCTGACAGAAAAACAACATACAGAAATTTTAAATTACATAAAAAAGCTGTGAAACGATCAATGGCAGGAATATCTATAGAAGATAGAAATCAAACTACATAAGAGATCTGACGAAAATACCAGATGTAATCAGACATACAGGAAAATTAAATTACCTATTTCTGGGCACATATAAATGACATAAGCAAACCTTGTCATGCAGATCACATAATTATAGAAAAATAACGGGGCGATTGTTAATGGCATAAATTGATAAAAACAATTACGGATCTCAATTAGACAAGTGCAGTTCAAATTTGACAAAAATGAAATGCACGAACAGAAAAGGCTTGAATCCAAAGATGGATATGAGGATGAGCAAAACATACAAGAATTTTAATAAGGAAATAAGATAATCAAATTGTAATAAACTATTTTTAAACTCTCAAGAATAATCAATAAAGTTGGAATATTTTTAAAATTATTCTCCAACTTTTAGGATATAAAAAATTTTAGTAAGTGACACATATGGTGAGTTAAAGTTATGAAAATAGTGCAATTTTTTAGCAATTTCCCCCTTTTTTTAATAATCAACAGTCAAGTTATCGCCAGATGAAAAAAATCTGCTTATATTCAAAAATGTGAAAACCAGAAAATATATGACATAAACTGGTAATCAATAGTTATAAGGCTTCCCTACTTCGTATGATGATCTCTTACTTGGAAATAAGTATGTCTGCGACTAAACTATTGATTAATTAATGTTTCGAGTATAGATAACACCAAGCCAGAAAAAAACTGAAATTTTTGAAACGTTTTATTGTTTCCTTGCGTGCAACAGTTACTTAATTTTTATCCGAATCAGAAGTTTTAATAAAACTGCTGAGTTAAATCTACATTTCGTTTTAAAGGACACTGAACCCTTTAATGGTGGTTACTATCTATTATTAAGACAACAAGCTAAAAATAGCAAAATAATGGTAAAATATTAATTGTGCTGCCTTAATAATTGGAATACGTTTACATAGCATTTATATTAAATTAGTGAAAATAATGGAGAAATTACAGATACAAAGAAAAAAAATGTATATAATAATAATTTATTTTTGTCAGACATTTAATCACCAATTACAATGTATAGCAAACTATTTTTTCCTACTACATGGAAATGGCTTTTATATTTACTAACTGAAAATCAACATATACGAGTATGGCATTGAAATATTTTTATTTTTAAAGCCGCGTCAAGGCGAGTAACTAAGATTCGTAACTTCGTGAATCACAGGAAGAATATACAGCTTGAAGTCAAGAAGTACTCGTACGCTGCCGAATGGAGTATTTTCCAGAAATAATAGCTAAGCTACCAAAGCGAGTATTTAATAGTATATAACACAAATCCCAAACTCTCATACATGCTGTGTCTAGGGTATTTGGTTTTCAGAGAGCTTGGGTTTCATTTCATACACTTATAAATTTTTGCTTTTCGTCTCTGTCTGCTGCATAACGGGGATTTATTTCGCTGCGCGTGGGATATGTGGTTATGAGAGCTTATGTTTTGGTATATTTATAAAAACTTGGTCCAGTCATCTGTTTGCTGTATAGTGGTAATCAATCTAGCTGCACGCAGAGTGTGAGGTTTTGCCAGCTTGGATTTCGCCCTAAATACTCCGCTCCTTTGCCTGTTGTGTAATGGATATCAATCTAGCTAGGCGTGAGGTACGAGGTTTTGGGAGCTCGAGTTTTAGCTCAAAAACTTGATCCGTTTGCCTATCTGCTATGTAACGGATTTTGATCTAGCTGCGCGTAAGTTCTCTTATTTTAAAGATTTATTGTGTAGATTTTTTTAATTTGACTCTGAAATGGCTTTGAAATGATCTCTGATTAATCTTAAGGTATTACACAAACCACATATTCAGACTCAGTGCCCTCAAAAGTCTACCTATCTTCTTTTATAGATCTATTTAATAGATTTTTCTCAATTGGATTTTAAAATGACGCTGAAATGACCTCTGGCTGACCTTTGGAGATTAAACAAACCACGAATTTGGATTCATCGACCACAAAAACTTACATATCTTCTTTTTCAGATTTATTGAGTGGATTTTTTTCAATTTGATCTTGAAATGAGACTAAAATTACCTCTGACTGACCTTAGGGGATTAAACAAACCACGAATTTGGATTCAGCGGCCCCAAAAACATACTTTTTTTTCAGATTTATTTAGTGGATTTCTCTCAATTTGACTTTGTAATGACCGTAAAGTAAACTCTAGTCGACCTTGGGGGATTAAACAAACCACGAATTCGGATTCAGCGACCTCAAAAACGAACGTATATATTTCTTGAAATTTATTTTGTGAATTTTACTCCATTTGACCTTAAAATGACCTTGAACCTGACATGATAGAGGTTGGCGGATATCAGATTTGGATTCAGGGCGTCTAATAAGAATAAAATGGTCTGGTCAAATAGACATCCAATTTTTTTTTGTAAATCTGTGTTATTAGCAATTTTATGGTCTAACCATTTTTCGGGAATCCACCCTCGATATCCGTAATTAGGAGATTAAAACACATAAAAAATTTTGGTGGAGCCATGTCTCTTCATCAGGTATGAAAATCCACTGACCTCTACAATCGTATCTACAAAATTATCGTTCTTTAAATTAAATAACTATTTTCTCCAGAAAGAATTTAATTTTCGGTTAATTCGTTATTAATTTTATTTGATTAAGTTTCAATAGATCTAACAAGGGAACCACTGCAATCTCACCTCTCCAATTTTGATCATTTTTGGAGATGTTGTAGTACTTGAAAAAATAATAGATATGTATTTTGTATGTATCAGCTGACATTAAGGGGTGAAATGCAACCCCAAAGTCAATGCTTAATTTTTTTTTCAATATATCTCAGAATGTAATGAATATTTTTGAATAAAATCAAGTGGAAAACATTCGTCATAAAAAATCTACTAATATTCATCCGTAAGGGGTGAAAACTGCCTCTGAAATAGAACTTCACAATTTACTTTTTTATATGCGCCGGCATTTAATGGATATGCTTTTTCAATGATATCCTTAATATCAGCAAGTACCCCTTAAAGTGATGAGGTAATGTAAATGGTAAAAAAAATAGATTTTATTTATTTAGATTTATTTCATGTGCAAATTATTTATGATTTATAACTAATTCAAATTCTGAACCCATAAATCTCAAACCCATAAACTTGAAAGCCACAATTTGAAGTTAGCAGATTTTAATTCAGTGGCTTTAGGGTTTGAGAATTTGGGACTTGCGGGTTCAGGGTTTGTAGATTTGACGTTTGGGGGTTTGGGTTTAGGGTTTGAGGTCTGGGGTTTGGAGTTTCTGGGTGTGGGATTTGTGTGTTTGTAAATTAGTCAATCTACGCCTAGCAGATTCGTGTTGATTAGAAAATAATACACAAGAAAAGTATAGCCAGACCTCCAGCACAGACAACTTTTTAATTTGTAGGCCTGTGTAATTAGATTTCATGTTACATTAAGTTTTTACTTTTGAGGGTGACTTTTTTCACTCCATAAAAAGTTTGTTATAAATATTTGCACTTGTTATAGGTCGGTTTACACATGGAATGATTCTTAAGAAAAAAATTTTTACCACTTACATGTGGTCCATCAGTGTAAGGGGAAGTTAACGATATTTAGGGGTGGTGATTTATAAAATCACGAAACACGTCTACAATAATAATCGATATTGTTAACGAAAATGCTTCTTATAATTTAAGTCCATTCCCCGATATTTATAAAAAAGATTTCATAAAAAATTGTAGATTTTTAAAAATATACAATAAGGGTTACAACCCCTTAGGTCACTTTATATTTCAGGCTTCTTATGACAAATATTTGTACACTTAGTTTTATTCAAAAATATCCATTAAGAGGTAAGGTGTATTAAATTAGGAGTGGTTTCACCCCTACAAAAAGGTATTTTGAAAAGAAATAGTGTTATATCCTTTTTCAGTAATACACGACTTATTTCCTTCTTTTTTTAATTAAAGAAATTTAATACGAACTCGTGATATATTAAGTATTTACTTTTGGTAGTGAATTTTTCACCCTTTTGGTACTATTATCTAAACAAAAATTTAATATATTCACATTTGTGATAACTTATATTCGCTTTTCATATTGGATGGACTTTAAGAATTTTTTTTCAACACTTATATGTGGTCCATGTGGTGTATTTAGGGTTGGTGATTTTAAAAATCTCTTAACACACCTACACGAATAATTTACATTGTTAACGAAATGCTTTTTATAATTTTTTTAAGTTCTTTTCCCGAATATAAAAAAATATTCATAAAAAATGTAGTTTTTTTTACAATATAAAATTGGGGTTGCAACTCCTTTGGTCATATTTGTGACCCTTATAACAAATATTTTCCACTTGATTTTATTTAAAAATATTCATTAGACGTTAAGATATATTGAAAAAAATAATTTTAAGGATTGACTTTTGGGGTAAATTTCGCCCCTTAAAAGTGGATTTCAGTGGATTATTTTTTAAAGTACTACAACAACGGTGAGGTGGGGTTGGGGTGGTTTAATTGTAAGAAAAAAAGAAAATATATCTTATAAACCTTTATTTTTAAAATATAAGCCATTAAACTTCACAAATGATTTCTCAGTAATTTTGAGTTGTAGCGGCTAAGCAGTACAGTGTGAAACAAAATGGTTCGCACACTTTTTATCCCATAAATGTCAAGTCCTAATGTAATTGCAAGTTACTAATTCAGAATCTGACTTTTGAAGTAAAACTTCCGGTTTAATTAAAAGTTGATATTTCAGAACGGAAAATAAAATACTACGATATGTACGTGCAAACCATTTTATTCCAAGTGACATCGTGTATGGTTTTAACATCTTGTCAATAAATAGAAAATATTATTTCTTATTGGGTGAACACAATGGCACCCCGCATTTAAACTGACATCATAACCTATATCATAGCATAACATCCTCACTCCCGACTTGAAATGAAAGCATGTCCCTAAATGTGCAGTGGCGAATTGCCACTTGCATCGCATATAACCTGGTGCCATAGCCACCCACAGAACATTTGAGCTTTTTTTTTAGATATTTGTAGAGGTGATGAAAGTGGCCATAGTAACTTTTTTTTTTATTAAGGGTATGGTATGATTCGTTTCGACCTTTTTTTAATGTCGCTGTCTAAAATTCGTGTAATGAATAGAAAGAGAACGACATGATGAAGCGGATTAGAGAGGTTCAAATACCAAGACTGTGCGGTGTATTAGTAGGGCTACTGACAGGCTCAGCGAGATATAGTGCTTTGTACGGAGCGTCATTGTAGCCATGCTTTTAGGTTTAATTATTAACGAAAATATTTAATCTAGATGTAAAATATTTATTTATTCAGAACTTAACAGGTACACATACAAAATATACCCTATTACAAAGTTAAGTACAACTAAAACTAAAACTAACAATAATAATGACATAACTATAGGTTGGAACCCTGATGCTATAGGTTGGAACAGTAAAATAAAGTCGGGATAGAAACCTTTCATCATCAATAAGCCCATGTATCCGAAAATACGCGCATCATAGACATCCCTTTTCTTAAAATGCAGGTAACAAATAAATTTATTCTAAATATTCTGAATGGAATACTCATAACATCGGTAATATGAATTTCATTTGTTTTATACAGTTTAGATTATTAATAAGTCTTCTATTTTGTACAATGAAACCATATACCTTAGCGGCCTTATTAGTAATAAAAGCCACATAATTGTGGCAACATAATAAACTAATGCTGCTTCTTAAAAAACTCGACATAGATCAGAAATACATCCGATGCATTGAAAGCTTATACTGGGGTCAAACTGCGCAGATAAAATCAGATAATAATGTATTCAACCCTATACAAATCCGAAGAGGAGTGCGACAAGGGTGTGTGCTGTCCCTTCTTCTGTTTAACCTTTATTCGGAAACAATTTTCCAGGAGGCTTTGGAAGATATTGAAATAGGAATTAAAGTTATATGAATTAATAACATCCGTTATGCGGATGACGCAATCCTGATAGCCGACAATATAAACGACCTTCAAGAACTCATCAACATAATAGGAGAGCGCAGCAAATCAAGGGGTCTGAACATCAATACAAAGAAAATAAAATTCATGATTATCTCAAGAAATCTCAATTTATTCCAAAACGCCAACGTAAGATTCAACGCAGTACCCATAGAAAGAGTCGCCAAATTTATATATCTGGGCACACGGATATTCGAAGAATGGACTTCTGACAACGAAGTAAAATTTTGCATTGAACAGGCGCGACAGGCTTTTGTAAAACTCAGGTGAGTGCTTACGTGTTCGGATTTTGACGTGAAATTAAGACTTAGGCTCATAAAAGTTACGTATGGTCAATACTTCTTTATGGTGTGAAAGGTTGGACATTAAAGACAAGCGGTACCAATAAATTAGAGGCTTTCAAGACGTGGATATACAGAAGAATCCTTAAGATCATGGACAGCGAGAATGCCCAATGAAGAAGTTCTCTCACGTATTGGAAAAGAACGTGAACTATTCAGCATAATCGAGAACAGAAAAACGGCGTATCTACGGCACATCATGCGAAATAAGAGATACCAATTCCTGCAGTTGATGATTGAAGGCTCCATAATATCAGACAGTGGACGGAGCACGATATTCAGACACTGATATATATATATATATATATATATATATATATATATATATATATATATATATATATATATATATATATATATATATATACAGGGTGATTCAAAAATCGATCACGAAACTTAAGGGGGTGATTCTACTTGACAAAATAAGGGTAGAGCTTCATATAATTTTTTTTCAAAATATCATTCATTTTCGAGTTCAAGTTCAAGTTTTTATTTTTTGTTTTTTGAATTACTCGCTTACAGGAAAACCGATTTGACTAATATTTGAAAGATAGGCTAAGTCTTCTGCGCTTCATCATTTTAGTAACAATTCACATTGATTGTTTGCCGCTAGAGGGCACTTTACCTACATTGAAAATTGTTTTTTGTCATAATTTTTTAGTGTTGACAGCTACAGTAGTTTTTGGCATAATTTCTGAAAGACTGATGCCAGGCCTTTAAAAAAGGTGCTCTTTATTTACATCGCTAAACCCAACGGTTTAGACGTAAATCACCCTTAAAAATTAAGTGGTAAATTTACTTTCCTCATTTCATTACCACCAGCTACCAGGTAAATAGCTATCAAAGTATACTAGAGCTGTCAGTTTAACATCAAATAAATTCGCTTTTTAAACTATTTAATTTATAATCTTAAAATAACTAATAATGGCTAATCACCAATATTCAAATATCGAATATTGTGATATCCATTTTTGTTATGGAAAAGCAAATGGTAATGCAGCGTTGGCAAGAAGATATTACATGGAGAGTTATCCGGAAAGAAATATCCCTCATGCTCAAACATTTTCCAGTGTGCACAGGAGGCTTGCGGAATGTGGTTCCTTTAAAAGTTATAATGGAAATAGGGGAAGACCTAGAACTGCTAGAAACGTGCAACAAGAAGAAAGAGTGCTTGAAATTATTGAAGATAATCCAGGTATTAGTACTAGAAAAATTGGGAATGAAGTGCGGCTCTGTCAGGCTAGTTCATGGAGGATACTAAGAGAAGAACAACTCTACCCGTTTCATTCAAAAAAGGTGCAGGCTCTTTATGACGATGATCGGCCGAGACGGTTGGAAATGTGCAATCAGATCCTAGCTAAGTATGAACACGATAATCGATTAATTGGCGTCATATTATTCACTGACGAAGCTGGTTTCACTCGTGATGGCATAACAAATCTACACAACATCCACACATATGCTTACGAGAACCCAAACAATGTGGTAGAAACGAAACATCAGCGTAGATTTTCACTAAATGTGTGGGCAGGGATAATAGGAGATTACCTTATTGGTCCTCATTTCTTTGATGGCCCATTAACTGGTGACGTATACTTAGATTTTATCCAAAATCGTCTCCCATTGTATCTGGAAGATGTGCCATTGGAAGTAAGGGCCAACATGTGGATCCTCCAAGACGGAGCTCCGCCCCACTTTAGTATACGTGTCCGACAGTATTTGAATGCAACGTATCCTGAGCGATGGATAGGACGAAGTGGACCATTGGCATGGGCAGCGAGGTCACCAGACCTTAATCCTATGGATTTTTTCTTTTGGGGTCATTTGAAACAATTGGTGTACGATATTCCAGTAATCAACGTCGAGGATCTTCGCTTCAGGATAATCGAAAAGTGCCAAATTATTAATGAAACACCAGAAATTTTTCATCGAGTTAGGCGACATTTTTTGAAGAGTGTTAGGAAATGTATTGAAGAAAAGGGGGGACATTTTGAGAATCTTTTTTAGTTTGTTTAGTACTGTTTCATTAATTTTTATCAATTAAATGTATATCGCAATAATCCATAATATGAATATTTACTGATTAGCCATTATTAGTTATGTTAAGATTATAAATTAAATAGTTTAAAAAGCGAATTTATTTGATATTAAACTGACAGTTCTAGTATACTTTGATAGCTATTTACCTGGTAGCTGGTGGTAATAAAATGAGAAAAGTAAATTTACCACTTAATTTTTAAGGGTGATTTACGTCTAAACCGTTGGGTTTAGCGATGTAAATAAAGAGCACCTTTTTTAAAGGCCTGGCATCAGTCTTTCAGACATTATGCCAAAAACTACTGTAGCTGTCAATACTAAAAAATTATGACAAAAAAACAATTTTCAATGTAGGTAAAGTGCCCTCTAGCGGCAAACAATCAATGTGAATTGTTACTAAAATGATGAAGCGCAGAAGACTTAGCCTATCTTTCAAATATTAGTCAAATCGGTTTTCCTGTAAGCGAGTAATTCAAAAAACAAAAAATAAAAACTTGAACTTGGACGGCTTGTAACTCGAAAACGAATGACATTTTGAAAAAAAATTATATGAAGCTCTACCCTTATTTTGTCAAGTAGAATAACCCCCTTAAGTTTCGTGATCGATTTTTGAATCACCCTGTAAATATATATTATCCAATTTCACTAATTTTAAGAATTCAAGCAAGAAGTTAAAATTCTAGATTCTATTTTATTACTATACTACAAGTAAACGACAACAATGAGCTGTTAATATTAAGAAAAATAAGGTACTATAGTGCAGCGCATTTTTATATGAAACATGCGCATCACCTCATGTGTCCATACCCTTTATATATATAATAATATTATTATTACATTAATAATCCATATAAATTAAGTAATTATAAATTACACTTTTTTATTAACTAGTATAAAATACCTATACAGACAAACTAATTAAATAGAAAGAAAATCTGTCACACTATGAATTAACTTAAAATAAAAGTATAGACTTTTTGCCTAATCAAGATTTATTTTCGTGTTTTTTTCGATTGTGACAGAAGCTGGGTGGTGAATTGTGTGTACTGATGTTCTCTCTAGAAAATTGCAATAAATGTGAAACTAGAATTTCAACGAAATATATCTTTTTTCTTATATACTAAATATTTTCTAAAGGTATTCTAGTTTATTTTTTAACATTTAGCCAACCTCTTTTAAAGCAGGTTTTAGTAACTTGTACAAGTTTTTGTATATGATTCTCCGTCCAATTTTCAAAAACTTCTGGTGTTACATCTACTGATGTGAACCCATCATGCATTAACGGACACAGCATCCAAATAGTATGAGCATATTCATATTTTTCTACTGCAATTCTTATTTCTTCTTCGTAACTACTTTTTGAGAATAGCCCTGTATCGACTCCTAATTTTCCTAAATAGTCCAAGAGCTTATTGTAATAATGTGTTAAAAGTGGATCTAGGCTTTCCTCAAAGATTTCCTGTTGAACGCTGGACATCAAGTAAAACATAACATCGTTTAAAGGTGTTCCGTACTCACTGATTTGGAAATCAACTATCACTGCATGAATTGGCTTACCATTTTCATATTTTATTAGAAAATTGTTAGTCTAAAATTAAATAACACAAGTCAAGGTAAACCTTGTGATATATATTATAGAGAAAAATTTTAAAAAGTACCTAATAAAAATATAAAGGAAAGTGAAAAACTCTCTATATTGCTTGAATCCTAAAACTATTTTTTTGAAAAAATTACACCACAAATGTTTGCCATAATTTGAAGATTTTTGTGTTTGAAAAATCTGAAAAAGAACCAAGATCTAAGAGCATATATTTTATATTAATTTTCATACAGTTTAAAAATATCTCGGACTACGTATATTACGGCTGAGTAGAATTTGCAAATGTGTGATGTAGAAGAAGTCATTATTTTCTGGAAGCTAATTCTTTTATAGTTCATAAATCTGTAAAACTGTTATAAAAGGTGTATTTTTTCTTGATATAGTGATTACGTTACAGAAGAAACGAAGAGACCAAATTTACAGGTGAAAAAAATAGTATTATTACGAGTAGAAACTTTAATAATATAGTTTTTGTGAGTATCCCTTAACGGCCTTTACTGATTCTAAGATAATTAAAAGGGTTACTTTAGAAATTAAACAAAACTTTTGTTTGTTTTTTTTTTTGTAAAGTCGGGTTCATAGTTTCGTAATAAAGAAATTGTTTTAGTTACACCAGTCTTAAACAGAATAACAGCTAATGTAATAATTATATTAACAGACTGGACTTAAGTCAAGATCGAAACAATATTCTGTCTGCAATAATTATTAACAAAGTTTATAAAAAGAGATTTATGTAATATTTATAGTTTTTTATAAATTTTTATACGTATATTAACTTTTTCCTGCGATTTCGAATGCGTGGTAGGCGACATCAGACATTGTAGTCAATATAGCCAATCAATCATGATTCTATCCCCAAAATATCATTTTGTCATTACGTTCAAACTTTCATTCCCTATTTTACCCCCCTAATGGATGAATTTTCAAAAAAGGGCGGAACAGTAAACTTTTCTTTCCAACCATAAGCCTATATACTAATTGTTTGATTTCTAACTATCAAAATGAATAACCTTCATATCAAATTTAATCCCCTATTTTTACACCCTTAAAATATGAATTTTGTAAAAAATAATGATATAGTAAACCTTTTTCTAACCATAAGCCTATATATTAATTTTTACATTTCTAACTATCAAAATGAAGAACTTTCATCATCTTTTTTACCGCCTTAAGGGATGGATTTTTAAAAAAGAATGATATAGTAAACAAAATGAAAAACTTTTTTACACATTTTCATTCCCCATTTTACTCCATAAGGGACGAATTTCCAAAACCATCAGCCAATAGCTTAATAATTAGATTTCTAACTTCAAAAATGAAGAAATTTCATTCAAAATTTCATTTCCTATTTTACCTGATATGGTATAGTAAATATTTTTTTCTAACCATAAGCTTAATTTTTTCATTTCTAATTATCAAAATGAATCACTTTCATACAAACTTTCATCCCCTATTTTATCCCTTAAAAGAAAATTTCAAAAAAGAATGCTTATAGTAAGCATTTTTTCTACCCATAAGCTTATGTACTAATTGTAACTTTTCTAACTGTCAAAATGAAGAACTTTCATACAGACTTTAATCCCCCATTTTATACCCTTAAAAGATAAATATAAAAAACAAAAATGATATAGTAAACATTTTTTTCTAACTATAAGTTTACATCCTAATTTTTACATTTATCATTGCCAAATTACCTTCATACAAATTTTCATCCCCTATTTTACCCCCCTTGAAAGAATGACATATTAATCATTTTTTTCTAACCATAATCCTATATACTAATTTTTACATTTCTTACTACCAAAAATAAAAACTTTAATACGAAATTTTATCCTCTATTTTACCTTTTAAAAGATGAATTTTTAAAAAAGAAAGATATAGTCAACATTTTTTTCTAACCTTAGCCTATATAATAATTTTTACATTTCTAACTACCAAATGAGGAACTTTCATTCCCGGTTTTACCCACTAAAATCACGAGTTTTCAAAAAAGAATGATATAGTAATCATTTTTTTTCTAATTATAAGACTCTGTACTAAATTTTACATTTCTAATTACCTAAATGGAAAACCTACAACCTCTGTTTTACCCCCTAAAAAGATGAATTTTTAAACAAGAATGATATAGTAAACAATTTTTTCTAACCTTTTTCTAACCATACTTTGAGTCATTTAAAGATGATAAATCAACATCTGACTACTGTCTCGATGAACACTGTAGAGCATCACTAGCAGCACATTGTTTACATCTAAAGCTTCATATTTTTTTTGAGCCTCGATTTATTAAATTTCTAATTAAAAATTCTTATTCTCTGACATCTTCTATCCAATAAAGTTGTATTGTAAATGTCGCTAAGAGCAGTGGTTTCCGAGATATTCGAATTTAAATATTTTATTGCGTACTCGTCGTAACCCCCTTTATCTTTTATCAAGGTTTTGAATCAGTCTAAGAATTTTGAAGCATGTTTTAAGACTCACAAGTCAACGACAATATAACTTTACATAGTAAGAAGTTAACAATGACAAGTATTGTCATTAGTTATAAATGAGTATTGTTAAACGATTCAATCTGACAAACCTTTATTGTTAAATTTTTAAATTTATCATTTGATATATAAATTTTTTCGCTTCGACCGGACAATATATCAACGCAGAAGTGGCTGATATGATATTAGTTTACTGTTATGACCAAGGAAACGGTCGGAAGGAGTATACAGAGAGAGATTTCTAAATAACTGCGTACCAAACCACCAAACAGTTGACACTGTTGAAAGGCATCTTCAAAAAACCACTAGTTTTGCTTCTACAATGATGTCACCTGAGGTTGAGGAAGAAATTTTAGAATAAGTTGAAGAAAATCCAAGTCTGATCACCAGACACTTAGGTTTGAGATTTAGAATTTCTAAAGATACAGTAAATAGAACTTTTAGGAGAACAGCTATTGTATGAATTCCATCTTCAGACAACATAAAAGCTTACACCGCTCGACCTCGAATTGAGACTAAACAGTTACCGATGAGTGATACTAGACGGGTGTAAATATGCTGTACTATTTTTCCCTCTTATTTCACAATACACTGCGTGGACTCAGCCATAGACTAGTTCAGCTCATAGAGAATATACCAACGAAGTGAGTACTTTTCATGAACATATTAATGATACTATGTAATATTAGAAAATCCAATATTAACTTTTTAAAATTTTTCTTATTTATATTTTTCATTATTTTTCATAGCCTAAAAATAACCTTACCCATGAGTCTCCGTGTATCATGGTTCCCCATATTTTATTTTCATCTTTGTTCCCTAAATCATGGTTATTATAATTGTATCCTCGAATTGCAGCTGTTTCTTCAGAGGTAAATCCATTTCCAGTAAGCTTATCAATAACAACATTTATAATCTAAAATTAATTAAACTCTTTATATATTGGTTTACTCAAAAAGTTCTCTTTTTTCAGTTAAAAATCGAGCTTCTGTATAAATATCATAGTATAGCCAGTAGTTGTACAATACAAAAAATAGGCCAGACGCGCTGCTACCGAAACATTGAAATAGCAAATAACTAACATTTATTCGGAAAACATATATTATTACTGATGAAGAGATTGAATCAGCCATAGTGAATATAAGAGAAATAAAGCCGCAGGAAAGAATGGGATATTACTGGAATTGATTAAGCACAGAGGCAGTCAAGTTGTGATTTCTTAGAATCTCATTATTAGATGCTTGGATGAGGGGAAAAATCCCCACCTCTGGAAAGATACCCTAACAATATTAATCCATAAGAAAGGCGACTTAAAACAACCTTAGCAATTGCCGTCCAATCGCGCTACTTTTGTGACTTTATAAACTGCTCACCATGATTATAACTAGGTATCAAACACTAACTTTCGATAACTATCAAACTGTTAAACAAGTCGGCTTTAGAAGGTGGTTCAGAACCGTCATTTACTGACACTCAAAATTTTAATAAAATAGGCTAACGAGTATAATCTCTCTCCCTACATGAGAACTGTAGACTTTGAGAATGCATTTACAGTGTTGAATTTTAGGTACTGATACCAGGTTTTATTAGAAAATATCTATACAAATGCGAGTATGAGTTTGCAGCTCGACCTGCAAATGCTATTAGAGTAACAAGAGGTGTACGAAAAGGCGATACGATTTCTCCCAAGCTTTTCACTCTCGTTCTAGATGACATCTTCAAAGAAATATACTGTAAGGGAATGACTTACGTTTTTTGGTGATTGGCAACAAGACACTGAAAAAAGTTGAAGCACATATCTACTTGGAACAATTATTCAATCCGGAGAATGAAATAGCAGAAATAAAGCAGAATAGATGGTTTTCAACAAACTTATACAGGTCTTGGAGAACAAAAAGTACCCTCTCGACTTAAGAGCCAAAGTAGTTTGGGACACGTATGCTTTTTTAAAACTTGCTTATTTTAAAAATCAATTTAAGAAATTATTTCAGATATATATTTAAATCTTTTAACAGGATTACATACAACATTGAAATTTTATTTTTTAAAGATGATATCGGGCAAATGGCGTCCATTATTCCCAAACACTGCGTTAATCGAGCTCGGAAGGTTCGTTCAACTCTTTCCAGCACATCGACGGAAATGTTGGCGATAGCTTGACGAATGCTGTCCTTTAGATGAGCCAGAGAAAAATTATTCCAACTATCGATAGTGCACACCAAACAGTTGCAGTTTATGAATATAGGGGACCCTGATAAAGTTATCTGGAGTTATCAGGACTCCTATAGCGCGTGTT
Source organism: Diaprepes abbreviatus (assembly GCA_034092305.1). NCBI lineage: Eukaryota > Metazoa > Arthropoda > Insecta > Coleoptera > Curculionidae > Diaprepes > Diaprepes abbreviatus. The sequence continues at coordinate 24,162,408 of JASJET010000121.1, forward strand.
CTGCTTATTTACAAATTCCGGAAGATGGAAGTAAGCCTCATCAAGGAAGAAAATAAGTGTGTGGCATGCCAAGAAGCAACCACATGCATTTTTTCGAGCAAAAAAATCGCGTGGATTAAGTTCGTAAACTACAGTCAATTTGTAGGGATGAAATATTAGTTCTTCATGAAGGATTCGCTTCACAGAACAAGCAGATAACTCAACAGCAGTTGCATGTTTGCGGGTAGAGCGCAGAGGAGGTAGCGAAACGGAAAGCCTTACCATGTCAATGTCTTGTGATCACCTTGCTGTTCGTGGAAGGCCAAGTTTTTTTCAACATCATCAGTTTGCTTGAAATTGTTTACATGTGAAATAATCGACTGTCGTTCAGGATCACGACCATAGGGCGCAATAAGGAGATAGGTACGGAATGCGCTTTGAATGGCGACGATAGTGTGACCGTTAGAAAAGTATATTCGACAGCGAATGTATGCTCCACTTTAATCCACTCCATGATTCTAACTAAACCAAGTGGGGCTATAACTTTACGTCCCGCTCTCTAGAATGTATCTACCCCCACCCACCTTGGAGAAACTATCGCTTCAGTGCACCAAATTCAAACGAGTAAGTTGCTTTGCTCCACCTTGTTTTAATCTGAGCCGTATTAATTTATGGGGTACACACTTGGACTTTTACATAATCAATTTGGATGAGCTGCATAAAACCCAACGTAAAATGGAATTAGGGATGCTTGATGTTATACTTAAAAATCGAAATAGAAACAAAAGACTAGGAGAATAACAGGGTGAGTGATGTCGTACAGCAAGCTGCCAAACTAAAATGGAAATGGGCAGGACACAAAGATACAAGGACGCTAGGAGGAACTACAAAATACAAAGATGGAGGCCCTATTATGGGTTCAGGAATAGAGAAAGGCCTCCAGTGTGTTGGGGTGAAAATTTCAAACGAAATGTTGGTTTGGTGTTGGAAAGGACATTAATAATAGGACACGATAGAGAGAATTGGGGATACCTTTATCCAGACCTGTCCTGAATAACAGGAAGGTTATTGATGATGATAATAATGATAACAAATATTTTATTGGCCCAAAAAGAACTTATTTGTTATGAACTGACGCTACATATAATGCATAAACCCGATAAATATTAGAAAAATGAGACTTTAAAGCTGACAATAAATAGGACAGTTAAAATAAATTAATCATTTCGTTTTTCGATATGTCACTAATTGATTTTTTTGCTAGGTCATTAATATACGGTTGATGTGAATTTTCTGCTACAGATGCCTTTGTTTAAATAAATTTTCTTGATATACTTATACCGTTAATTTTGAGAAACTGAATTATTTTGTTAGGGAATTTAAAACAAATATAAATATATTTTACTAGGTATGTTGTATTTAATTGAATGGTAGTTAATTTTAATAATTATACTTATTTTTTACCCAGGTTTACTAAAATTATAGAAGTTTTTGATATAAAAGGTTCAGAAATCAGCAAATTTGAAATAGTTTAAATACTTCAATAAAAATATTAAGAAATATAATGAAGATAATTTTAAGAATGTGAAGCGAAAACCGTTGAATTACTTTAAGTCACAAAATAAGTCTTATTAGACAAAGGAAATCAGAGCTTATACTGGATGAAAGTAATGAGAACTGACAAAAGTTTTAAATGTGTACTATTGTTATTAGAATATTTTCAATGATATATTTCATTTTCTGTGCTCAGTATAAATATATTTCCTTTTTTTTTAAGAGAAATAGTTTTAATTACGAATAAAAAGAACAGTTGAATTATTAATCGGAAATTCGATTGAGTGATATTTGAATCATTGCTAACTGAAAATCTCCAATCCCAGCATGTTAAGCTACCTAGAAAAGTTTTCTGTTTTATTGATTTGTTTTTTTGTACTTATTAATTAATACAGGTATATAACTCAGAATTTAGTTCTTTTATGAACTACGCATGTAAGGAAACTGAAAGTGATCTCAAGGTGTAATGACGGATGTAGCTGGAACATTAAAAATATATCATGGTTGACACTTTTCTGGCGATGCAGGACTCTTAAGTCGTTTTCAGAGATACTTGGCAATAAAGTCAGCATATTAAATAAGGCAGTGAATGTGACTCAGAATAGAATAAGAGACTTTTGTGTGTCACCTTGATTCAAAATTTGCGGATCAGAGAATGTCTTTCTTAAAAGGCAGATATTGGTTTTTTACTAGGGAAGTGAACTATTTCTTTAATTTCATTCATTTTTTGACCATGATATTATTATTTGTTTTTTGGAAATTTTTTTGTAGTTATTAAATCCCATTATTTTATAAACTATGTTATTTTGATTCCCTTAATTTTGCTTCAGCCCATCGAGGAAAAACATACTTAAATGGTTTTAATTCATCTTAATAGTCTATATTAGTAGCTGATATAATATATATTATAGAAATATTTTAAGAAAGGGAAATTCATCTTAGGTATTCTTAAAACTATATATATATATATATATATATATATATATATATATATATATATATATATATATATATATATATATATATAAGTTGCATGAGAACTTTCTAAATCCACTAAATTTATTTTATTGCTTGTTATTGAAACTAAGTAATCTGTTTGACCTCAACTGGTAGAAACCATTCGATTTTCTGAAGTGTACTCCTTGTTTCTTTAGTGTTTAAATACGTTTTTAATAATGTAAAATTTCTTACCCCAGTAAGCATCCTTTCTACAGGTTCAAAATGAAAGAAATATGGACGTATTTTTTCATCGAAAGTTTTTGGTTCTAGATGTCGTACAGCTATTCCAGCTGCATGAAACTGTGCCAATGAATCTAATACTACTTTCGATGTGTCAAAGTCATACCCTTCCGATTTGTTGCCAATAATATACCCTAAAAATTGTTTAGATTTGGTTAAATATTGATATTTTTGAATGTTTTGATATACAAAAAAAAATCTAGTTATGTGTATATGATATTATTTGCTGAATAATAAAATGTAATTTAAGGTCTTAACGGAAAAGTTAAATTTCTGAAATCAAAATTTTTTTAAAATATGAACTGGAAATTTTATATTATAAAAAATATTCATTATACATTAAAAAGGTCTCCTAAAAACCTTGAAAAGCACTTTTCAGTAGATCTCACCTATTTTTACATGTAGACTTTAATCAGCTGAATCAAAAACTTTTTAAATGATAATAGAAAAACAAATGTAAAATATACCTAAGATTGATTAAATACTTTCTGCAACCTAAGGTGTTGAATACAAACTCGATCTTCGAATAGTCAAACTATTGAATCAAATCTAATATCTTCTTGAATATCTACTTTCTAGAAAATGATTCGAAACTACCAATTTCTTCTTTTTCCAAGTATTTTTTTGTTTCACAAGGTATTTCAAAAAACCTGCGCTGAGATCTAATTTAATTTTTTAATAGGAACACATTGATATTTTATATTTTTGAATTCTTTTTAAATTTTTCGTTATTCATATTACACGATTCGAAATATTATCATGTGTGTCACTGTTAACATAAAAAATTAAAAGCCATGTAAAAGTTGTTTGAAACAAGGAAAAATTATACTAATCCATGAAGTTTTCTGATATCAGAGACTATTTTCTAGGAAAATAACTTTTTTGGGTAGTTTCTTTTTGAAAGTCTTTTCCTTAGTCTTTTTATTAATTATCCTGGAGATTTTTTTTTAAATATCATATCCATTTTAAAGGTTTTATGCTATTTTGTGAACTTAGGAATATGTTAAACAAGTATCGCCATTTAGTAGAATATATTATAAATACTTTTATGACTGTCACCAAGGGTATATTCATCGATAGTTGATTTTTAGCATTATCTCTTGATGTAGGTTTTGTGATAATTTATTGCGATTATCTTGATATCTCATAGACAAAATATAGAATATTTTTTGTTATCGCTATCCTTGAATATAATGGCACCATAAATTTTTATAGGTGTGGATGTTATTCATTTAATAGACGTATATATCCGCCTGTTGATGGCCTTTATCTCCTCTCGTGAATTTAATGTTAGTCCGAGAACTATCAGATTAAGATTAAAAGAAGCAGGTTTAAACTAAGACGGCTGATCACGGTCTTTTTTGAAATTACGGAACTCGTCGATTAGAATTAGAAATTAGAATTAGAAACCACACCTATTGAAAAATTGCCGAAGGGTACATCAGCTTTAATTTTATACAAAGCTATATTTGGGCGGGGGGTTGTATAATGACTTGGTAAGGTACTAGTTCAGAGGGAGGTATGGAACTCGTAGGTATTCCTAGATGAATGAAAGTTGACTTCTATATGGAAAAAGTCGAACAAGATCTCATTTTGCAGTATGTTGACCATATTAGATAAGGAATTTTCGTATTAATGCAATGTAATGCTCAATCAGATGTATCTGTCTTAGTGAGCTATTAGCTCAATGTGGTTTAATTATAAAAATTTTATATATATATATATATATATATATATATATATATATATATATATATATATGTGGTGGTGCATGTCGGTACTCTGATGAGTCTAGTAGAGACAAAACATGTACCTCTGCCGTATAATTGTGACGGGGAGGATAAGTTTTGACTTTCTCCTCGGTATGGTAGTACAGGTAGGCCATCATCTCGATGGTGGTGGAATAGGATAAATTGTGTTCCTTAGCAATTTGTTCCAACTGTGCAACTTTTAACACCGAAAGGATATGGTTCGAACGAAGTTTGCATTTACTGTTCGCATTTTACTTCATTCATATACAGAGCTGCATATAGTTGTACGTTTGCTGAATGTGATTTCAGCACTACAACGGCATAATGTGGATATATCCATTGCTACTGCATCTCACACGGAGGAATCCGTGAAAGCAGCATAAACATGTATATGCCATCTGGCGGGAGGTCGGCGAAGCTGCGTTCAGTATTTGCATGCTTCCTTCCAATCTGTCCTTTGCACAGCCAGATTCATGTCGCTACCCTGATGAGTCTAGTAGAGACGAAACATGTACCTCTTCCGTATCATTGTAGCGGGGAGTGTAAGTTTTGACTTTCTCCTCGGTATGGTGGTACAGGTAGGCCATCATCTCGATGGTGGTGGAATAGGATAAATTGTGTTCCTTAGCAATTTGTTCCAACTGTGCAACCTCTAACACGGAAAGGATATGGTTGGAACGAAGTTTGCATTTACTGTTCACATTTTACTTCATATATATATATATATATATATATATATATATATATATATATATATAAAGAGAAAGAGGGTTCTTATTTGTCCTGGATAAACGAAGAAACTACCTGATTAATCTTAATCAAATTTTTCCCCATGTTTCTCTGAATACATGGAAAGGCAAATAAATATTTTTCATCCCGAAAAACATCAACTGTATAAAAACATACAACTTTTAAAAGATCAATGTGTTAGCTACATTATTCTCTCAGGCGAAACCGAGACGGAGGCTGCTAGTATATTAATAAAAAGTAGAAAAAATACCTGCAGGTTTCAAATTTTCAAGTAAAATGATGGCTTCTGATCTAACATATTTGCTGTTATCCAAATTAAGTCTCCCTCCATGAAATGCAGCAACACAGTCGAAACCAGTGGGAATATTTTTGTCTTTTAGAAGCTTATTAAAAATTGGTACAGTGCTTGCATAGAATGTGTATTCATTTCTTAAAAAAAGTAAAATTATTAATTTTTAAATATCGCAATCCTTGAAAGCATAAGTTCTTTAAAACTTTTTACTAGCTTAATATTTTGTTCTGATTCCGCTCATAAGTTTCCAATAATGAGCAATTAATTCTGGATATTGTTTATAGGTTATTCAAATATGTATTTTAAATCCCTAGGGATAAAGAATGGAGATTAAAAACTGAATTTTCTCTTCTTAGAACAGAAATTCGGATTACTATGACATTGTGGTAGCTCTATCCTGTAAATTGGACGTTATAAATAATATGGTGAAATGATAAATAAATTATAACATAGATTTTTAAAGACATTTTTAAACTACTTATTATTACCTGTAGGTTTTTTGTATTTGAAAAATCTCTTGTATCGTCTCTCCCTCAGGAATTAATTTGCCAATAATATTCAGTACTCTTTCTTTTTGGGTATTTTCATTTTTAATTTTCAGGTCTATTCTAAAAAATAATATAATTTTGTGGAACATTCATAAGTACAGTGATGTTTTAATTTTTGCCATAAAAAATTTAGCCATCTATATAAAAAAAAGACTATTACATAATTATGTTGCTTTGTCACATAAATGAGATTTTTTCACACTCCTAAATGTAAAATATAGTCGTACTTACTCTTGATATGTTTAGATATAGATCGGTGGCAATATGTAACTGGCCTAATAATACAAATGTTGGTATTAACTAAACCATTTTCTACCGAAATGGCAAGGTATAGATCAAGAAACTTGGAAGGGATAGGAAAACAACAAAAATAGGCTAAATGCGTAAAAAAGTGTTCCACCATGCAGAAAATAAATGTCATAAATTGACATCGACTGGCTATGTGGAGCAAGCGCAAAAAGAAATTTCGTAGTAAATTTGTTGCATGAAGTTAGCAATGTGAGAACGGGGAACCACGGCTGGGTTTGCGACACGATCGGCGTCCCGGCGTATTCTTTATGTTTAATGCGGTTGTTTGCCATCGTCCTCGACGCTTATTTTCTTTGTTGTGCGGTGCAGTATCATTAGTTAAATTTCGGAATTTATATTTGTGTATGTTGTCAAGACATTTGTATAGACTTTAATTTATAACAATGTATCAGTGTATGGTATTGTTTTGTAAATCGCGTGGTTCGATCCCGGAAATTCATTATTTTCGGTAAGTACCTACGTTTTTTGTATTACATCAATATGTAAGATTATACTGAAGATCTTTTAATAGATCGACGATTTTAAAGTTTTGTTTGCGCTAGTGTGTAGTTTTTATCATTTTTTTCATTTCATTTTTTTTGATCAGAAATTAATTATTTTAAAGTTTAGAAGGTACATGGAAAACATTTTACTTAATAATAACATAAAAGAGGAGTAACATATAGTTAATCCCTATGACCAGATCCTTTTTAACATTCTAGATAAGATAAGATTTTATTTAAAATTATGTTTAAATTTCTTTTAAGGCAGTGTTTATTTCATTAGTCGTTTTATAACCTGAACTTTAAATTGTAATTTTTCAATATAACAACATAAATAAGAGGTTTCTCAAATGCAGCCCTGTCCCTTGACCTACTGCGCAAGTGCAGCATAGCAACATTGAGTTGAGAGTTACATGCGGAACCAAATTTAGTTTAGGGTATTCTCCTTCCTTTTACCCCTTCCAACTTCCTTGGTATAGATGCAAAAAAGGCTAAAACTCGAGCAGAAACTTGACCGAAAGACATATTGTATAAGGAAACATACTCGTAGCTCCCGAGTCATCGCTATTTTATCCGTAGTTGGTTCATAGAATGCTTTAGGAGGGTCCAGATTTAAGCGTCATACATCAAGACGCGTAGTATATATAAGTGAGAAAGCCTAGTTCTTAAATGCATAGGAATTATTTGTTTTTGGGAGTTTTACCTTATTTACCAAATGCTACCAGGCTAGCCTTTTCCTTCTATTAATTTCGGAGATTTGGTTTTTTAGCCCATTGTTATCGTATGGCCAAGGTATATGTTATCACTAACATTTTACAGTTCAGTGTTTGATATTATTTTATTAGGATTCTTTTACTCGTTACCTTGATCTTTAGGATATTTATATTTAGACCTATTTTTGATGCGTCTCTCCCTAAATCCAAAGGTATTTCTTGCAATTCTAGGGGATTTTCGGAGATTAGGATAATGCCATCGGTATATTAGAGATGATGTAATTTTACATCTAATAGAGTGCCTCTGTTCTCCCAATTAAAAACTCCTAAATTGTTTTTAATACCTTTCGAGGCAGAGTGTCACCTTGTCTTTCAACCCGGTCTATAGAGCCGTTGGTGGTGTCAGTCTCTAAGTAGAAAGAAGATTGAGTGAATCTTATTCACAGTGCTGTTCTTTTCAATTTTGATGGATTCACGCATGAATCTTTTCTTGTAGTTTCTATGTTACGATTTGCTGGAAGTTGTCAGAAACGATTTTCTTATACTGAATTTATATTTTTATAGCTTTGCTGATATTCTACTGTTAGTCTGACCCATAAATGTTTTACTACAGATACCACATGTGATCTTACATACGCTTTGATTTTCTAAATCGATTTTGTCCTTTGGGTTTCTTAGAGACGTTCGATTTCGCTTATAAACTGTAGATATTTTACGTGTCCGGAGCAATGTGCTGATTCTATCCGTTGTTGCACCTTGTACGTACGTATGGTGATTTGTATATTTTGATTATTATCTATTTATTGCGTGGATTTTGGTTGCAAGTTTGTTGCTTTATTTAAGGTTAATGGTTTATAGCCATTTTATTTGAGGGCCTGCGATAGTTATTTTCCTCTTCCTTATTAAATAGTAATTGTACAATGTTTTTTTTCCAATTATCTGGAATCTTTTCTTCCTTAATGTCTCTGGTCAACCTTTTTTAGCATTTCTACTAAAATCATGTTTTTCCTCGGTTTTTCATTGTTTTTTAGTGGTATTTCCTCTGATCAGATTTTGATAATTATTGTTGTTTTTGTTGCCGTGGTGGTACTTTTATTCTTGTTTTATAAATATTCTCGTACAAGTGTTCATCTATTTCTATCATTACACCTCTTTCTCTTATCTCTTCACCTAGGGTGTCTTCTATGCATATCATCTGCTGTTTTTTGTTAACATTTTTAATCGATTATTTTGTTTAATTAGATTTTCAACTTCACTTTCATATCATTTTCCAAGGTCTTTTCTTGTTACTTTTCAGATTTTTTTGGAGAGTTTTCTCAATTTTCCTTCTTGAATTATTTGCCTTTTTTGTTCAATTTTACTTTTGGTGGTTGGGTTTAGTTCTGATTTCTTAATTTTTTTTCTTAACTATTTTGTTGCTGCCTCTATTACTGCCATTGTGGGTATGTCAATCATTTTATTTAGGTTGCGTACAGCCATTAATTTCCCTTATTGTGTAGCTTCTTTCTAAGTTCTTCCCGGTATTAGTTAGAATGTAATGATAATGGAACGGGCGTTGGTAGACCTTATTCTAAAGAATAGAGTGCGAAATGAGTAAGTTGGGTAAAGATAGAGTAAATGAAATGAGAGTCGCCATGTCACGTGGTTAGACAAGATCTCAAAAGAGGTCAAGAATTATAAAAAGAAAGGGAGGCATGAGGAAATTTAGTAGAAGCAAAGATTATAATAGCTATCGCTATAGCTATAACAATCTTTTGTAGAAGTCTATATGAAGCTGTGGACTGACGAAGACTAAATAAAGGAATCTCCATTTTACAATTTTAGATTTCTACTTATGAAGGCAGCTAAAGAAAATTGTTTATAAAAGAGGTTGTTGAATAGAATAAACTTAGGAGATGTAAGAAATACTTTTAAGAAACTCAAGAGCGCCTTGAAAAATGAGTCAAACATGATCAAGACGTTTTTGAATAATTTGATGATTTATCTTACATGTTGCGAAATAAACTAAATATTTGTTGTAAGTTTGCAAAGTGATTGTATTGTACGACAACTGTCTTTATCACAAATTAAAAGTATTAATAGACATGATACATGCATGAATAGTACTTTAAAATAATCACTAATGATTATAATAATTATTTAAATTATTTTTTATTTTGTTTTTTTTTTCCAAAATAAGTAATAAAGGAACTTTAGCCCTATACCATTTTAATATTTTTGTATTTCTGGTCTCCCTATATATCAAAGACAAAAATATTCGATGTTTGTGAGAAATACATTTTTTTTCGAAAAGCTAAAAATAAAAAAGCTTCTTCTCTTGTTAACTTAATAGGCGGATATAATGTATAATTTATCTAAGAATAACTTATCTAAGCTCCCAAAAATTCAGATGTAGGCAACGTCTTGGAAACTTACATAATTTTCATATTCTGTGAGCATAAAATGTGGTTTTAAATATAGGAATATGTGGCGATACGAACCTTGTAATGAAAAGAAAAGTTTAATTTACCAGATACCTATGGATACTTTTCTATCTACTTGTTTGGTTTAATAAACAACACTTGATAAATAAAACTGTTTGCAAGAAATATATGAGGGTAACAAGTTACATTAGTCATAAGTGAATGGACTTAATTTCAATACACCAAATTAAATGTTATTTCTTTCATTTTGTAGGTCTCGTCAACATATTTATTATCACTATTATAATAATAATATTACTCTATTCAGGGTGGATGAAATTAGTATCTTGCTAGATACAACTTATACAATTTATTGTACTGTTCGTTTGTGAGGTTTAGTCTAGCGTAAGCTTGTAAACCTTGGGCTCCATTTTACCGAATGCGTATAGAGGCTACTGAAGTTGAGTGAATCGATTCTTGCGGTCTTGTGCTAGTAAGAGAAGTATTCGCTTTACTGGTTATGGATGTTATTTACTGACTCTTAATACTGTTATTAGGTGATCATTGAAATGTAAACGTTATGGTATTGATATGTACTTTATGTTTTTACCTCGAACTTAGCATTGACTGTGATTATTTTACTTTATTAGGGTTAAATTTAAACGGAAATCAACATATTTGCAATAGGGACCTCTTTTATATACTTTTCCACTCCTCACACTACGGCATGGACTGCTCTGTAGCGAAACAAGTGTAGTAGTGTTCAGTTTTCTAAATCAAAATTTAAAATTGGTCTTAAACGTATGCTAGAAATATTGAGTATTTTGGGTGATATTTTATAGTTCTACGTAATGTCACCTGATTTATAATTTACACGATTCACGTACTGTGGCGCGTGATGTGATGCACAATTTCTATCTTTTAGCCTTTATGTATCCAGAATTAGACACATATCTCCTTGTTGGACCGCCACTTGTTTCTTTTCTGCGCTTGAATTAACCGGTTTAATTATCTAGTCCTGTAGTCATCAAACCACCTTGTTTTTGGTCTTCCTTGATTTTTCTTTCCCAATATGGTCTCTATTTAATAATTTTTGTACTACATCTGTTATCTTTTTGTCTTGTTACATGGCTGATAAATTTCCAGTTTAGTTTTATTATTCTTTCTATTATGTCCAGTCGTTACATTTTATACTCGAACCGATATAGCTAATTCCACCACCGTTCTTTGTATTATATTATCGTCTTCATTAGTGTCCAAAGTTGGGCTCGGTATGTAGGTATGGGGGCTAATTTTTCACAAAACAGTCCTTCTATTTTTCACAAAACAGTCTTCTTCTATATATATGTATATATATATATATATATATATATATATATATATATATATATATATATATATACATATATATATATATATATATATATATATATATATATATATATATGTATATATGATGCCTATTACCTTGGACTTATTTATTTTAATTTTCAAGCCAATATCTTTTAAATTTTTTATCCCATTCCAGGATCATTTTAATCGACCTGACGCCACTCATTCCCCACTCTTTGAGTACGTGACTCCTTCTGTAACAAAGAATTGAATTTTCTATGGATCAGGCAAAACATCATTTATAAGAATACTCAGTTATTGGTGTATGCTCCAAAACGTTTCAAGTAATTCTTAACACGATCAAGACCCGAGGCTTTCCAGTTATGAAGTTCCTTGACGATGCTAGTGATTTCCTCCATGGTGAAGGGCTCGAATTAATTTAACTGTAATTCCGACAGACTTAGTGTTTTTAATTACTCCAATTAGTGTTGATGGTGCAGTGGATGGTTGTGGTTAGTTGACTTCTCCAGAACTCTTCTACTTCTTCCTTATTTGAATGTTCATTATCTGCCATGTTTAGTAATAGTTTAACTTCCAATAAAAAGTCTTTTTTGATTGCTCAAAAAAGGCATTGTCTCGTTTTCTGTCGTTGCTGGCTTTATTTCATTTTAGTGTATCGATACATTGATCGACAGTGTTATTTATTAGGTCATGTTGCGAGTAGTATTGGACCTGATTTAATATTTCTTGTACTCGTCTCTGCTTTTTCTAGATCTAACACCTCTAATTTAGTCTGTCAGCTGCCTTATGTCTAAGTCTTTTCTCCCATTGTGAGATCCTAGGTTATGAGCTTGAGTAGTATTTTTTACTTTCTCGTAGTTATCTTAACTTCCATAGTTCGAGCTGCTACAGTTGTGGCGAAGTAGATCAACATATGTATATGTTCTAGCGTGCGAGCCAGTGAAAAAATCTATATTGCAACCATAACATGCTAAATACTAACTTAAGGAAAAAGGTTTGTGATGCTTTAATTCTGAGTCATGTAAATTTTGCACATCTCGTATATTTAGATGTAAGTAATAGGATACAAAAAGTTTAGAACTTTTGAGCAAGATTTAATAATTGAATTTGTAGGCAAGACTATATTTCTCCTTGGTAAGCACAATCAGAGTGGTCGAGCATACCTTATTCACAAGATTTCTTTGTTATATAACTGGTAATATCTACAATTACGAACACCTTGTTATTCAAAAGAGTTTGTTGTCCAGCTTTAAGGAAGTATATCGAAGGTACATACTACATATACAAAACGTTTATATATTAAAACTATTTGATTTTAAATATTATATGCTGGTTGTTAAATTTCTTTGTCATGTTATGTTTCTAATCATTTTTCCAAAAATTTAAATTACATCAGTTAACATATTATATCGATATTAGTTTGGTTATTTATGAGTTTATATATTCAGTTAGGTCGAACAGTAATCTACTAAACCTGATCGAGTTTAAAATGAAGAAAATTATTATTATTATATTTTTTAGTTTGTTTGAGGGAATTGCAGAGCTTGTTACGTATAGATAACTAGACTTAATTATCTCTAAAAACAAATAAGAAAAATTTAAAAAACACTGAAGTTTAACATCCGTTATATTAAAAAATAAGTTTTATAGGACATAAATTTAAATGAATTATTAGCACTTATTTTGACATACTTTGTATATGAATTCATTACTCTTTCACCAAAAGTTTCTGATCACAAGATAAGTTTTTACATTTCATAATGTAAAGTTATGTTTATCAACACCGATTTTATTATAATATAATTATTTGTATTTAACATTTTATCTCTTGATTCTTTTCCATATACATTTCTATGAAAATATATTTCATTTAATGACCGGTACAGCTAACTATCATACCTTGAAAGTCATAGTTTTTATACTATCATAAAATACCTTATTATTAGGATGAACGTCACGTTGCATACGATACGTTAAACCATAAAATCGTATTTTAAATAGATTCTTTTTTACTTTGGAATTAAACGATAATTACTGCGATTAGATAAATTAAGAAGGTTTTGAAGTATCCAAATTTCCTTTCGTAACAGAAGCTATGACAATACAACATGTGGGACTGAACCTTATCCTGATGGAAAAACATACCTATTAACTTTTTATGATTTTTTTTTTATTGGGACCCTCAATTTCGGTACATGTTAGGCATATAAAGACTCGTTGTTTTGCGCCCTTTTTTTTAAATTATCAATAAAAATAACCCCTGAAAAAACAAAAAATTTCTGCGATTTAAATTTTTCTGGAGGTGGAGGAATATGATGCTTCCTTTGGCTATTAGTTTTAGAATCATAACGATGGTTATAGGTTTTATATCTAGTTATTAATTTTTGAGGAAGTCTTGTCTGCAATCTCTAAACCGAACTATAAGAAGAAGCTTTGAATTTACATACAAGTTCGCATTTGGGATATCGTTAATATGCGAGCTACCCATTTTACGGCCAAATTTTTTGATCATTAAGATTCTCACTGTTAGTTTCTGTCTTGCACAGTAAGATTATGTATTGTAGCAGTATTTTTTTGAGTTTTAACAGTTACACCTCACTTAAATCCCTAGTTTCTTTGTTACAACAACAGCATAGTCATCCAACATGGTCACACTTTTTTTCGAAAAATACTTTATTACTGTTTTACTTATATAAAGCACTCATCAATTTACGAGTCTGCCCATCGAGCAAAAAACTTACTGAGAATTTTTAAACTTAAACATAATATTTTAGCCTATGAATTCAATGAAGAGATTTTAATACCTAATGTTAGAAGTAAATCCGGTGTGTAGCATACTACGTTTATTGTGCTATTTAAAATAGGCTTTATCATCACATTAAACTATTGTTTTCACTTTTTTTACCATATCATAACATAACGTTATCTTTATAATGCTGATAATTATTGTTACTTAGCTTTTTAATATTCCTTGTATAAATTTATTATTTCAAGAATCATCTTTAGATAATAAATAACGTTAATTAGATAATTTTAGTGCAAATCACTGTGTAACTTAATCCATTTTTAAACTATAATTGAATCAATTAAAATTTAAAGAAGATTTTTTTGCAACAATGTTTGTTTATATATCAACAAATATTTACTATTATATTAATAGTTTATATTATGTGCTAACACAGGGATCCCCTATTTTACGTTAATATTAGTTAAATACAGAGTGTCCCAAAATGATAATATCAAATTTTAAGGGATGATTCAATATATGAAATACACTTTATATGAACATGTTTTTGCAAATTACTGCTATTGGGGGGTCCCTTTCAAAAATAACACGGGCACCATATTGCAATTAGTGGCATGGACACAAATGGTTGGTTAGTTATTTATGCTTATATTTTCTTTCGCCGAGTGTCTTTGCTATTTTTTTAAATAAATTAAGGTTTTTTGAATGTTTAAACGTAAAAAAGGTCCTCAGAAAATGTTTTGGAATAATAATTTAATTGATAATAATCTCAAAGAATCAGTTGTCTATTTCTGGAATCTACAGGTGAACTTAAGGATGTATATATAGCTTGGAATAACTTTTAAGGGATATTTTTATTATATATCCTGTTTACTGAATGCATGCACTGCCGTAGTTCTTTTAAGTACGTTTATCACCAGAGCGGTTGTCTATACGAGGTAACGATATATAAATACGACTACAATCACTCGTGAACTTTGCCCCGCAAACCGCATCTAAAAAGTTTCTCGAGTAGAAGAGTATGGTCAACAAAGTCGAAAGCCTTGCTGAGATCCATGCAATTATTTTTATTTTTTAAATTTTTATATATATTATTTACTGCTTCGAGAAAACCGCTCGCTTATAAAAGCCTGCACAGAATCGTGATTTGATCTAGAAACAGCTTGTCCGAGAAAATGTGTCTAATTGTGATAAGTTTAAACATCGTTTTTAGGCAGATTCGACATTAGCTAAAAGATATTATTTTAAAAGCCTAAAGAACATTTTTTAACTGGAAAAATGGTCAAGTATATATAGATTATTTAAAGAATACGAAACATATATTGGGTGGAAAAAAATACCATATCTTTGTTTCCACGTCACTGGCTGCAAGATAGGTCACTTGATATTTTTAAAAAGTAACGTCCAATAATACTAAATTATGTCTAATAGTTCATTTTTATATTCTAAGTCGATTCTAATAAATTAAATAAAAAACACTTTGTTGACATTGTTTTTGACAACCTGGAGTACCCTATGGAAGCATTTGCAGACTTATGTTATCATTTTTTTAAAATTTGTCACCATTGTTTTCAGATACTCTGTATAACAAGACTCCCGTGAATATGGATTCTTTTCAAAAAAGGGCATACTATATTAAGTATTATATTGTATTAAACTGAGTATGACAAATGAATATTAAGTATTACTTTAAAATTTTAATAAAAATTTGAAAGTAGAAAATGATATAATAAATAGATTTTTGGTGGTTCTTGTAGAGCAATTAACATGTATATGCAATCCAATCCTTAGATGTTAGTGTCACTGTAAGGCGGATAATAAATGCAACCGATGCTTACAGAAGCGTTTAAAAGCGCTAAAATAAGTCTGAGGGATGGCTGTTTGCTACTTGTAAGACAAGGTAGGAAAGTATCCCTTTTAAACAATAAAACGTCTAAAGTGGACAAAAATAAATATTTTTATGCCAAAATTGACAAAAACATCTAAAGTTTCATTGACTTACTTACTTACGTAATCCTATTCCTGTCTACTTTTCACTGTAAAGCATGAGTGAAGTCAAGTTTATACGGATTTTGAAGACAAGTTCCAAAAGGTTAAATTACAAATAAAGGGAAAATAAATGGTATTAAATATTATATGTATACCTTAACACGACTGATCCATAGTTTTCACCCGGTGCCGTCAACATTGATACGTCTGTCTTCACAATCTTCTCTTCAGTTGTTAAACTTGAAGATAAAAGGCCTGCGAGATTTTCAATGGTTTTCATCTTGCTAATTGTGCTACTTTATCGCACTATTGTGCAAAATCTGATATTTATACTCTTAGTAGTATAGGTATTTGAAGATTGGTATAACGTCAATTTTTCTATTTGGATAAAGCAACTTGTAATCAAAGGTGATTCGCCGATAAAAGGGTAAAATAATTTTGTGCGTTTCAATTTTATCTTAAAATTTGTCATTAAATACTATTTAAGTGTTTACTGTTTGTATAGCATCAGCAGATAATTTCATCGCAGTCGCATTCTTAAAGAGATACTTTCATACTGATGCTTCTGGTTGCAAGTCATAATCATTATATTAATTTAAATTAAAACTATTAGACTTTATGGGTCCATATATGAAAAATTTTTTGACCATCAACAAAAATTTCAAATTAATGCTTTAAAGTATTAGGCTGACGTAAATTGTTGCTGTTCAAATAAGCATAACTCGTGGAACCTTTTTTGCAATATATTTTTATAGCAATGGAACAGGGGGAAGAGAAAAATTTCATGTAGTTGGTTGTAACATCTTTTAATTAACAAAATAGTTACCAATTGGTTACTCCCTGAAAATATGGTTTGCTGTATTTCATTGCTATGCACCGTAGCTACTTACTTGATATGCAAGAGGAAAAATAAAAACAAATTCATACATTTACTAAATCCACTAATGACACACAAGGGTGTAAAATGCTATTTCAAGCAAAGATTAGTGATTTGTCAAACATTTTGATAAGAAGCATTTCAAATACAACAATATATATATATATATATATATATATATATATATATATATATATATTCCTATTCTTTAAATTAATTATATATACGTGACCATTTTCTCAGTTAAAAAATGTTCTTTAGGCATTTAAAATAATATCTTTTAGTTCATGTCAAGTCTGGACCTGCCTAAAAAAGATGTTTAAACTTATCACAATATATACATATATATATATATATATATATATATATATATATATATATATATATATATATATATATATATATATATATATATATGTACATAGGAAAAACAAAAGCGAATTAGTTCATATCTAAATTTGAAACAATTGTATCAATTATCATATTTGAGATATTGCGAATAATTAAGGCGGCTCATTGTATTACGTGAATACTCTAGAAAATTATTATAAAATGCCAGGTACATAAATTCTATCATTTTTTGATAATGTTTCATCAACTACCTTCTTATTTGATTAGGTATTTATTAGAAAATCCTTAGACGCAATAAAGAATTGTGCTGCAGGTGCTTGAATATGTGCTGTCTCACGACTAAATGCGTTCGCGTGGTCTTAAAAATGCTAACCAATAGCACTTTGAATACGTATTCAAAGCAGTATATTTTTTACAAAAGTAGGGGAAAACGGAGAACTTGGTTGATAGTTTTTACAGAAGAAAAGGTTCTTAGATATTTAAAAACCGGTGATGACTTTTACCAAGATTATTAAAATAAATCATCCAAAAAATAAAAATCGCCTTTAAACTAGAAATACTTTCTATTGAACCCATTTTTTAAGATATCATTTAAGTGTGTTGGTAGGGAATGTTTAGGGATCTCGAAAAGTTTTGGAAAATTATATCTCTAGTTTTATAGCGATCATGTTTTTGGGATATTTTAAAAAAAGGAAAAGAGTATTGTGAGTCATGATCACAAAATAATTACATTATTTTACGAGTCTCCCCTGTTTTCAACATTCATCGCTGAAATGATCGCCTAACATACAAATATCCGGATAAAAATAAAAATATGAAAACTAACAAAGTTATTACCATAAAAGGTAATTATTTATTTTTATCATACTTCTTTGAAAATTGTGTGCAAAACCAACAGTTCGAAGTTACATTAAAATACATTTCGAATAAAATCTCATTTTTCTGAAAAAAATTAAAAAACT
This sequence comes from Diaprepes abbreviatus, assembly GCA_034092305.1. NCBI lineage: Eukaryota > Metazoa > Arthropoda > Insecta > Coleoptera > Curculionidae > Diaprepes > Diaprepes abbreviatus. The sequence continues at coordinate 24,180,705 of JASJET010000121.1, forward strand.
ATCAATTATATCATTAAGAATATCAAAAAATAATTGAGTTGTACTTAGGCATATCAAAATTATTTAATAATTAACTCTTTCAGTCACAGACGACAATATAGTGATGTCTCTATTTATTTTTTTTATAATTTTTTTGTAATCCGTGCATCCCATAGTTTTCTGCATTTTCAGCTAATTAAGGATTTCAACATTAAAATGATCTTTATATTTCGTAAATTTATAAGTTATAATTTGAATTTGTTGGCAGTGAAATTTAATAACTAACATACACTAAGAACTTTTGGTATTTATATTTTGAAAAATGAAGTTCATTAGAGTTACAAAATTCAATATGGCGGATCCAATACGGCGATTAAAAAAAGTGACAAATTTTTCATTCTACCAGCCTTTGTCCTTTCAAACAATTAATTTTTTATACGTTCAAATAATTCAATACATTATTTGATAAACAAAATTCAGTATACGGTATGAAAAAGTGAAAATTCTTATTCTATCAATTCTTTAGTTAATTCAATTATAAGAAAATATTTGATTCACAAAATTTAATACGGCTTATGCAAATTAGCGACCAAAAATATGAAAAATGAAAATGTTCTGGTTTCACCAGCTATTATTACACTATATTATTAATTTTTTTCATTGTAAATTAGTTTTTTTGGCTAGAATATTCATAACATATAACTTGATGCACGAATTTCAGATGAGTCGATCCACTATAACAACCGCATAAGTGATTTTTTTTTTCAAATTACCCGCCAATTTATTTATTTTTCATATTGTTGATTATTTTTGAGGCTATAAAATTCAGTTCTCGATTTCCCATATGGTGAATTCAAAATGAGAACTAAGAGTATGAAAATATATCTTTCTTATTGTGTTTTGCATCAAGCAGCTTTCTTTGAATTATTGTGAAACATGGCTGCTATAAAGAATTTGAAAAGATGTATGATAAAGTATTTTGCGAACAGTACCGAAAATGCTCCAAAAAAACTTTAATATCCCTTCCTAAATGGGATCTTCACTCTAAAAAAAGGGTCCAGTGGGAAGAAGCCTAAAAATTAATCCTTTTATCATAAAGTTCTTCTAATACTGTGTATCAGGACGACTTTAATGTAAGTATTATTCAAAAATTAAGAATATTTGTAGAATGTAAAGACTGTAAAAAGAATCATCTTACTCCGAGAAACTTGTCATAAAACTTTACGCTTACATAATAAATAATAATGTAGTGTTATTAATCTATATTTTATAATGAACATAACGTTTAGGCATTTCTTGAAAGTAAATAAGCAATACAAGGAAGCTTTTTGAGAATTGAAATAAAAATTTTTAAAATTTTTATTATTGCGAGTTAAAATTATTTATTTGGTTTTAAATTTCACATTCAAGATGACACAGTAAATTGGATAAAGTTTAAAATCATGAAGCATAGAACATTATTTACTATTTTTTAAAGTTGAAAGTCACTTATGAAGCGACATTTGCATTTAACACAAAATATATTGTAACACTTACTTACATAATCAGTTCAATGTGTTCCTGGATGTATTACCAAAATGAAAAGATTATAATTATGGAAAGTTTTTCTTAGAGGGAATTGACTTAAAATAAAATTTATTTCCAATTCTTATATAAAAGGACGTCAAAAGTAAAAAATAAGTAAAAATACGGTAAAACATTTTGAGTAAAAGTCGTCGATTATAGCGTTAATAAAAATATTTATATTTATGTATTATTTCTACCCAGTTACCCAAAAAATTTACTAGTGACAATTATAAACACCTATTTTAAAAAAATTTTGGGTTCTTTTTCAATAAGAGTTAAATTTAATTCAATGTACAATATTTGAAGTATATTCACAAATAAAACCTATCTCTTTCATATATTTTCCGTTCAGCATTCAGCAATTAAATTTCAATTTTTTGGAACAAGAAATTCTACAACATATTTTTGATAGTTCAATGTCAAAATAAACCATCTATAAGAAGTTTTTATAAATTTATATATAGGAAAAATGGAACTTAGACATTTCAGAAAAAGTGAAACAATAATGAGGGACTTTCAAAAATAAAATTTCTGATATACTGTAGTAACTTAAATTTAATTAAAATATACTTGTAAAAAATTTCATTTTGAACTATTGAGAAAAACAAAGATTTTCAATTAAAATATTAAAAGAAATATGATAAGAACGTACAAAGTAAAATAATGCTCAGAATTGTGTGGATATTATTTTTATTAATTTTAATTTTACTATGCTTAAATTTTGTGCTAGTTTAGTGACTTTCTGTTGCAAGCAAAGCTGGGTGGTATTTGATTGCAGAATAATTTAGAATTTATTCTGTGGTTCTCGTATTGAAAAAAGTTTGGATGTAGTGAATTAGACCATAGTAAGCAATTTTAAACGCTTAAATGCCATGTATTAGACGACTAAATAAAAAATATTATCTGATTCTTATATTACATTTTTGAAGACCGGTTCAACGGTCTCCACGCAAATATTCCCTTTTCTTTATTTACAGGCACTACAGCGAGATATAAAATTTTAATTTGTTCGTATCGTTTTATATTAAACTATCTTACGCGTGCAAAATAAGATATTCCACAATAGATCATGCTATACAGTCGTAACACGTATTGTTAACAAAAGCCCGCTCGAACGTGTTTAAACTTTCCAAAGCATTATAGTTATAGGGTAGTGGTATAGGTAAAAAGATTTTACGTTTAAATGTTTAAACAGTTTTAAATGCTTTTTGGAAATATAAAACCAGTTAAGTATAGAGCTCCACATAGAGCATAAGTGGGTGATGAAATTTCTAGAAAATATTTCAGTATATTTTTATTTTTAACTAGCTATATCAGTTTTCATCAGTAATTAATCTGCTTCTCCACACTCCAGACTTTTAATTTAAGGAAAATTGATTTCGGAATATAGTCTTATAATTACGGGAGGTTTTTAGCCAGACATAAAAAATATTAGATTAAGTTATTACACAAAAAAATTAGGGCAGATTCCAAATTAAAAGGGATATTTCACGATAAAATATTTATAATGAAATTACTTTACATGTTATTGTTGAAACGCCCATACTAAATCATTTAAAATATAATATGACATCCATAAGAAAAATAAAAGTTGACCATAATTCTAAAAATCCGAAACGTTTTATATAAAATTAGAAAAGGTAGGCGTATTTTACTCGAAAACTTGTTCTAAAGATGATTTTACAGATTTTGAAAATTTTCAAAAATGATGAAACTTTTTGATTACACAACCTTTCACTTTTTTTCAAAATATCTAAAAACAGAATCAAGCTGCGAATGTTATTTAATCACTAGCATAATTATCCAAAATTTTTCCCATTTAACCGTCTTTCTACGTAATACAGTAACAGAGATCCAATACATTACTTATCAATTTCGAACACACTGTTTATAAAAATGGTCAATATTATTATGGCGTCACAAAAGTGATAATATAAATAAAAAAAAGGCAAAAGTTTATTCTTTGAGAAAATAATGATTTGTTCAAGTTATTTTTATGTATTTGACCTTCTATTTGTAATAATGTGTATTTTGTCACTAGAAGAAATATAATTTAATGGTTTTTTGCAGGTTTTTGCAATACTTACTTCAATAACTCCTTTGTAGAAAGAATCCAAAAACGAAAAAAAAAAAAAACAGAAATTCAGTGGTATTGCAATATGGCGGACGGTGATGGTGTTTTGCAAGAGACAGACAATAAAAAGTTCCAATATTGTAGAACGAATGTTGAAAAAAGTGGCGTAAGGTGTACTAATTGTGCGTTGTGTTACCACCATTCGTGTGTCCTAAGAATAACGTGGTTGCAAGTTACTAGTGGCAGCAAAAACTTGATAAATTGTGCAGCATGTGCAAAAAAATTGCGGTAAGAAGAAATACAAGGAATCATCGAAGAAAAAATAGAGAAATTGATTTATTGAAAGAGCGAATTGCGATAATGCAGGACGTTTTTAGCAAATCGTTATGCAAAAAACTAGAAAAAATGGAGATCACAATCCTAGACAGAATCGTAGCACTAGAAAAAAAGGTAAACATAAACAATAAACATTCAGAATCAGAATCAAAACAAACAGTTGTGCTTACAGGTCGATCGGGCGGACATTTGGACGAGATGCTCCGAACACAAACATCGAGGCGTTGTACACCCGGTGTGAAAGAGTCCGCTGAAATCCCAAAAACTATAAACCCACAAGGTCAAAGAAAGGATGGAAATGAGATCGATATCGACACCTCGCCTTTGTGGCCAATACCAATGGCACCAACACTAAATGGAGCTACAAGAAAAGCGGTACTTCATAGAACCCACGATTCTCTTGGAATGGATGGTGAAAATTCAAATGATTGGCATCTAGTTACTCACAGAAGATTAAGGAGGCGGAATTTAGAAGAAATTAGTAGACCCAACCCCCTGAAGTGTGTAAACCAAGAACGTGTCCATTAAAAGTTGCACAAATGTTAATGAATTCCTTAAATCCTGTAAGTTGCGCAATGACTGCAAATGTGAGAAACTAAAAACACGAAGAGAAAAGTACTGCAGCTCATTGAAGCTGACGGTTCCCTAAGCGAAAAGAGCAAGCTACTTGTGTTCAGAATTATGGCTCAATGGAGTTAGCATGAACCATTTTCTGAATCTACAGAGCCAAGGGAGGGTGAGACCAGTAAAATCCCTACTTTAGTTACCAATGATAATGAAGTAACTTTGAGCATTGTACATGTCAATGTTCAATCTCTAAGGAAGAAAACTAATGTGCTTGAAGCATTCATTATTGACAAGAAGGTTGACATGATTTGCATCACAGAGCATTGGATGACTGAAGATGAACTAAAGGCAATGTATCTTAAAGGGTTCAAACTAGCGGCTTTTTCTACTAGGGTAAAACAAGGAGGAGGTACTTGTATTTTTGTTAGAAGTGAAATAGATTTTTAAGGTGATAAATTTTAACGTAATCAGTGTTGAGCAATGTATAGAGTTTTGTGGATTGTTTTTGAGTGATTTTAATTTTAAAAATGGTAGTTGTGTACCTCAGCCCTTCCGGTAGTTTTGGCAACTTTTTGGCCTGTATGGGGGGGATTTTCGAATCGTTAGATATCCGAAAGCAAATTGCTCTTGCGAGTGATTTTAATGTAAATTTTCTTACAGACAATACAAACAAATCCAGTCTACAGGATTTGTTGGGGGGGGGGGGGGGTTTCATCTGAGTCAAACAATTTTTGAACCAACTCGGGGGGTAAATTGCCTCGATAACATCTTCTTGGATATAGATCTCAGACTCTTATCTTCGGCTGTTCGAAAGTTTGGCATTTTTGATTATAGAGCCAGTTAATGAGCTTTGGGGTAAGCAAAAATTTCAGAAAAAAAAGTCGATTTCCTGGAAGGGAATAATTGCTTTACAGAATGTTAATTTGGTTTCCGAAAGGGCAAGAACACTGTGCTGTGTATATTGGATCTTGTATCCTACATACTGGAATCATTCCACCGAATTCAATATAGCTAATTCCTTCTCGGCGATCTTAGTAAAGTTTTTGACTGTGTAGACCTCCTGCAAAAATTTGCAAAATACAACTTTTCTTTTAACAACATTAACCATGTTAGATCTTATCTAAAAGACAGAGTCCCAATCGTGCGGGTTGGTGAGGTGTTCTCAGAGGAAAGCGTTTTAAATATAGGGGTTCCCCAGGGCTCGGTATTGGGACCAGTATTGTTTCTGTTGTACATAAATGATCTACCCAAGATGGATTCTGGGGCGAAATATATACTTTTCGTCGATGACACTACAATATCCTGTACGGCTGGTACTGCGGGGGAGGTGCTTGAGGCTACTGTGGAGGCACAACAGAGAGCAGAGGACTGGTTTCCAGCAAATAGGCTTATCCTAAATAATAACAAAACCAACAGGATCATCTTTTCACTAAGAGATCGGAGAAATATGAATGAGGGATTGGATGAGAACGATATTAAGATTTTGGGAGTGAACTTGGACTCAAAACTACTTTGGAAACCTCACATCGAGCTATTATGCAAAAACTTAAATAAGTATCTTTTCCTTCTGCGAAATCTCTCTAACAATGTGTCTTGGGAGACATTGAAGATTGCGTATTTCTCTCTATTCCACTCTCACTTGTCATATTTTATTTTTGCATGGGGACACGCAGCAGACGCCAAGCGAGTCTTCAACGTAAGGCAGTGAGAGTTTTAACAGCTCTTGAGTTTAGAGATGACTATCGTGAGGCATTTAAAAATCTTAAAATCTTGACAGCTCCACCACAGTATATTTTTGAAATCCTCCGTTTTTAAAAAAATATTATGACCTATAAAACTCACCATGGCATTCAGACATATGAGACTAGACACAAACAAAACATTGTACCTACCTACTGGAGGTTAAAGAGGTGCCAAACTGGAGCAGGATACTGATAATAAAATGTTTCAATATATTACCGGAAGAAATTAATATATGGGTTTTATAGCATAGAAGAATTTTTGAATAACCACTTTGGCTAAACTACTTTCAGTCCACGATGTCTTGTGCCATGGTGTGTATATTTTATTAATGTTTTTATTTTGTAACTTGCATCTTGTATGCTTTCCTTTAACCATGTGATTTGTGTAATTTTAATCTTTAAACTGTATTTGTATTTTTAATCTATCTTAAAATGTATATCTTTATTTTTAATTTCTCTTTTTATATAGATTTTTATTATACTTATTTTATGCCACCTTTGACGTATGATACACTTTGTCAAGTATTTTATTTCAAAGGGAAAAAAAAGAAAACCTTGCTATTCATATTTATATTATTTTTATAATAACACTTTAAATCTAAGGATGGAGGGTACGAAAAATGTAAAGGGTCTTCGACATTTAGAACAAAAAAACTTTAAAATTAGTAGGATTAAAGCTGGTAGGATTCTAATAATGGGATAGATAATCAAATTTTTTAACTGGAAATAAAAAACGGAAACTTCGTATTTCTGATGAAAAATTTAACAAATTAATTAATTAAACTAACTATTTAATTCACATTTTTCTTAGGTGCAGTTTTTTTATTTATATAAGTTACTGCCTGGTTGTATTGCTCTAAGCAATAAAAATAAAGCTTGACAAGGGCCTTCTTTAAAAAGAATTTGTAAACATCTCCAGTTTTTTGCTTTAATAAAGTAGTAAAAAGCATTTTCGAGATCGTTTGTTTCGGTTCTGAAATTCAAAGTATTTGAAGTTCTTTTTATAAGGATCATTTCTGTTCTGAAACTTTTCTTGTAATTACTTTCTTTGTCTATCATTTCGAAATTATAACACATTAGTTGTTCAGTTTCTAAGAAAAAACCTTTGTATTATGAATCAGATATTGAAAAAGAATATTCCTTGTGTTACAAGCACGAAAATTTCAAGTGATGCTACCCTAATCAAAAATAATTTAAGTTCCACCTTCAAATTACCACACTAATCTGTTTTTCATTTAAAAATATATCATACAAAATCTTATAGCTTCGGTCGTTATTTAAATGTTAATCTATAATAGAATAAAGCTGCCAAAAGATGTAAAAATTTTAAGGTAGGGATTTTAAATACCGCTCTATTATTTCGAAAACACAATTGCACATGAGACCTAAGTCAACATTTGAACTTGGGGAATAACATATCAAGTTTTCATTAATTTTTCGATTATCCACGTTCAAAGCGTCGTAAATATCGAAGTTATAAACTAAAGTTTTTGCGCGAAGCCAGTAAAAAATTTGAGTCTGAAACATTTTTTTATGTGCCGTATTCTGTAAGAATACTTAGAGCAACAAACTGTGCTATGCGATTTTCCGCTGCATCGGAACATGTAACATCGAAATAGCTTTTTTTCCAGGAACTGAAAAATTTAGCAAAAAAATCAAATATTGTACGATCGATAGTAGCGATTTTTGACTCTAGAATATTATTTAGCGGCCTGGAAAAACTGATACGTCTTTTGAGAGAAATTCAATCCTTGTGCGGTCAACAGTACCAATTTACTGTGTTTATTAGCGATTTTTGACTTACTTACTCTGCGTCATATTGAATCTCCCATCTTGAATTCAACAAATTAACTATGCTAATTTCAATAGCAATATTCGTCAAATAGGAATATTTTAATACTGTATTTGAGTGCATCGACCTCAAAATAGTTTTTTTTTACAACTATCCCTTTCTCAATGTATAGTTTTTCGTTCACTTTTAGGGCCATTTTGAAAATTATGAAGTAGTTATTCGCTATTCGAAAGAGTGATTTCCTTCCTTTGAACCGTTAGTCATTTGTTTACTTCAATTTTGGACAGAGGTTGACGTAAGAGTCCCAATCTACCTCTCTATCCATCTATCTATTTATAAATCTATCTATCTATCTATCTATCCATATATATATATATATATATATATATATATATATATATATATATATATATATATATATATATATATATATATATATATATATATTGGATGTGTCCATTCACTTTATGGAAGATTTTGCGGAAAGATCTTGGTTTGCGTGCTTACAAAATCCAACTCGTGCAAGAATTGAAGCCACACGATCACCTAGCAAGGTGTAGATTCGGTGAATGGGCCCAAAACAAGATTGCAGTTGATCCCGATTTTCATAAGCGAATTTGGTTTAGCGATGAAGCTCACTTTTGTTTGAATGGATACGTCAATAAACAAAACTGCCGTATTTGGAGTGATGATAATCCTCATGTTGAGACATCATTACATCCAGAAAAACTGACTGTTTGGTGTGCTTTATGGGCCGGTGGAATCATTGGTCCGTACTTCTTTAAAAACGATGCTGGTCAGAACGTTACAGTCAATGGTGACCGCTATAGAGCCATGATTACTGACATTTTCGTTCATCATTTGAACAACCATGATGTGCAGGAGCTGTGTTTTCAACAAGACGGCGCAACATGTCACACAGCTCGTGCCACAATTGATTTATTGAAGGAAACGTTTGGTAACCGCATAGTTTCACGTTTCGGACCCGTGAATTGGCCTCCAAGATCGTGCGACTTAACGCCGCTAGACTATTTTCTGTGGGCATATGTGAATCTCTAGTCTACGCCGATAAGCGCGAAACGATTGATCACTTGGAGGACAACATTCGCCACATTATTGCCGATATACGGCCACAAATGTTGGAAAAAGTCATCGAAAATTGGACCTCCAGATTAGAATACGTACGAGCCAGCCATGGCGGCCATATGCCAGAAGTCATATTTAAATTATAATGCCAGAAGGTTATCTTTCGAATAAAGTAAATTTCATGTCAATTTAAAAAATTCATTTTTGTTTTATATATAAGGGCGTTTATTTACTGAATCTTCAGAAACTCAAAAGAGACATTCTTCTTGACAGCCTACTGCTTATCAAGGGTAACAGTTTTAAAAACACGTATCTTTATTAACAAAATAACAATCATCTTTTACTTCGTTGATAGTGATTTCTTGATTGGTGATGGAGTCTTGAACCACCCATACTCTACTTTATAATTTTGTAGTAACGCAGCAGTAAAAGCCAAATTTCATTTTATAATCTATAACAATTTAATTTCTTAATTTAGTTAATATTTATTAAATTATTTCAGCAAATTACTTCACTCTGTTCTCCCTTATAAAATCAGTGATGAAGAATTGTTGTACCCCAAGCAAATTTTGTATATTTGTTTTTGTATTTGTATTGTGTAATTTTTATATAATGTCAACGTTTTTGCCAGCAGTCACTGCAATGAGCCGATCCAACTCTGTTTCGTCCTATAGATCAAACTTTTACATCAAAATTGAAGAAAGCCATTATTGTGTCGTCCTTTTTTTCCCTCTTGGGCCGTTTTGAAGCCAGATGCACTATGGTCAGTGTAGGCTTATACTCTTGACTTACAGCCACTATGTTAACTTAGTCTCTTGAACTAGTTTGTACAAGTCCGCTAAGGAGCGAGTGTGTATTTAATTCGGTTTCAAGATTATTGACCCGAAGGTTTGTTGTTTTTTCCGATTCACTGACTCTCAGTCACATATGATGAGCTTTGCTGTATCCTCAGCTTGACCACATATCCTTTAGCTGAGGTCTCCGTTGTGCAGGTTCATTTTATTTACCGACTTTTAAAAGAAGGAGGTTCTCAATTCGTCGCGTATATATATATATATATATATATATATATATATATATATATATATATATATATATATTTTTTTTTTAAGTATGAACACCGGTTACTCTGGAACGGCGGCACCAATTTGAATGATATTTTTCACGTTATGTTCAAGAAGTTGCTGCGGTGGTCTCATATTTCTTTGGACGAAATTGGTAGAGTAAAAACCAAGATGGCGCTGATAATATGGCGGCCCAAAAAATCAATTTTGACCGATTCTCTCCAGAATTGGTATGGGGGAGTTTTTGGGGTGGCACATAACGAATCTAAAATTATTTTTAAAAAATTCGATATGCCGTATCCAATATGGCGGATAAAAAATTAATTTTGTCCGATTTTTTTCAATATTGATATGGGGGAGTTTTTGGGGTCACACAATACGAATCTGAAATTATTTAAGAAAAAAAATAAGTATGGTGGATCCAAGATGGCGGATTAAATATTCTACATCTCTCGATTTTGTCTAAAATCAATGTTGGGGGATTTTTGTTAGTGTTAATTTCGAATATAAATTGTTTTTTGATAAACTCACTCTGGCTGATTCAATATGGCATCCTAAAAATTTTATATTTTTCGATTTTCGCCAAAACTGAACACCCTCAAGAACCCCCTATGGTTCTTGAGGGTGTAATATATGAATTAAAAATTGTTATTTCAGGATTCAATATGGCGAATCCAATATAGCAGACTAAAAATAAAATTTCCTGATTTCATTCAAAATTGGTACTAGGGGGTTCTGAAGGGTTTAAATTTAGATTAGATTAAGACGTTAAAATAATTTTTTTGAAATTTAATATGGCGGATCCAATATGGTGGGTTGAAAATTTTACCTAATTCGCATTTTTTCAGATTTGGTATTAGGGGGTTTTCGAGGTCGTGTATGACGAAAATGAAGTTGATTTTATACAACTATTAGATTGATAAGATACAATATGAGGGACTAAAAATTTTACATTTTTCGATTTTGCCTAAAATTAATACTGCGGGGTTCTTGGGGCGTATACAAACTCAAAACGCAGCATAAAATATATCGGGCTAAGAAATTTACGTCACAAGTTCTTTAAATATCGATATTGGAAGGTTCTGGGGCCTATATTACTAATCTAAAATTAATATGAAATTTACGATAGTGGATTTACTATGACAGACTAAATATTTGTTTGATATGATTTTAGTGGTATTTTCAGAACTCTAAGAATCAAAGAATTTTTAGTGGTTCATTTGAGGATGATTTACAACTTTGAATAAAATTGATATTTTTTTGTCACCTTGGAGTTATTGCGAGGTAATCTCGATTAGTACTTAGTTCAAATAATTTATGGATATCATAATGAATTTAAAACTAAAAATCGAAAAATTGTTTTTAAATGAAATAAATAACTACTAATAGATACAAATTATGATAAGAAAACAATTACAAATAAAGTATTTTAAATCTGTTTATGCGAATCACATTTTGTCAGGTATTAGTTTGGCGCCGACTTCAAAAATTTCAATTTCATATAAAAATTTATAGTTATTTTTCACTTTTTAGCGCACTTTTAGAATTCGGTTCAATTTTTTTATAAAAATATAATTTGGATGAACTTTGACGGCCATATGTCCCATCATTATACCTATAACTACCCTTAATTGATTCCTACTCATTTGGAGTAGTTTCCTAATTTCGGGTTCCTAATAAAAATTCTGGTATGGTTCAATCTCTGTCTGGCTGTGAAGTTATTTTTGTACTCTTTTTTGATCCCTTGTTTGACAGCTTCTAGTGCCACACAACGTGGTACTCAAAAAGTCGGTTCAGGACTAATATATTGAGCTAGCTCTCGCTAGTTCATCAGATTTTTCATTTCCATGTATGTTCTCGTGTCGTTCTTATTGGTGGACAAGTTTATCCCGGTGTAGGTGCCATTTTTTCGAGGCATGGATCTTTGTCACCTATTGTTAGAATTATACAGATTATCATCCAGACATCACGACTCGTGTATTCCGATTTTTCAAAAAAAACTCTTGTAAAAAGTGTAAGTACAAGTCGAACTTAAAATATATACTGATATTAATATTATCGGTTGTAATTTAATCACGCGGTCTAGTAACACACTAATACGACAACATTTCTTCTAGTATGCATTTTTACACGCGCTTCTTTATTTGTAAAATAGGGTTAAAAAAATAATTATTTAAAAGAAAAATATGCAGAGATCCACATAATACCTGCCACATGACCGGAAAATAATTTTTTAAGCTGACACTGGACCCCTAAGTGAATTTAATCTTTAACCTTGATAATATAAATCGTCCGAAATGAAACAATTTGTCCAAGTCCTCCAAGATGCTGCCATATATAACATTCTTTTTTTATTTCCTGTTACTTTTTCACATCGGCTACTTGCCAAGAAAGCTATAAATTTTATCCGTATTTCCGTTTTGGTCATATTTGCTTAAATGTCTAGTCAATAAGTTAATAAAGCTGGATATATGAAGGAAAAAGGATTTTTGACAAGGCTTTTAGTTGTTATTCATTTAGGGATAACTGTAGGAAGTACAAATTATGTAGTTTTGTTGTGATCTGAGAGCTAATTAATTCTCTAAAAGGTATTTTGTCGACCGATTAATCTTAGTGAAGCTGTTTTTATAATCAAGATTAACAGAATTATTTTCAAAAGAGTGAGATTTAAAATTTAGTAAATTTTGCGTCGCTGTATATTAATAGTATTGGTTATGAGTTTATTCTAAAAACTAACACTGTGTTCTTAAAGTCAATCCAAAATTTCTATTGAATTTTTCTTTCCACGACTTGACAGTAATGTGTTCCAAGGATTACTCAATAAGACAACGGTGATGACAAATGGTTCTATTTTTGAATGATTGATCTTTTGCTTAACTTCTAGTAAATATAAAATATTTTAAGTAAGATAGATAAATATTTAAACGTGTCAGATATTCACTCAAATTCAATATAAATTAGTCGACATATCCATTACATAGAGTGGCATAAAAGTACCGGAACGGTCGAATAAAATTAAATACAAAAGTCTTAGAAAAACGAATGACACATCTTATTGTGATCTTGACTTTGACCTGAACCATGATCTTGGAGGTTATTGTATCTACTGATATAATACCGGGAAAAGATTTGTTGGAAGAATCATTGCACTCATTATGAATTTTCACTTACTGACAAATAACTTGAGTTATCGAGATTTTAGTAGTTAATAGCAAAAAACCTTGGCCATTGTGGCTTATTAGTAATCGATCCAACATTGGTCATAGTCGGTGATTAATGGTCAACTAAAGTACACGTCGGTCATTATTGGGCATCGGTTATTAGTTGTCAAGCAAGTAATTTTTACGTACAAAATCGTTTTCTCAATCGAAGCGTTTTTTGAACTCAAAGATATAGTATACCGTCACAATTTTCGATATTGATGCACATACACGGATACTTCAGAATTGAGTTAATTGTACAGGACTTTATCGCGATAGGGTATTTGAGTCTTTTTTTTGTTGATGGAAATTTGGATAGTCAACAATACTTGCAAACCCTCACAGATCATGTTGGATTGATAATGATATGGATAAATCCAAGGTCACTACTAAATAGCCATAGAACACTCTTTAACTTTAGTCTAAAACATTTTCCCAGAAAATTTACTTCGGGTAAGATATTCTTCTACTTTTCTGATGTTTGACCTTGATACGGCTTTCAAAGTTTAAAGTTTCAAGTTGCTCATGGTCATATCTGAAAGTAGAATCAGCTTTATAAAAATTACCCTTTGTTTTCAAGTTCTCGGCTGATTTTACATCAAGTCATGAAGAAACGATATTTGGCTTTCAAACGAATTTTAGATGCGATTTGATCCCAAATGTTATTTATACTACTGGATAGGAAATTTTCTCCGCTATTTTTGGAATAAAAGAGGTTTATATTAAAAAAAACTTGAACTTTAAGTGATCCTTGAGGGCATGGCCAAAGTTAAAGTCAAGATCACTATAATATGCATTGGTTTATTTTATAAAACGCCTGTACTAAAACTTTTCTGCATAACCTTTTGTTTTTGAGTTATTCGAGGGTTCTGTTACATCCATATGTCTAACAATCCAAATTTCCATAACAAAATTTTATAACCGACAACACTACAAAAAAGAGTTTAGTCAAATTTACAGCCAAATGAAGTAACTAGAATTGAAGCATTAATATATGACAGAAAATTTAGGTTATTAATATTTTTATTCAGAATAAGTTGATATTTCCCATCCCTTAACAAATAACCCTCCAAATCCTTCAAAAAAAAATAGTACATTTTATACAAGCTTTTTCTCGATATCTTTTTATTATTTTTCTGTAGAGAAATGTTACTTAGAGTTACATTAGACTTAATCAACAAAATATGTTTAATATTAAAAATCAATTTGATCTTAATGAAGACCACCATTCTATCATTTCTGTCACGTATAGCATTGTCATAAGACATGGAATAATCGTTAGTATTATATTGATAATCGTTACTTCTAGAAGTTGGAACTATCAAATCACAGAAATTCAAGTCATAGTCTCGCAAAAAAAAACCAAAAGCTCCTCAAAATTTCTAATATTTAGATGTAATATGTTCAGTAATTTATAGTTTATATCAGTTTTACTTCATTTTGTATGGTCACTAATACTCTCCTGGTGAATATTGTTCGCTAGTGATTCGAAATTTTGTAACATCATCAGCTCTTGCTGCTCAACAAACATTTCCATCACCATAAGTTATTTTGGAAAAAAGCTAAAATTTGCTAATATCGAGAAAAGTAGCATATCTCGATTAACTTTCATCGTTCAGACTTCTACATAAGCTCAGTTTTACGGATATAGCGTCAGCTATTTTTTGCATGAAGCAATGCATATAGCTAACTTCACTTGGAAAAAAATTATGGAGAAAAAATTAAAAGAAAAAAATTGCCCATTTTTACTTTTTTTTTTATTTTGTTTCGGGGTGTATTTTTTTGAAAATAAATTTTTTTGGACACTTTGCTTGAAAGTTTCATTACCTACAACTTTTCTACAGAATATATCTACGAAAAATGCTTAGTTTTCTAGTAAAACTCAAAAAACTGAAATCTACCTTAATCTCAACAACGCACCCCTTAATTTGATAGAAGTTTGTAATTTTCTTGTATTTGGTCATTTGAACGTTTGAAAGAATGAAAGCCTTTTAACGTTTTAGTTCCTTTTACCCCTCTTTTTTGAGATGTAGTCAGATAGGTACGTAAATATAAAAATGTTAGGGTCAAAAAATCTTCCAAAAATCATTAATTAGTTTCAACATTTGAACAACTTTTTTTCTGTAGTATATACATACAAGGGATCTTAACAGTAAGCAATTAAAGAACTTTATTAAATATATTAACTGACATAAATATTTCAGTCTGCTACAGTATATTTGTTTTTCTGAGTAGTTTTGTAGGGTTGTCGAGTAAAAAATTGATTGGGGGTTAGGACTATGAAGATCATATATACATATTTTTAATTTATTTTACTGGAAACTTTTTAGGATATTCCAGATTTACATATGTAAAAAATCCAGACGCAAGTAGAAATATGAAAAATTTAGTGGAAATCTTCAAAACAGAAAAATTAGAAGTTACATTTTGCAAGACGACTCGAATATACGCCAGTTTATAATAAAGTAGTATCTAACATATTTTCTAGTTATGGCAACCAGACTACTATATCAGTCACTTTCCACATTTGAAATCTATTACTTCCAACTTTTTCTTAGACCTGATTTGAACTAATCTAATTCCTTCTTGGAAAACAGAGGTAATATTTTGTTTTGCTCACATAAATAGAAATTTCTTTGCGTCTGTATTAAAAAGATTTCATAGAAACTTTTTTGAGATTAAGGCGATTTCTTAGAGGACGTCTAGACGTATTACAAATATCTGTATCTATAGAGTTAATAATTACCTTAAGATGATAAAGCCAAACTTGTAGGAATCACTTTTGCAATGTTCTAGAAAATGTTGGCCAGTTATATCCTAAAGGTAAATAGGGATTGAGAATTGTGTGATGTTGAACTGGATCGTGACTTTGATCTATGTACTGTTCTCGGTCAAACGAAACAAACCAGACAAAATGATTTTTTTTTTGGGAATTTTCCTACTGGTAATATTTTTTACTTCTAGAAATTGTTTTTTTTCTACATAAAGACCAAATTTAGTTTCTGGCTTGAGTTTGAAATGTTCACGAGTTTGCTCAGTATTGGCAAAACTGTTTTTTTTTTACCTTTAGTTTTCGTGGGTATTGTAGAGAAATTTTTAGTCATATTAATGAAAAAAGTTTAAAACTTAGACCGGATTTAGTTGCCCTGGAAGTGAGGTCTTCTAGTTGATCAGATTTATTTTACTTATAATATTTTCATAATTGGTGTTACATACGTCAATAAATAACAGCTTTTGCAAGAAGATTAAGGATAAAAACTTAGAGATGAAGTTTTGGAATCGGTAAAAGCACTGGTTGTCTCCTGAAAAATAAACAAAATTTTCTGTTTTTGATAATTCGGTAATATATATATATATATATATATATATATATATATATATATATATATATATATATACAAACGATTTTTTATTCTTGTATTTTTAAAATTAAAAACTTATTGTTATACTTTAGTTTAAACCTTCTACTGTCAATTTAGACTGGTTTTAAAGTTAAACCATGTATTAGAAACCCTACTCTCATGTAAAACTGCATCATTTCTGGATTACTGTAAGTATCCTAGATTTTTCTCCTTTCACTAGTTTGGATATTGGTAGAATACAATCTCAACTTTTTGGTTTCTCCAGTGTTTGTAAATTTTCATGCTAAATCTAATTACTCAGAGAGAACTTAAAATACTTGGAAAACAAAACAGGAATTAGAAGACTTAAGTATACATAAAAATTTTCAAAAACTCACTAAACTCAAATATGGTCCCCTTTTCCCTGTTCCAGTAAAACATTGCTTAATTTACATATAAAAACTATTACTGCTTTTTATACGATGATTCGTTTTATAAAGGAGGGATAATCGTATATAAAATCTCATAAAAAAATATATGTATATTCCACTGTTAGCACAACTAATGGAAAGAAAATGTGACTTGACAAAGGATGCCAACTCATTTTAAAAAAATTTAGAAATATATTTTGACATAGCATGGAAAATCTCTTCAACTATAAAAATAAGAAACTTTGAAACAAATAAACTGACTGGAATAATATTATAATATATACAAAATAATGTTTATCTATAATATCTTTTTTCTATTCTTTATTAAAAATATCTAAAAACTCTAAAAAAAGACGATAAAATTCGGTATATTATTTCACTCCAAACTATATTATTACAATACTATCAAATAGCTAAATATGTAAATTTTTCAGATCTATATTTCTCAAAATTTACTGCTCATAAAATTTATAATCAATATATAAATTACTTTTATCAATAAACTAAACCTGCTTCAAGAAATTACACTAAAAAGTAAAAAATAAATGACCTACTATTTAGTTAAAATTAATATTTCATTTAAACATAAAATTTCTATACGAAGGTGGCCGCTTATATTTCAGGAACTAGCAATACTGGCGTTGCTAGACATCAACTGACATATTTGTTTTAAAGTTTGACATTTTAGATGGCATACATGCTCGGAGGGTTGTGGCATACTAACGCTATTTGTATTGTTTATAGGAACTTCAAAATTTCATCTTTGGCAAAAAATGGAATTATCTCGTAAATATTTTCGTGGTATTATTTTGCACAACAAGAGTACATCGATGAGCTTAATTTTGTATATTTCTATAAAACATCTACAAAAACTATTATATATCATTAGTTTAGTCAATTTAATCGTGGCCATCGTTCGCTCACGGACAAGTCGCGTGAAGTTCATCCAAAATCGGTTGTAGTTGAAAGTAGAAAATATCGATGTTGTGTATGCACTGAAAATGCAGGATCATCATGTTATATACGTGAGGGTGGGGCATCTTTGGACATCAATTATATCAAAGTATATAATATATTGCATGAATATGGCCGCGAAGAAGCTACTTTTCAGGCATCATGGTTGCGAATTCAACAACATTCCACCACTTTAGATTTTGAGTTATAAAATATATGCACATAAGTTCAAAACCATTAAAACATAAAGATATTTTAAGGATATCAGGATTTATTTACAAAAAAAACACATGAAACTGTATTTATGGTAAGTCTTTTGTACACAACTTTTTTGGAAATGTCGACTTTCCTTTATATTCCCTACCGCTTTCTCTTATAACGAATCAAAAATAATCCCCCATCATTACTGGATTCCATCTGCCTTGATAGCGTTGCTCCATTGTTAATATAGCTTGGTGGAAATTTTCTCTTTGCCCGTCATTAACCACACCCAAATTTTCTGGGATAAAATTTATATGGGTGTGCAAGAAATGCATTTTAAGAAACATACGGCAGCCCATTGTGCAGTAGCTTTCAAATAGTTCTTCTACAAGTTTCTCGTAGTTTTCTACTTTTCTGTTAAAAACTCTGAAACACTTATTTTAAAAGAACTCCACGCAGTTAATTCAAAATCACCTAATTTTTGGTCAAACTGTTGATCTCTTAGTATGTTTCTAATTTGTGATCCAACAAATATCCCTTCTTTAAGTTTAGCGTCACTTGGTTTAGGAAAAATTTGTTTAACTTAATTTGAGCCGACACGTTGTTCTATTGTCTCAAAGACAAAGAAAACAGCAATGCGTCGGAAATCCAACCTGAAACTCTAATAATAGTTCTATGACTTTTAGGTCACCACATATTTACCACTTAGACGTATCATAGCTTGTTGCATTGAGAATAAATGAAATATTTTCGTATGCTTCCGTCATGTTTACTGCATGCGCAAGAAGGTTTTTTATTGCCTTTATGGAGCAGAACTGCTTTTAAATTTATTTTAGAAGAATCTGTAAATAAACGCCATTCGCCCGGGTTATGTGCAAATCTTAACATTTCCATAATACTATTTGGATTAACACAAACACATATTTTATCCTGCTGAGTAAAAAACGAAGATAGTTCCTAGTTATGGTTCCTAAATAATGTAACTATGGTTTCAGTTGATAGTAAATTTCATTGTTGCAATCTAGACCCTAGTACTTCAGCATACTCTTTGGACCAGTGAAGGTCCCGAACTAGGTCATTTAATTCAAGTTGTTGAACCAAAGATATTAAATAACGATAAAAGTTGTGTGGCAACAGAATTCTATGTAATGATCTCTTCGTGATTTCTGTTTGTAGAACCACGTGTCTTAATAATGTCATAGGATATGCCACACAATATCCCAGAATTGTATTTTCGATATTTTCATCATTGAGAATATATTTCTTTTTATGCATTTTTGCCCTGGTGCTAAAGCTTCGAAAATTTTCCAATATTCGCTTAACACTATTCCGTGACGATTTTTCTTTACTTGGATATCTATCAACAAATGTCTGGCATGTGCCTGATAAAATCTTGTTACATTCCTCATAGATAATAAACAAATTTAAATAATCTTTTTGCGTATAATTTAATCGCCCCGGCATGATTTTTGTTAATTATTGTCAAATGGCAAGAAATACTGACATTTCTTTGGTGCTTTATTGTTTTCTTTCGTCGCCTTTCGCTGTTCTGGCCTAATAACAAAACTTAGAAGCCGTATAGCGTTTTTATAATGCAAAAATGCTAAACTGCTAATATTTAAAAAACCACAGATTTTTCGAATAGATAACTTTATTCAAAGTCACCCCTACTTTTACTGCTAAATAACATGTTTAAAAATTGGCTTTTAACAATTTAAGTTAATATTTAATGCTAGTTTTTGTTCACCCTATATTTATTTATTATCAAAATATTAACATAGTGTACTAAAGTATATCTCTTTTAAGAAGAAAACCAATTAAATATTAAAGGTTTTCAAATAAGAAAAATTGATGATTTAAGCCTGCAAACGCTATTTTTCACATAAAATGAAAAATATGTCAAAAACAATTAGACCTAATTATAAGACATTATCCACGAAATATGTCTATACTTTTGCGTAGACTTTAAAAATAAAATAACATATAGGATATTCTATTTAAAATAAGCAAGATTGTATCAACTTCCGGTATAACCAGAAATGCCACCATCTTAAAAATATTTTAGCCGAATTGCCTCCATCGACTTTGGTAAACTGTCATATTTTAAAAATTTTCCTTTTTCTATTTTCCGTGAAATCGATCGCGGCATTCTGGAACACACTGTATATGTATATAGGTCTGGAAGTAAACAGCAGTCGATTGTATTAGTATTCTATGATAAGACAAAACCAGTAAAAAGTTGAGATGATGGTTCACTTCGGTGGCCAGGCCTTTCTACGTCTGCCGTGTTAGGTTAGTAACGGCTTGGAAAGAACAAGTAACAGTGCTTCAGAATCTCCTTTAAATTATAAGTTCATTTACTAAGTGGTTTCCGTTACCAATACGAATTTAATCCAAATCATTACATCACATTAATAAGAGTTGCTCACGCGTGAAACACTTTGAAATAAATGTTCGCTTTTTTTTCCGAAAAATTGGCCTTTAGAGAAACGTATAATGGTTCTACACAGCCATTTATTTGCGAGAAGTCTTCGGCGAATTGAGGAAAACAAACTGGAGATGGTGGGAGGTTTACACGTCGACTCAAATAAGTAACTATTTGAGTACTCAACTTGGGGAATTGATGAGTCATGCGAAGTAGAGCCTTTATTTGGCATGCAATGATTTTTTTCTCGCAAATGAAGAAAAAACTGCATGGTCGTAGAATTTTCTGCGTCAAATAGGCGGTTAACGCGCTAAAATATCAATCTTTAATAATAAGTATTTGTTTTTGTTTATTTTCGAAATATAAATAGCAAGCCTCGTATACAAAGATACATATATAACTAAGAAACAAGAAACGGAACATCAATCAAAGCTATACAATATTGTACAAAAAATAACAATTAACCTAAAGTTAATTTAAAAACTACTACGAATCTCCAATTTCAAAAAAAGTGCTAAGTAAATGGCTAAAACTACAAAT
This sequence comes from Diaprepes abbreviatus, assembly GCA_034092305.1. Classification (NCBI taxonomy): domain Eukaryota; kingdom Metazoa; phylum Arthropoda; class Insecta; order Coleoptera; family Curculionidae; genus Diaprepes; species Diaprepes abbreviatus. Next base: position 24,202,003 of record JASJET010000121.1, read on the forward strand.
ATTAAGTCAATTGCAATATAAAACATTTCTCAATTTATTTTTACTGTTAATCTCATATATTGAGGTCAGTTTAGTTTTTAAAAAATGTTATGGGTTTCAACAGTCTTTTAAAATAGGTAATCGTAATAATAATGTTCCACGAATGCATGAGAGACCTTTAAAAGAAAGTGAAAGTAACAAGATCTTCAGTTGAAATAAGATGAAAAAAAAATTATTTAAAATGAGACTCAGCAACGAGCTAACAATGATAATAGTGTAACAATTATTTGGCAAAGAAGAATTAGAGAAACACACAAAGTCAACAACAAGCAAAAACAGAAAAATATTATTTATCTATTTCTTTAATGGAACTCTAAGGAAATGCTCAAAATGACCCTCCTTTTCAATATACAAAAATTGATTCTATGGAAAAAGTTGAAATGTACCCTTTCAACCATCTCTGCATCTAAACATAAAGTATTTACTGAATTTTGTATACCTGCCATAATTCTTCTTCAGTGTTTACAGGTCAACAGTATACCATTTGTTTAAAAGTTCCCCATAAAAGTAATCTGTAAGCCAATGCACAGTAGCATCATTCCTCAATGTGACAGTTGTTTTTACTTTTTTGTCTGTTTTGTTCAAATTTCAAATTTCGCAGAAAATTATATGTATCTCGCCATCTATTGACATCAATCTTAATTGGAGTAATGATTTTATAGGGAATAGTATCCTTTATCAATTTTCTTGTAGGTAAACTGATTATCTGTTTCTGCGGCAGTTTTTGGGTAAGTAATATTGAATTTTGGGAATACGTCGTGTGCAATATTTTCCTATTATTTAGGACCGTGGTCTCAAAATTTCTTGAATGGTGCCAGTATAAAAGTGTAATTTTGACATATTGCGAATTCAGCCATTTTCGTTGCAAATGGTCGAACCTGCAGTCATGTAAAGTCGTTAAAGAAAAAAATAATTAATCATCTGTAGTCTATTTTATTAGATTGTTCATTATAATTGTCGAGTTCAATAAATTAAATTATTCCCGCTTTATGCGCGTCCTAACCCCAAGAAAGTAATATGTTTCTTTTTATTTTAGGAGCCAGCTTTGCTCCATTTTCTTCAAGTTTTATCCCATTTTCTTGAAAGTTATCCCATTTTCTGCAAACTTTAACACATTTTCTGCAAGCTTTATCTCATCTTAAAGCCTAAGAACTTTCTCTTCAGGATTCACTTCTATCTTTTTCTTCAAGAAAGACTTTTAGGTTCCTTCTAACTTACAGTGGGCATTTGGTTTCCCCAATATTCATTTCACCATACTCACCGACAACTATATTTTATTTAATCTTCAATATCATCTACAACCTCCAAGCAAAAAAAAAATAAGTTTTGGATATTTTCTAGTATACATCACATGTGATAAAATTGAGGCGAACATCTGAGAATGTTCGCTTGTTAAATCCGGTCTAGTTGCCGTGAACGTTAGTTCTTCTATCTAGTCAGTTTTATGTTGCTTATGATATGATATTCTTACAATTTGTATTGTATTTGTCTTGGAATTGATTAAGGGAATAGTTGTTTTCCGAAAATAAATGAAACTGTCTATTTCCGCCTGTTAAATAATAGAAGAAAATTATTTTTTTATTCTTCTGTGTATAAGCTATAAGAATTAATTGAATTATTGTTGCACTTATCAATTTACACCCTATACTGTTAGCTTAGACTTAGCTTTTTTCCTTTATTTACGGAAAATGCCATGTAATTTGTTTTGTAAAATGTAGACTTTAAAAGTATCAACCAAGTTTTTTTTATTAAAACCGGATTTAGCATAATCTCTTGTTTTATTCCAAGATACTGCCGAAAAAAAATTGGAATTCAGATTATAAATATGAGCCCAGAAAAAAATTCCAGAGAGGAAGAAAATGTTTTAAAAGGCAGAACAGTGTAATTTGTGAAAATAGACATTCCAATTGTATTTTATTTTATACGCAATATTCTACAGGAAATTAGTTTTTGTTTTTGTAGATCAAAGGATAATTTCATTTTACTCTATCAATACTCGAAATAGATGGTATACATACAGATGCAGAACGTTTTGACATACGGAGCTACTTATGTTATTTACAGTAACTTAAATATGTTATCTTGGAAAAAAAATCGAATTAACTCGTAAACGTTTTCGTGCGTTTCTTGTTTTTTTATCTTTCGACGATGTTTACCTGAAGAAAAGTGCATCGATGAACTTAGTTCCTGATATAGCATTGAAGCGCCTTGCTAATTTAGTGACCTCAATTGTGGCCGCGCTTTGCTAACAGACGAGTCTGGTAAATATCGCCATAAATTGAATGAATTGATAATGCAAGATCGTCATGTGACATACTGTGATATTAAGGCATTTCTAGGTATTATTAACAGCACCGTATATATTCGGATGAAAATTCGTTCTTAAGAAGCTATGTTCGGGGTGGTTCCCGCATAAAACATTTATAATATCGTGACAGATGACGAGACTTAGATCTACGCATATGAGCCAGAAAATAAATGTAGTCGACCATATGGGTTTTGCATGATGAGCCAAAATGAACAAAAACTGCTTGCGCACGAAGTATTTCGAAACCAGTGGTTGTCTGTTCTTTCGGAAACACTAACTATGTCGCAACCGAAATTTTAGACAATCGTGGAATGGTTAATTCTAAATGATACACAACTATTTGTTTGTGGGAAATCTTGAGTGAATCGAGGAAAACAGATCGGCGACGATGAATCGTTCTCCACCACGACAATACGAGCTCCCACACATCAGCTCAATTAAATGACTTTTTGACTACTCTAAACTTGGACTTGATGGGTCATCCTCCGTACAGTCTTGATTTGGCAACTATGATTTCGTTTTGTTCTTCACATGAAAAACAAACTGTGTGCTCAATGATTTTTTATGCCAGAAGAGGCGCTTGATGCATTCTAAAACCATGTTTTGGGGAAACCTATATCACAGTGGCCAAAATGCTGCTCGAATTGATTCAAATGTATGAAAAGGTGTATTAATCATAGAAGAGAATATTTTGTAAAACAATAAAACTATTTTAGATCATAAATATTTGCTTTTGTTTCTTATTTCCGAAATATTGTATAGAATATGCACATGTTAAGCTTGAAACACTTATGTAGTAAGACTACATTTTTGGTCTTTTAGTTATTTACTTAAAGTGCTTGAGATAGTACTGCACTATTTCTAAGTGATTTTTTATGGAGGTCTTTTTCTTCTTCCTGCCTCTGGTTTGTTTTCCTCCTTCTCGTCATCGTGCTCGATGTTTGAGTCACCGTACTTGCCATGTTACGCATCACGTTCGAGCTTAACCATAATCGACAACTTAGTTTTCGAGTACTGGAGTAGCTAGGTCTACTTCAATGGTAGGATTAAAGCTCCTGCTGCTTCCAGACCTCCAGAAACTCAGGTTTTATCTGTCTTCTTCATTTTTAATTTCCCGCACTGTGGTGGAACTATTTAAAACCTTACGCTTATAGTTTTTTCTTATTCTTATAACAATTAGACACGTGTATTCATATTATAAGAATTTGTTGTTTTTTCTTTATGTGATTCTACTAATATACTACGCAATCTGCATTTAGCGATTTCTTTGCTTTGTTTTATAATAGAGACACTGTAACCCCCGTTATTGGCGCTGGTAAAATGAATACATATTTATATGATTAGTCACAAATTATCTTTAGCTTTACAAGAACTATAGTCTGGTTTTAAATATATCATTTTAAATAAAATTTCTACTTGCTTATTTACCAATATAGTAGAAACATACAAGAATTTGTTAACCATAGTGTGACGGGTTCTATCTTAACGGTATAATGATAAATATAAATTTAATATCAAAATCCTTAATTATTTATGAAATATTTTAATATGACACTCGTTTTTGATGTCTGTCATACGATTCATTATATTTGCACTACATTGAAATTAAAATGATATATTTTCATCAGACTTGACATAACAATTATTGAAATTATCAGTAAATACTAATTCTAAATCGTATCCTAAATCTTATAGCTAATTAATACGTTTAAGCATAATTAGATTGTATAATAAAGAACAATTTAAGATAAAAAAGGGGTAGAAAATAAGATACGACAATACATAAACATATAAAAATAGAAGCATATACATAGATATTATTTAAAATCAAAGGTAAAAAAACTCTATTGGAGAGTAAAAAACCTACTATTAGAAAAGACTCTTAACACTGCATTTAAATGCCTTTAGATTAGCACGAGCCTTGTCAGGAATATAATTAGAGATAGCTGTAGAAATAAAAAAGGTCCACGACTCACCTGTGTTAAGTTAAATGTTGGAATGTATAGTTTCTCAACACTCCGAGTAATATATTTGTTAACATCTGAATATAATTGAAATTTTTCTAAATTTTTCTTTGCATAATATATGGGCCTCTAATACATACGAACTAAATACAGCCATAATACCACTACTTAAAAATATATCCCTGCACGATTCGCAGCGATTTAGAGCAAATAATGTGCAAATGATTCGCTTTTGATAAATAAACACTCGATTCACATTTATACTATTTTCTCAGCAAAGTAAGACATATAGTAACGATGAATTAATGCAAGAAAAATAAAAATATTTCAAGACCTGTAAAGAACATTCTTTTTTTATTTGAACTAAGTTTCTTGTTGACAATATTTTATTAGATGCTCAATGATGACATCCCATGACAAATTTTCTTTTATACAGACAACCAAAAACTTGACATGGTCACTGTGGGGTACAATCATATTTGGTTTTTCACTCGACCTATTGAGAAATCCAACTTTCTGTTTTGCACCGATTGGTGTAAATTCTAAATATTTAAAAGAAAACCATTTTTAAGATATCAACTCTTCATTAACGAAATTGATTCACCTGTTCTCTCGGAAATAACTTTTTCGTCATGTGACATTAAGATTGATGACGTATCAACTGCAAAAATTGTTAGAAAATTATTGTCTAGATTGAGAGCCATATCATTCACAAATAACAAAAATTGAGATGGTCCCAGGAAGTTACCTCACTGTTTATTTTTAAGCTACTTGAGACAAAGTCAGGTCGATATTTCTCCTTCAGTTTAGGTGTTCCTTTTCTTAGAGTTAATTTTCTATTTTCTAGGGGAAAGGATTCAAAACAGGTGTCAGTTTTACCCTGATCACACTCCTCCGGTCTCCTTTTTGAGCTAACCGAACAAAACCCTAAATGATAGAGATCCTATTGATAAGGTCACCTAATCAGATGCGATAGATCACCTCCCTTTCTTTATTAATAATGGTATTTTCAATTAATACATACAGGGTGTCCGGTACGTACGTCCTAACTTCTCGGGATCATACAGGGGAGGTCAAAATAACACTAATTTATTATAAAAAAAAAATTTCTAAAGTACTCCTTAACGGAGATACGCAGCCCTAAAGGTACCCAGCGACATACCTTATCGGTTCTAAGTTTTAAACCGACTTGTTTAATTTAATAAAATTTTAATATTTCATAGACGCCATAAAGACTCATTAAATCATACTACAGTAGATGTTTTAGATCATCAGAAAAGTCAGGAAAGGACTTACAGCCACACTTGTTGGGTCTAATTTTTGACAGTTGTCATTTTACAGAGTTGAAAACTCATTTTTTAAATGCCTTGGTCATTCCTCTTCAAAAAATATACCGTTAATGTATTTTGATAAAACTGGAAGTTTCCGAGATAAATCAGTTTTTAAGCGAAATACTCAAAAGTGACTAACGCTAAACCCAAACCCAGATTATTTTTATTAATACCTACATAATGAATAATTATTTATGGAACTTGTCAGAACCGGTTTCAAGTAAAAATAATTTAAAAATATGGAAAAATATTCTACCGCAGAGTATGCTGATATGCATTTAATTTATGGTGAAGCGCTGTCAAATTCCTCGAAGGCAAGAAGATTTAATAATGAAAGATATCCAGCTGGAACATTACCAAAAACAGTCCACAAACCTTTCAAAAGGTTGATCGAAGACTAAGGGAAACAGGGGGGAAAATAATTATTAGGGTTAACAAATTAATTTTTTACAGTTTTTATTCAGGGTCATTTTTGCCGCTACGTGGCTACGAGGAGAGCATGAGATTCTGGTGGGTATTCTTTTAGGGCTCTGTATCTCCATTAAGGGAAACTTTAGAAATTTTTTTCTATGACAAAGTAGGGTTATTTTAACCTCCCTTGTATGCTTCCGAGAAATTAGAACACCCTGTATAAATTTATTTTTCAAAGCCGTTTATTATTTCCTATATTATTTAGAAATTATATTTATTACAGTGCATCCAATTTTTTACATCTTTCTAAAATAATGCCAAATTCTAAAATTCAACTAAATCCTTTTGATGCAACATTTGGTAAGCAATTAACCTCGACCTAAATTCTAAGCAAACATAAACCTAAAGTTGAAAAAAATTTAGAGATACAAAATATCGTAGTAGGCGTTTTTTGGGTGATTTTTTTATCGATGTGCTGGCAAAGTTTATTTAAAAGGGTCCGAAACTTTTGACAGGCCTGAAATCCGTTAACTAAATTTAGTGTATAAAATTTCTAATTCGCCACACTACTAAATCCCATTAACATGAAGTTATTAAGCGTGCTTACATTTGACTCATTATAACTTTGTATCGGAGATTAGGCAAACAAATTAAACTTTTTTTCTTACAGTCGTTGAAGTAGGCAAAATATATTTGTAAATTACAACTCGATTATCAAATTACAGCGAATCCTCAAATCTGTCATGTAAGAAAGTATACCAAACATTTAAGAAAATAAATTTTTGTCTTGTAGACTTATATTAACTATATTCAAAAAACTAGGAATTAAAGAACAATTTCTTTAAAGGGTTTTTGTTGTATCTGATTATTTGTCACCCAAAAATTAAAAAATAACAAAATGTTATTAAAGGACCATGTTTAGAGTAAACAGGATCTTGGATTTCCATCGAACTGGCTGGAACGAATTTTTTTCAATTGTTTTTGACTTCAATAAAATTCTGATTCGAATGACTTTTAAGAGGCCGAGAGTGACGCTGTGGTGCTAAAAACCAGCATGCAGAAAGTAGTGAAATGACACTAGTAGTGAACATAACCCGATTCTCTCAATCCCCCCACTCCTCGACCTTGACCTTGACCTTGCTTCACCCCTCTTTGGCCCCGCCCACATGTCCTTGTCATTGACCTTGAAAGTGCACGTGTGCTTTGGCCTTGGCCTTGTGTTCAAGGTTGTGTGTGTGACCTTGACCTTGACCTTGGTCGAGACGACCTTGACTTTGTTGAAGGTCATCTTGGGTGTGTGACCTTGAAGATATGTTACGTGGTTGGGGGTGACCTTGAATGGTTTTATATAGAGTATGGGGCAGTTTCATTCATCAGTTGGCTCTGACTTGTATAGGTAGTACATGTGTTAATATTTGACAAATCATGGCATATGTTTGTGAAAATTGCGGTTCTAAGTTTACTAAGAGTTATAATATGAGACGTCATAAAAGAGAATCGTGTGCGGCGAGATTTAATGAAGTGCCTGGAGGAAAACGGCTCCGAATTGAAGAGTATACATCGACGATTCCGGTAATTAATTGCGCTACATGTAATGTAGATGTTCCAATAAATCATATGTCAGCGCATAAACGAACACAACAACATAAAAATAATTCATGTTTGCCGGTATGTCATGGTGTGCAACTCGTTCAATGTGCCTTCAAAAGAAGAATTGCAACCTATCGGGTTAGCAGTGATATGGAGCATTCCGATTACGTAATGTTCTTTGCAGACATTAAATCCAAGGTGGTGGAACTTGTTAATAATTTATTGCGTGTGCATCATGCTTTAAAAGTTAACATGACAGCTGTTGGCGAGTACATGCTTCCGTCACAAGAAATATTCAGTGAAAAATCCTTCAACACTGCTAATCAAATAATTAGTGTAGAAAGTGATTTGGATGCCGTTTACCATTCTTTCACCGAATCAATAAAAACGCAGGCGACAGAGTTCCAGGAGAAAGATTCAGGTATGGAAAAATCAAAACCCGATATATTAAACTGATTTTTATATATTATTTTTCTTGTTATAGGATGGGCTCTTGTGCGAATTTTATACTTGGAAGTTGGTATCAACAAGTATATGCCTATGGGTGGCTCATCATACATCAAGTTGCCGTGTTCTATTGAAAAGAAAGGAGCTGTCGTCAATGTGATTAACCAGGACGAATTTTGCTTTGCGTGGGCTGTAACATCAGCATTGTTTCCTCCAACAGCAGAGCCTTCACAGAAGACATCCTACCCCCATTTTTCTAGAGTGCTAAATGTAACAGGTATGGATTTTCCAGTAAAATTACGTGACATTAAAAAATTTGAGGAAATGAACAACATATCAATTAACGTATACGGTCTGGAATCTAAATATGAAAATAATGAAATAATACATGAAGTTATTGGTCCACTGAGGTATGCGTCAAAAAAGTTGGATAGGCATGTAAATTTATTGTTAATTACAAAAGACTGTAGTAGTAAAGATGGCGGTGAACATTTTTGCGATACGACTTGTTCAAAGAGTCATTATTGTTGGATTCGGGATTTATCACGTTTAGTTTCAAGTCAAATTAGTTGTCAACAACATAAAATATATTTCTGTGATGGTTGCCTCATTTATTTTAGTACACCGTCAGCTTTAACTTTACATCAAAGCTACGATTGTAACCACATTTTCACGCAAACACCCTCAGTGGATTTAAAAATCGATAAATTTGGAAAGAGTGTGCCGGAAAATATTTTAAAATTCGAGGGTATAGAAAAGCAAATGCGCGTTCCATTCGTGGTTTATGCAGATTTCGAATCTGTTTTAAAACCCATTGAAACGGTACAACCAAACCCACAAAATTCTTACACTGTAAAAAGTTTTAAACATGAACCATATTCTTTTGCTTATTTAATTAAATGCTCTTTTGACGACTCACTTTCGAAATTTGAGCTATTTCGGGGGAATAATGCAGCTCAAGTCTTTGTGGATCGTATCGAGTGTGATTTAAGGGCTCTATACAACACATATTTAAAAGACATTAAGCCTATGAAACCGTTAACGCCTGAAGAAAAAAGGGAGTTTAATGATGCTAAAATATGTGGTATATGTGAAGGCCCTTTTGAAGAGGGTGAGATTAAAGTACGAGACCACTGTCACATAACTGGTGCAAAAAGATTTGGTGCTGCACATTCCGTTTGTAATTTAAATTATAAATTACCCTCTTTTATCCCTATCATATTTCATAACTTAAGCGGCTACGACAGCCATTTATTTATAAAAGAGTTATGTAAATATGGGGATAAAATTGGTGTTTTGGCTCAAAGTAAGGAAAAGTACATATCATTTACCAAAAGCATTTATGTGCACGATTATTTTGATAGTAAATGTGGAAAAGTCAAGAGGAAATATTTAAAGTTGCGATTTATTGATAGTTTTAAATTTCTGTCAACGTCTTTGGAAAATTTAGGCAGCGGTTTAAACGACGACGATTTTATTGAAACGCGGAAACATTTTTCAAATATCAACCAATTTAATTTGATGCGTCAAAAGGGTGTTTTTCCCTATAGCTTTATTGACTCTATAGAAAAAATGGAAAATACATGTCTTCCAAGTAAAGATGAATTTTATGATAATTTACGGGAAGAACATATTAGCGATGAAAGCTATAGAAGAGCAAAAGAAGTATGGCGCTTGTTTGGGTGTAAAACTTTGGGGGACTATTCGGACGTGTATTTAAAATCAGATGTGTTGCTATTGTGTGATGTTTTTGAGCAATTTCGGAATAATTGCTTAAAATTCGATAAACTTGATCCAGCACATTACTATACCCTTCCAAGTTTATCATTTGATTGTATGCTACGTATGACTAAGGTAGAGTTAGAGCTCTTAACTGATATAGACATGATACATTTTTTTAAGAAAGGTATACGCGGCGGCATAAGCCAGTGTACAGAAAGGAAGCACATCGCTAATAATATTTTTTTACCAGACTATGACCCAACAAAACCTTCTTCATTTATAACATACCTTGATGCTACAAATCTATATGGTCATAGTATGTCACAAGCATTACCATATGGTGGTTTTCGATGGTTAAGCGAGCGCGAAATTCTGGATTTAAATATTATGGCTGTTGGTGATGATAGTTTACATGGCTACGTTTTGGAAGTGGATGTGCATTATCCGACTGAGTTGCATGATGCACATTCTGATCTTCCATTTCTAGTAGAAAATATCATACCGCCAACAGAAAACGCTAAATTACCGAAATTAATTCCCAATTTACAAGATAAAAAAAAATACATTGTACACTATAGAACTTTAAAACAAGCCATCGCCAACGGCTTAGTGGTAATGCAAACCCATCGAGTATTACAGTTTGAGCAATCAAAATGGCTAAAATCGTATATTGATTTTAATACCAATTTACGTAACAAGGCCACCACAAAATTTGCGAAGGACACTTTTAAATTAAAAAATAACGCGATATTTGGTAAAACTATGGAAAATGTGGAAAATCGAAAGGATATAAAATTAGTAACACATTGGGAGAACAGTGTAGGCAGAAATGGAGCTAGAGCACTAATATCCCGCCCCAATTTCAATAGTAGCTCGATATTTACCGAGAACTTTGTTGCTATACATATGAATAAAGTTAAAATATTGTACAATAAACCAATTTATATCGGTTTTTCCATATTAGATATATCAAAGACTGTAATATACGATTTTTATTATAATTTTATTAAATCCAAGTTTGGCGATGATGCTTCGTTACTTTACACCGATACTGACTCGCTTATATTAAAAGTGTATACGGAAAACTTTTATCAAACTATATCAGAAAACCCCGAAAAATTCGATACATCAAATTACCCCGAAATTAATAATTTCAACATAATTAAAAGTAATTCTGTAGTTGGTAGAATGAAAGATGAGTTTCCTGGTGATCCGATAATAAGTTTTTATGGTACCGGCGCGAAGGCTTATTATGTAAAGTCCATTAATAATGAATTAAAAAAAGCCAAAGGTATCAAAAAATGTGTTATCGAGAAAGACCTTCATCAGGAAGACTACCAAAGAATTGTTGAACGGGGTGGTTTGATATTAAGAAAGATGAAGACATTTAGAAGTGAATTACATAACATTTATACCAACATAATAAATAAAGTAGCATTGTCACATAGCGATGATAAACGTTATGTAATTCCCAGTTCAACCAAAACTCTACCTTGGGGGCATGCAGACATAGATTTTTACAAAACAGACCCGGAAGAAAACTTAGCAAATTTAGTCACCGTGTTGGAATCATTTCTAAGTCAGGACAGCACGTAATCTGGAAAATCCATATTTCATTATTTGTATTGTTTTTATTATTTCTATTAAACATACAACATTAATATGTAACGATAGTATTGTAATTTTTTTTTTTTTTTTTTTTTTTTTTTTTTAAATAAAAAACATGTATTCATTGATTGATTGCTTTTTTATTGAACCTTTATTTTAAAATTATAAATATAATGAAGTGTCGACAAATAACAAACTGTAAAAGTTATTGTTGAAAAATTTGTCTAATAGTAAATTAAACGCACAGGTCTACGAGTAAATGTTTAATGTGAAACAGGTTTGCTGACAAGATCCTCCATAGTCTTTTCAATTTTCAACATTCTAGAGTTAAGTTCATCACGCAGTTCGTCTTGCCTAAGTTCATATATTGCAATAACAGTATCATCAATGTATCCTCTAAGTTCTTGACCGGTTTCAATTAATTTCTTGCGTACGTAACCTTCAAGTTGGTTTCTGAATATATCTTTAATAACAATTGTTGAGTCATGTAAAGCTTTCTGCGTATCTTGCACACACTGAGCAAGGTTATTATCAACATAATTTCGTGTGGTCGCATCGTCTCCTTCAAGAGGTTCTGCTAAATAGCACAATCTTTTGCTTCCCATGTCGTAATCTCCATTAGGTGTAAGTTTAAAACCTATTCCTGAAGGACCTCGCATAAAGTTAAAATCCTTAAATTTTCTTTTGCGACCGAACTTATCAATAGTGTTTACTTCTGACATTGTTATGTGAGACTGATTTGAAACCATTAGATTTCACCCTAATATATGGTTCTATTTCATTAATAAACGGACTCTGCAGAAAAATATGGATTGCAAAACGTATTTTAGGTGATGTTTAATAAATACACATACAGATTCATTTTACTATTGTTTTATTGAAAAAAAATTAAAATATAACAAAAGATTGAGTTTACTTTTTATTATTAAAAAAAAATAAAAAAAATAACAAACAAAAAATTAAAAATTAAGAAATAAAATACATGTTAATTTCTTCTGTACAGGTAAGCTTCTTCTATGACCCAATTTCTTCTCTGGATGGCACGTTCATTAATGTCCTTGTTTTTAAAATAACCTTGACAGGACCAAAAAAAATCCTTGAAAATTACAACCTCGAAAACGACCCTGACATTGACGGGTACTTTGACCTTGGCCTTGGCCTCGCATCTAACAAGTTTAGTACTATATTTATATGCTTCTTTAAAATAACCTTGACAGGGACAAAAAAAAAATCCATGAAAATTACAGCCCTGAAAACGACCCTGGTATTGCCGGTTACGTCGGCCTTGGCCTTGGCCTTGCATCTGACAAGTTTAAATATTATACTTAATGCATCGAACAAAAGGAATAAAGGCGGTGTAGTGGGGGAAATGGGCATAAAAGCAGACTTGCTGGCTCGAGCTCTTCACAGTTCGTCAGAACAGCAAACAGTACAGTGCTAAGAAAAAGTTAATTGTGTGAGTTGGAATATCGAAAATGTCTAGTGTACGGTCTCTTTTAGATGCTCTTGACGTGAGCTGCGGTTCACAGCAAGGCATGCTCGATAACATGAGTGGTTTAGAGGTGCTAAGTCCGGGGGTGTTCGAGAACTGGAATGGCGTGGAGCATGAAGATGCCGAAGACCGAGCCCTCAACGATGGTCGCGACGAGGAGTTGGTTCAGTCGGCAGCGCAATTCCTGGAATGCTGGACGGAGGAGAAAGAGCCAAAAATTAATGTGATTAGTGATGTGGTTGTGCGAAAAGCATCGCGGCCTAGGGAATCTTCTCCGAAAGCGTCGAAACTGCAAAAGCTCTTGACTATGCGGAAGTCGGAAATCGCCGATAAAAAAACATTTTATTCGGCGATTAAAGGTGTGGGACAAGGGAAGAAGAAAAAGTTTAACTTTAAGCGTCCCTCCACCCCTGTTCCATTACCCGACTTCCTAAAAACAGCACCGCAAGAGCCACTGTCAGTAGAAGTGGAAGTCATAGAAGGCCCCGATGGACCAACACCACCAACGCCACCAACACCGGCCAGCGTCGAGAATGTAATAGTGTCGGAGGTGAAGTCTTCCCCAGCGCCAGCACCACTGTCGCCGATATTGGGGTGCCGGAAACCCATGAAGAAGCGGTTTAAGCGGTGTTTTGAAGGCGATGAAGTTTCCGCTGCTTCGTCGTCGTCGTCGTCGTCATCGTCTTCACCAAATAAAACCGCGTCTTCTTCCGAGCCATCACAACCGGAGTGGGTCGAAGACTTCACCAACTCTCAGAAGACCAAATTGACTGACATTTATGCCATGAAAAAACGGTTAGTGAATGAAGTGAACGAGTGTGCCAGTGACATTATAGAACTTGAAAAACAATTAGAGATAAAAAAGGTGAAATCTGCGCGGTTAAAAAGACAATTAGAGGACTTTAATAAATTATGTAGTAGGTGTTAGGTAGTTGTAGATATTAGCTTTTAATTTATAGTATTAAGTTTGTAAATATATATATATATATATATATTGTAGTTAATAAAAAAGTGTTTGATCAAATTTTTTATATTTTATAATGAGAATAAAAATGACTTGAAAATTTATTTTTGTGTGTTATTTCATATAGGCCCTGTCCCACATAATATTAGGTAATAAAAAAAAAAAAAAAAAAGTGAATAATCCACTAAAACTACGCAATAGCAATAGTTGTAAATATTTTCTGATAATATTTACAAGTATGCTAAAACATGGTTCGGTTTATGAAGTTAAGGTTCTGTCGCCAGAACTTCTAATACTTTGTATCTCAATATTGTATGTTTTTATGAAAAAAACATAAAATATTGGTTACAAAGTATTATAACCAACTAAAACTACGATCAAATTATTTTGTGGTCCTGAAAAGGACCGTTTGGTTTTAAAACATGCGACTCTTTTATTGAGTTGTGGAGTCGCACGGCCCGTCATCATCATCAGCGGGGGTGGCGGTGCTGTCCTCTGTGTATTCGATGATGAACCGCCAAAGTTCATCCCATCTAGGATCGTTCGGCTCCCACTCCACTTAGAAAAAAAAAAAACCTCCCCCTACAACTTCCACATACTCCCGTTCGGCGGCCCTAGCCTCATAACTCGAGAATTTCAATTTTTTCGTCTAAATTTTTTGTCATTTTTAAGATTTTCCAAATTTTTTTTTCACCATTGTATTCTACTCAAAATTCTAGGTAATTAAAGTGCTTTTATTTTTTCTCTATCTTGAACGGTTCCCGAGCTACAGCGCTTTAAAGAATTCAAATTACTAACTTTCTATAACCCTTTTTTTCAAATTTCATTTTTTCGAATTTTCAAAAATACTACAATATGTAGAAAAAAGTTCTCTCTTTAATTTCCCAATACCGTTTTTCTCTAAATCTTCAACTTTAGCGCGTATTCAGCATTTTCAAAAAAAAAAAAAATTATAATTTTTTTTACACCATCGCATTCTCCTCAAAATTTTGGGCTATCAAAGTGCTTTTATTTTTTTTCTATCTTGAACGGTTCCCGAGCTACAGCGCTTTAAAAAATCCAAATTACTAACTTACTATAACCCTTTTCTTAAAATTTCATCTTTCCGAATTTTGAAAAGTACTACCATATGTAGAAAAAAATTCTCTTTCTAATTTCCTAATATCATTTTGCTCCAAAACTTCAACTTTGGCGCGCATTCACCATTTTTCAATTTTTTTTTGAAAAAAATTTTTTTTACGTTTTTACTATCGAGAAAAATGCTTGCTTATAGTACTCGATTTCCTCTATAATTTTTTCTTATAACTTTTTTCCCTATTCCTAACCGTCACTTTCCTACAAATTTTCTAAATCGTTGTTTTCATATTTTGCCTTAAAAATTTTTTCTTGTGTTATTTAAGCTCTTTTTTCCACTTAATAAACCACCATTTTCTAAATTCCCGTACTCTTTTCTTAAAGAGCGGGCTTTTCCGCCAGCTTTTTTTTTTTGGTTGGGTTTCAAATAAATATAAAACTACTACTTCACTCATTACAAATTTATTGATTCAAGAACATTATTTTGTGTTACATATAATAGATACATTAAAATATAGATTTATTGGTCACCGAACCGTTTAATACATTATAACTAAAAAATGAGTCGTGAATAACTAATGCGTACACTTTAGTGTCTTTGGGGAATTTATTCTTTCTCGTTTGGAACTCCAATTTTACATCCACTGTCGATGAGTTAATCGCCTCTGGTTGATGACTGCAATTGATAATAAAAACGGGGTTTTTCATATATTCCGCGAACGTTATCATCGGATCGTTTATCTCGCGCCCGTAGTAGCTGCTTTGGAAGTTTTCGTAATTGTAATAGGCTGCTGCGTACAGTTTCTTGGCGAAATCTAAATTCCATCTTTCGTATGGATAAACGGTTGAATTCAGATACAGTCTAATGTCGCATACGTCGGCGTGGGTAAACTGGGTTGCGTTTTTTTCTTTCTTGTCGCAATTATTGCTGTCTTGAAACCCGACGATTATATAGCGCGGTCTTTCCAGACTTGTACTCGTTCTCAAGGCCCACACGTCGGAAGATGTTTGCCTTAAAGCTGGTAATTCGTACAGATCCCATTTACGATATGCCATTTGAATACTGGCATTGTTTCCTCCTTTATTAATGCGAGACAGTATTTTCAATTTTTGCTTATCGTCTGGAATGATGTGACGAATTTTCCATTCGATTTTGTCGATACTAATTTCTGCCTCTACTTCGCCGACGTAACAATTGGTAAAAGTGCGAGCTATAATCATAATAAGCTCTTGTTTTACGTTGAAAACACCTTTTGCGTAATCTTCGGCGAATCCCATAAGATATTTTAAGGGTAATTTCCCGGAGAATACGTTACTTGCCGTGTCTACGATATCTTGGTTTGCTTCGTCGAGACCCCATCCGCACGTCATGAGAGATCTTTGTTGCAAACTTCCGAATGAAACCATGGTTTTTAATGTCGTCGTAACTCCAGGTTTACGAACCACGGCGACCTGTTCACCTCCCATCTCGTAGCGAATTTCATCGAACAAAAATGCGAGGGCATTATTTGATAAAAAACATCTTTTCGTTGCGTCTATGGGTTTAAATTTTCCTTCGATATATATGTAACTTTCGGCGATATCCAGTATAATATCTTGAAAATTAATGGGGATACGGACTTCATCCGAATTGTTGAATGATGGAGATCCGTATGGTTTATACGTATGCTCTTCTAGACTAATAATGGAATTGTCCAAGATGGGCTCGGAGAAAACCTCTATTTTATCGCTGGTGGTGGAAATCATTTTCGCACTTTAAGACCGATTGATTTTAAAAATTTATAGTCTTCGGCAGATAACTGTTGAGATGTTTGTGATCTAACGTCTGGACGACGACTAACCTTGACGTTAACTCTTCTTTTACTTTTATTATGTTTCGGCGGTTCCCCCATCTTAGTCGACAGCACACACAATTGACGATTGAAGCAAAAACCCATTTCTATGAAAGTTTCTTCAGTTCCAATTTCACGATTATTTTCTCGCCTTGAAAATTGATTAGATCACCGCTATCGTCCAAGATGCGAAGAGTAATGTTGTCGATAAACTGACGTCCTGCCGGCATTAACGGCATATAAATATTATTTTGTGGTTCTTTACTGATTTTGTAACCGGGCTCCACGTCGATATCGAATTCGAACAAGGTATGACCTTCCACCGAATTCATATATGCTCCGGAAATTATATTACAATCTACGCGTATGATGCGTACTTTCATTATTTCCACCATCTCGGTTGATTCGTGCTTTTTGTCTCTTTTTAACACTGTATGATTAAATCCTAACATTTTACCGATACTCGCCTCTCCCCGGAAATCTATAGTATATTGGGATTTCAGTTCACATTTCAACGTATTATTATTAGCAACCAAGTAAAAGATTCCATCGTTCTTTTCTTCAGTTGAAATCCTCAAAGCCTCCAACATAGCTTTACCTATCTCATCTATTTCATAGGCCCCAGGTGGAATCTGCAATTGTATCGGCTCGGTGGTGTAACCCTCCTTCATGTAGGCAAACTTATTGTTGCTTTCGTCCACATTAAAAATTGAATTGTATGTGTAAAATCCCAGCAATGCCAGACCATATTTGTTTTCTCTATTTAATTCGACTGGTGGATAAAAATCGGCGCTTAAGACGCTCGAGTGTCCTGTTAGTGTGAACGTATAAGACATGACTAACCATTAAAACATCACACATCTCGGTTTTATTCTTAGCGGCAACATTTAAAAAGATTCATCGTCACACCTTTTCTCACTGCATTAGATAGTGATGTTTTTATGCTATTTTCTGCTTTTATGCGCACATCGCTGATTTTGCAATAACAACAAAATATTTTTCTAGCCGTAAGATCCTCATCAGTCATAACCTCGTTTAAATTGCTGCTGCTGCTGCTGAAATAATGTTTGCAACCGCACTGATATTTTAATATATCGATATCGCTTTTAAGATGCTCCGGCAACTTTTCCCAAACGAATGGAATTTCATTTGGGGCTAATGCAATCATTACTTCCTTGGGCATGTTTTCTAACTGTTTCACGGTCATTTTCCTTAATCCACCGGCTAGATGAAATGCTTTCAGTGATTGCAACATTTTAGTATAGTTATTGCGATCCATTTGCGGTGTTAATGGTGACGATGATGATGATGACATCTTTTACGCTGATGATTCGACAAGAAACTTTAAGCACAAATGTCCACACCAGACTGTTCCAAAATCCTGCTGACGATCGTATGTATAGTAAATAATTTTTGATGGTTCCGATCCCGTTTGTAGATATCGTACCAATTCGATCGGTGGGGGTAAATCGCCGAAGCTGTCATAATATGTTACTTTAGAATTATTTTTTCTATAAGCTACCCAATGAGTCCCTGCACCACGCGTACTATCCAAATTCACTATTGCTGCTTCGTAACGTCGAGGACCTTGTCTAGGTAATAAATCCCTCATATAAACGCCTCGAAAGTGTCCTATTCTTTTCTTTTTGGCATATTTTTCTATATCGATGTTAGATAGTGGTCTTCGAGGTAGGGATTCAATTAGTTTTTTGATCTACGATTTAAAAATAATCCCATACCTTTACGATATGGCTTTAGAAACAAACCATTTCCTTTCGATTTTAAATACAGGCCGGCACCGGTTTTATCTTCGCTGCTTTTTTTTACTGCTTTTATGGCGCGCACAATTCCCGCTGCCCCGCCGGCTAATGAACCCAAAGCCGATAACCCGGCAAAAATTGGTATTAATGGTAATATTCCACCAGTTTTAGGAATCGGTATTATTCTCGGTGTACGAACCTTCCTTTTGCCACCTGCCGCTTTTACCGATCTACGTGCTGCCGACAGAGCTATTTTAGATGCATTCATGACATTTTTTTCCAACACATTTTTACTTCCGGCTTTTAATAATTCCCTTCGAACTGCTTGTCGAATAGCTGTTCCGAAACTGGCTTTCCGAACATGTCGATTTTTATTAACACCTTTCCTTTTTGTATGACGCGTGCCTTTACTAGATGTTTTTTTTGTTGATAATGATGATGGTACACCCATACCAAAACGTTGTTTTCCTTTCATAATGTTTGTAACTAACCAAGCTGCTGTTTTTTCACCTAAACTGGAATCTTTCGATTTTACTCTATTCCAAGCACTTTGTTCGAGCTCGTAATCCGCTCGATGTCTCGCACTTATGTTGTCTTTATTATGTAAATAGGCTAAATCGTGTTTTTTGCATGCGGCATCCAAAGGATTAATGCCTGGATCACCTCTTGTCACACGTTTTATTACTTTTGTTCCGGGTCCGCAATATTGATAACCAGGAATGTGTACCTCGAATGGTAATTTATTTATTAACGAATTCACAATACCGTATCCAGTTTTGTTGGAAACGTGAGACCGTCCACTTCGTTTGACGCTCGGCATCTGAATGACAGTTTTTGTGAAAAATTGCCTATAAAATATCAAATTTTCCTAAGATGCGCGTTATCGATCTTAAACAAAAACTTCCTATTGACAATCTCGATGAAAAAGTCGGACTTGGATTTGAAAAGAAGATAATGAAGAGACACGGTCCTTTACTTCCTTCCTCTATTCGCGGCCTGTTAATTGGTCCATCCAATTGTGGAAAAACTAATGTCATGATTTCGCTGCTTACACACCCCCTTGGGCTACGTTTCGAAAATGTCTATATTTACTCGAAATCTCTGTATCAACCGAAATATGAGTATTTAAGGAAAATTTTAGCGCCCATCAAAGGTTTAGGCTACTATGCCTTTAGTGATTCCAGTAATATTGTGGAACCGTCCGATGCAAAACCAAACTCTATATTTATCTTTGATGATGTTATATGTGAAAAACAAGATGTTATAAGATCGTACTTTAGCATGGGACGTCATAAAAATATCGACTCCTTTTACCTAGCGCAAACATATTCGCGAGTGCCTAAACAGCTTGTGCGAGACAACGCCAATTTTATTATTATGTTTAAACAAGATGAGTTGAATATGAAACACATATTTTCCGACCACGTTTCACCGGATCTAACTTTTACTCAATTTCAAGAAATGTGCTCAAAATGTTGGGATAATAAGTATGGATTTTTAGTAATTGATAAAGACAGTGATGTGAAATCGGGAAGATACCGCAAAGGATTTGATAGCTATATATTACTGTAATAATAAGAGAAAACGCTCATTTGATTGTTGAAACGTCCTTTGTTAACATCATGAATAACGCGATCGACTTAAAACGTAAACTAGTGGAAGCTACCAATGCCGTCAGAAAAAAATTTAAACAAATTAAAGCGGCTAAAGAGTTTAATGTTGTGGAATTGGAAAAGTTTTACGAACCCATTTCTAAGCCGTTGACAACTATATCTGATGTGGTTAAGCAACGTCAGCAGCAGCAGCAGCAACAACAACAGCAACAACATTATCCAGTTACAAAGCCACATAGTCTCAGTACATCAGTGCAGTCGACTCAAATATCAGGTTTTCCCCAACCTACACATTCCTTTCAAACCTCCACACCTATTCAGCAGCAGCAGCAGCAGCAGCAGCATCGCATTTCAAAAGAAGATATTAGCCAATCGGTGTTTGATACACCCTCGACATCAACTAATACATCTCTCGCATCCGCTGACACCACAACTTCCGATACTTTAAACGCACACCTGAAAGGATTACGTTTGAAACCATCTCTATACGATACTGTATATGGTGTACGTTTTGGTTCAAAAACAGATCATAACAAAAATTTTATTGGTAATTTAGAGGTGCGTTTTCGAAATGGAAATATTGTCTTATACAAAAAAGGGAAAAATATTGCAGAATATGGTGGATCACCGGCACTTTATGATTTGTTATTTCTTAAAACACCCCCAAGTGTAGGCAAGGAACAACAACAATTAAGTGATAATGTACTTTCAACGTACAAGGAAATTTTGGAATCAACGAATGCTGTCTACAACAATTTTAAAAAAAGTGATGGTTTACGGGAGACCAGATGGAACAAATATTTACGAATTATTAAACCTCTGATAATGGGCACAAAATTAGGTGGTACTATTACAAGAAAAAATCTCTCGGAAAAACTACAGTTACCCACAAAAAAGAAATTATCTTCGAAAAAATTTCAATATGTCTACTGGAACAAAGCTAAAGAGTTGGTGGATCGTTTACGCTTGTTGTGGAGTTCCAAAATGGCCGGTCACACTGGACACGAAAATGAAATTATGTCAATCATAGAGGAATTACGAGAAGAAGATATAATATATTAAGCTCAATATTTAATGATATTATTCAGTTCTTCCTTCGATCTGAAACCTTTAGTATTATTAATAATATGGAGCCCAGTCTAGAAAAAATCAAGATTGTTAATGAACTACATAGAACGGCTAGAAAAAATTTTGTAAGACGGCGCACGATAATAAAAGGATACAGAGATTTGTGGCAAATTGATTTGGCTGAAATGCAACAGTATGCTGATGAAAACGATGGTTATCGTTATATTTTGGTCTGTATAAATTGTTACTCGAAATTTGTCTATACCAAAGCCATAAAAAACAAGACTGGTATAGAAGTTACTAATGCGATGAAAAGCATCATTGAAGAGGCATCATATACACCAACAAATCTGCAAAGTGATCAAGGAAAGGAGTTCTATAATACAAACTTTCAAGCCCTGATGAAAAAATATAATATAAATCATTATTCCACTTACAGCACAAAGAAAGCTGCAATTGTTGAGCGAGTCATAAGGACTTTAAAAAATAATTTATATAAACAATTCTCGACAAGAGGATCTTACAAATGGATACATATATTATCGGCAGTAACAAAAACCTATAACCATTCGAAACATCGCACCATTGGAATGAAGCCTGCAGACGTGCAAGAAAAAACACATATTAAAGCATATGATTATTTAAAAATTGTACCTAAAAAATTTAAGTTTTCCATGGGTGACATTGTGCGTATTAGCAAGTACAAAAGCTTATTCGAGAAAGGATATACGCCCTCTTGGTCAACCGAATTGTTTAAAGTTGTAAAAGTTAACGTTACAAATCCACCTACTTACTTGTTGGAATCGTTAGAAGGTCAGCCTATAAGAGGGTGTTTTTACGAATCAGAACTACAAAAAACAAGCAGTCCTGACGTTTATCTAGTAGAAAAGGTCCTTAGACAACGCAAGAAAAATCACATCGAACAATTATTTGTCAAATGGCTAGGATTTCCCAACCACTTCAACTCTTGGATAGATAAAGCTAATATTGTTTAAATAACATATTGTATGACTATATTTTTTATTTAAAATGTAAAATAAATAAACAATATATTGTAAAATAAAGTTTTTTATTTCAATCTTCATTATTAAAAACAATGACAATAAAACATCATACACATAAATAACATTTCAATATTCTTGGAGGGAAGGTCCAATTCACCGACGACTACGACGTTATCTTCAAGGCTATGCCACTCGGAGTGCGTTCTCCTATTCTTTAACCTGCTTTTTTTAGATTTTTTTTTGAAGTCGAGTCGTACGACAGTGCGCTTAATGAGTCATTTAAAGGCTGATGATAGAGTATTTTCTGCATAACTTCAATTTTTGTTTTAAGCTCACTATTATTTTTGTATATCATGGGGAGGACATCCTTGTTAAATATGTCACATATTACAACTGCAAAATTGTAAAACTTTCTATTAACAAAGTGTTTTGTCACAGCATCGTCATCATCTTTAGGTTCGCCTAAGTTGGTTATGATTTTTCCACCCATATCATACTGCCCATCCGCTGTAAGTTTAAAACCAATCCCTTGTGGCCCAGATAATATATGATATTTTTCATTATATTTCTGACGACCAAATTTATCAATTGTGTTGTTTCCTCGACTCATTTTCAATCTTTACTAAACTATTTTATTTTTATTTGCCCTACTTATATTAAATATTTCAGCTGAGAAAAAGAAACACTGACTATGATCTACTGGGTTGGTATGTTTATAAAAGAAATAAAATAAAACTGTGATTGTAATAGATATTTATTTACAGTTATTTAATTGCACAAATACAAAAATTATAAAAAATTAGTTTTCCATGTCTTCGTTTTCGTTGCTCAAAATTCTATCCCATCCGACACTATTTCGATCGTCAACGTCTTGGGCTGTTGCTGTTGCAGAAACCAATTCATATTTTGCAGCAAGCTCACCTGGTAAATGTGGAATATTGACGAGGTATTCTTTTAATTCTTCTTCAACCATTTCAGCACAAAATGTATCCATGTCTATGGAACCATATAAAAATTTGTCGCACAAGTGTGCCCCAGCCATAAAATTGATTGTATTCCTGATCTCGTTCTTATATTGATCTTTGGTTACATCAATATGCGACCAATCATTTACGCTATCTAACATATCGTGAGCCCTATTTCTTAATTCTCTCCCCAACCAAAATATGTATCTATCTACACATTCGTTGGCGGTCGTCGTCGTCGTCGTCGCATCAGCAGACATCTTTAACAGAAATAATGAACACGCGTAAGTATTCTGACATGTGCAACTATATTTTAAATTTAATTACATCCTTTTTTTCAAACAATTTACATACAATTTACTCCAATGAGCCAAAACGTAATAATGTTCGAGTATTGTTTCCAAAAACTCTAGTGCCCTGCCCCAAATAAGTTAGAGTGTATTTATCTTTAGTTTTACTCATAATATCTACAATATCGTCAGGTAGTGTTTCGGCCACACGTTTTGGTAAAAAAGTCTCAAATGTGCTATTATCACCGTCATCGTGTAAAGCCACTAAAAGAGTTTTACCAAATCGTGTAGTCATTGAAACCATCTTTACAATTTTATACACTTTGCCTACAATCATTTCGGTAACCTTTTTTTTCTCTAAAACCTCGAAATCTTTGCTAAACATTTCATTAATTTCATCTAGAGTTTCTTTTGCAATACTCATTATTGAAAAAATGGTATATAAATCCAAAAATTACCGTGAATATAAAAGCACTTTCAGAACACTACACGAACACAATATTTGATGTTTATGCCACTGATATCTGCGACTGTTTGAAGTCACTTCTTCTCCCACGAACCTTTATAGCGAGGTTTCAAGGTCGAATTGTAACAATGGTGGGGGTAGCTTAACGATAGAAATAGTGGGAGGAGTATTCAAGGTCAAATGACGTCACACATTTAAATTGGTATAAGGATAACTTCAAGGACAAAATATAATGAAACAAATAACTACATTTTATGTACTTTATTCATTGATTTTTTTCTGCAATTCTTCTATGCGTTTAACATTATCACCTAAACCTAATTTCCTTAATTTGTTCAATAATAAGTGTTTGTTTTTATTTCTAAGAAAATTCTTACAAACTATACTAGCTAAAAGACACACTTCGGCATGGTCCATATACTTAAAAAATACACTAAAGTCCTGAGCCTCCGAATCTTGCATTTCATATGCGTAAAATTCCGAACCGGCTGCAGAAATTAGAAATTCCTCGTACATTTCTCGCACTAAACTTTCCATATTAACTACTACTACGTTAAACTTAAGTCCTACACTCTAATTTCATCTAACACAACCGGATCTGCAATGAACCTAATCAGTTTTTCCAAACAGTCACTAAACCCCAACTTTTTTATCTCACGAACAAAGTCTTGTAAATTTATTGTTTTGCTGCAATATTTACGACATGCATTCGCAGCCTTTTCATATTCATAAGCCAAATCACAATAGCGCGACGCCCATTCTGCTCGACTTTTCATTGCATCATTGAAATAATTATTAGCCGTTTCAGTGAACTCATCGCCCAATTTTTTTACTGTCTCTTGCAAAGCACTATTCATATTATTCACTCATTTTTACATTCACGACACTTTTTTATTGCTGGTGGTGGCCCATCTATATGATGACGATATATTTGTTCATAGTGAATGTAACAGGGTAAGCTTAACTGTAGTTCCTTGTTACACCGATATGACGCTGGCAGCTTATCCCAAATTTGCCGTAAACTCAGCGTATCAACGCAAGTTTTTAAATATTCGAGAGGAAAAAATGCTAGATCCTTCTCTTCAAAATCACACAAACTTTTTAAATTACTCTGATATAAACAAATTACTCTGCCGACTTGCTCTATAATTTTTTCTTTAAATAGTTCCGTATCTGACATTTCACACTGAATGAATGCAAGTAGACTCACACAATTTATAGAACAATTTGCAAGGTCAAAATCATTTCAAGATCATCCCACACTATTACAATGCACAAATAACTACTTCAAGGTCACACACCCAAGATGACCTTCAACAAAGTCAAGGTCGTCTCGACCAAGGTCAAGGTCAAGGTCACACACACAACCTTGAACACAAGGCCAAGGCCAAAGCACACGTGCACTTTCAAGGTCAATGACAAGGACATGTGGGCGGGGCCAAAGAGGGGTGAAGCAAGGTCAAGGTCAAGGTCGAGGAGTGGGGGGATTGAGAGAATCGGGTTATGTTCACTACTGACACTATAACTTGAAACCTAAGAATTATAAAGCATAATGATAAATAAGAAATTCGTAGTAATTAAAAAAGATATTTCGTGATGATTTGTGCGTCGACGTGAACAGTGGTCAAGGTCGAAGCTATTTTTTAATTAGCAACATACATCTTTCATGTATGTGATTACAGAGCATGGTAGTCCCACCCTTTCCTTTACGGGCCAGGTTCCAGCCTTAATTTTACTGGCCGAATTACAGCCTTGTCTTCATTGGTAAGATTTTAACCTTGCTTTTACTGGTCGGGTAACAATCTTGCCTTTACTGGTCAGCCTTTATTAGTTTTTGGCCTGGATTTTATTTGTGTTATGAAAGAAAAAGTTTCTATTTAAAACAACTTATTATATTTAGTAGGATTTTTTATTGTATGAAATTTAAACTCAAAATGAAAAAAAAAGTACTTCAGTTATTTTTAGGGAATTAATCAGTTTGTTTGCCATGGAAACGTCGTTAACAAAAAATTACTTTCTTTCTAACTCATGCTCTCAGAGGTTCAATATAACATGCCCTGCCATTGTAAATAAAATTAAATTTAGGGTAAGGTGGAGTAAAGTAACACACAAGGTACAGTGAAATAACTCCAATTCTTCTGCCTCTCTTTAAAAAAATATTTGAACCGATTACACTGATTTATAAAGTAATTGAGACATCATCTTGGTGCCATTTTCAGTATGAAGGCTTCTTGGTGTTTTCTGGCACAAATATTGTATTTTAGCAACAATTGGTATCATTTTTTATCAAATTGTTTTCATTTTTAATAAATACCAATTTTATTGTGATGAGTGTAAATAGTTTTCAAATATTTCTAGCATATTTTTTGTAATATTTTAATCAAATGCCGATATCTATTACTTTAAAAATTTTAAACATACATTTTTTTTTATTAAATATGGTCATGGGGCACAGTGAAATGGGACACAGTGAAACATGTTTTAATCTATTACTTTATCCTTGTCCTTTCTTTTTTTTACCTATTTTTGGAAAAAGAAGGCAATGGCGTAGAACCCAAAAAAAAAGTTATAGGTCGTTATACCGAAACTGATATGACAGAAGCAGTAGCCCTTCTTGAAGCAGGCAAGACCTTAAGAGCAGACGCAAATCTAAAAAAATGTTACATTTTAGCATATGATATGGATACTACAAGAAAGAAGAAAGAAACTTCTGAAGAAGAAGAACAGATTATGCAGTATACCCTAACAATAAATTGCGAAGAGTGGTTATAGAATGTCATGAAATTGCTCTAAAAGGATATTTCATTATTTGCGCTAAAATGTGATATGGATTTAAAAAAGCCCATACACGAATTAGCCACACATCATAACTGCACAATAGCAGGAATAGATTGGTTATATGGTTTGTGGAAAAGCAGTCCAGATGTATTATTAAGAAAACCAGAACTATGTAGTCAAAGTAAAGGTGTTTTACGAAAACTTGGAAAATGAAATGAAGAGGCAGTCTATATTGTGTAACATCGTTTTGTGTCGCGAGCTTTTTTATGCTGCTTAAAGAGTTGTCAGCAACATTTTGCTTAATTCGTTCCTCTACGTGAGGGTCTCGTGCTCTCCTGGGAACGAAGAGGCGGTCTGTATTTGGGGTTTGTTGCCTTGGATAAAACAGGCACAATGATTGAGGAAAACTCAAAAAAAAATTATAACACCGAATGGGTCGAAACAATTCAATAAAGTAACGAGTTGAGAAAGGGAACACTTGTGAACACTTGTTGCAATGTTTCAGTACCTGAATTAGCTTTACCACCTGCCACGGTGTTCCCTCGTGAAAACTTCAAACACTGTATTATTAACGAAGTTCTCCCAGGGACTGTAGGTCTTGTTCAGGCAACCGATTGAATGAATATACTTATTTGCCGAGGTTATGAAGCATTTTGTCAAGGTAACTTGTTCATCGAGAGAAAATCAGGAAATATCGATTATTTTCAAAATATTTGTTAGTCGTTGCTATTTTATTCTGCTTCATATGCATTAAAATGTAAGAAAAGATGCACTTTTTTGAAGAAAACATAACAGTGGCAAACATACTGAGGAATATAACATAAACTCGAATCTACATTTCTGAAGCAATGTGATGCGATGAATTAAAATCTGTCTGCAGATTGCTTTATCTAATCAGAATTTCGAGATATTCTAACTTAAAAGTACAAAAATGGATATTTTAGAGCATGTTTCAGAGATCAGTGGTGCTGGCAGGTAAATTTGCTATCCAAAATCAATAATACAATCTCAAAATATAACTCTTTCCATTTAGTTTCCATTTTGAAAAGTAACGATACAATTTTTTAATGAAATGTTGTAAATTGAAGTTTGTGCTAAATAAAATGACATTCTGATGTTGTAATGCTCTGGCCTATTCTGTACTGACGAGAACTAACAAGTTCGAAACCGGACTACAGATGACGGTGCACTACCATAGGAAAGGCTTCCACCCTTTCCTGGTATTCTTGCAATCTGAGATAGTGCTTTGTCTCTAATTGTGTTAGAACAGAGTACGTTTATCCTTATAGTATAAGGTTTTTTCAGTTGGTTGAGAGCTAAGTTTCTGTTATATAATTGTAAAATTACATTCTACTGATACTCCTTAATACTTAATAAGATGCAAAACTGCCCCAATTTTGAAACATTCTGACTTATTGTAACCCATTCTATGTGGGTTTAGTAGTTAATTGATAAAGTTCGACTGCTCGTCTTTTTAAAAGCAGAGATAAAGATCAAGAATGAGTGTTAAATGTTATCAACTCCAAACCTTGCCCTAAGATTCCGGTGGTTTGGCACAAACTTGAATCTACGATATCTCGGTAAAAAAAATGGTATTCTCACTTTCCAAAATGAAAATTGAGGGGAAATGCGTTGTACTTTAAGATTGTATGATTAATTTTGGATACAAAGTTCACCTGCCAATACCACTGAACTTTGAAAAAAGCCCTAAAATAGCCATGTTTTCACGTTTAGGTTAGAATATCTCCGAATCCTAACGTGATGAAGCAATTCTGCCAGATTTGAATTTAACTCAGCAAATCGATGCCCGTGCTATAAGTTCTTATTAATCTGCGAATTAATAAAAATAAATTACAGTTAGAGTTACAAAAGCAGATTAAATCACTATTCTGCATACAAGATGTCCGGTAAGTACCTCTTAATTTTTCGGGAGCATACAGGTAAGTCAAAATAACCAACTTTGTCGTAAAAAAAATCCTGTGTCTCTTGACGAGTCTAAGTTTTGAACCGACTTGTATAAATTTATTAAGTTTTGATATTCTATAGAGGCCATAAAGGTTCATTAAACCATACTACAGTAGATGTTTTAGATCATCAGAGAAGTCTGGAATGGATTTGTAGCCACAATCGTTGGGCCTAATTTTTGACAGGTGTAATTTTACAGAGCTGAAAACTCATTTTTTAAATATTTTGATCAAAAAAGGTACTCGTAATTTATTTCGATAAAACTGGCGGTTTTCGAAATAAATCGGTTTTTATGCGAAACACTCAAAAGTTACTAATGCTAAACACAAACAAGTAAAAATAAAATACGCAGGGTGCGCTGATATGCTTTAATTTGTGGGAAGGTATTGTGTCCTCTTCGAAGGCAAGAAGGTGTAACCCAAAAAGATTTCCAGTTCAGACATTGTCAAGTCCAGAAACCTTTAAAAGAGTTGATTGGGGCTCAATTAATTTACAATGTTATTAAAATGCAAAAATAGTGAAAATGTTTAAATGTTATTTTCGAAAATGTTAAGTATGGGCTCCACGTACTTCAATATATTTTTTTATTCTTCGAATATTTTCCCAATGGGCTCTAAATAATATTCTGGCATTATTATTGACTTCGTTAGAATGCGGTGCTATTCTTGCTAGTAGTTCTTCTCTAGTATTTACTGGTGTTGAATAAACTAGTTCTTCTAGATGTCCCCAGAAGTAAAAGTCTAAGGGATTTGACCTCGGTGTCCATAAACAGGCCCATCTCGACCTATCTATCGAGGGTCAAAAACCATTACACATATGTCACATTTCCATTTTTCTATCAAGAGGTAAGTCTCCGAATAAATTATTTAAATTTTGCTGGAAAAATTGTAAATAAATATCACCATTGAGTCTTCCTTCCAAAACAAATGTATCTCTAAGGTTAGCTCCGAAGATGCCAGCCCACACATTTATAATAAATCTTTTTTGGTGTTTGTTCTGAATTTTAACGTACGGGTTTTCAGCCCAAAAATGTGTGAGTTTATTATGCCATCTCTTGTAAAACCGGCCTCATCGGGAAACAAAATAAGGTTAGAAACATTTAGATTTAGGTTATGTTACTGTGTAAACCAGTTGAAGTATTAAAGTCTTGCGGGATAATCATCCAGAGACATAGTGTGTATTATTTCAACGTGGTACGGGCGAAGTAACTGTTCTGTTAGAGTTTCATGTACAATCCATTTTGTAAAATTGTTTGGTGTCGCGAGCTGTCTTATGCTTTTTAAAGGGTTGTCAGTAATATCTTGCTATGTGAGGATCTTGTGTTTTTCTGGGAGGACCAACACCGCTACGTCGTGACAAAAATGACCCTGTAAAAAATTAATTCGTCAACTATAATAATTATTTTCTAATTCTCTTTTACCTGTTTTCCTTTGACTTCGAACAACCCTTTGAAAGGCTTTTGGACGTGATAATATTCGGGCTGCAAATCTTTCAGCATAAAATCTTCTTGTCTTCGAATAATTTGACAGCGCTTCACCATAAATTAAATGGATATCAGCATACTCTGCGTAAGAATATTATTTTATTTTTTTGAAATTATTTTTACTTCAAGGCGGTTTTGATAAGTTCCGTTAATAGTAATTCATTATGTAGGTATTAACAATAACAACCTAATTTTTACCTGTTTGTTTTTAGCATTAGTAATTTTTGAGTTTTTCGTATCAAAAACCGATTTATCTCAAAAACCCCCGAAATAAATTAAGAGTACCTCTTTTGAAGAGGAATGACCAAAGTACTTAAGCTCTGTAAAATGACATTTGTCAAAAATTAGGCTCATCGAGTGTAGCTGCAAGTCAGTTTTTGACTTCTCTGATGATCTAAAACATTTATTGTAGCATGGTATAATGAGCCTTTATGGCCTCTATAAAACACTAAAATTTCATTAAATTATACAAATCGGTCCAAAACTTAGAGCCGATAAGGTAAATCCCTGGCTACCCATTTAAGATTCTGTATCTGCGTTAAGGGGCACTTTAAGAATTTTTTTTATGACAAAATAGGGTTATTTTGACCTCCCCTGTATGCTCTCGGGAAGTTAGGAGGTGCTTACCGGACACCCTGTATTTATCATGATATTTTAATCCCATAATTGAATGAAATGTTGTTAAATAGAAACATGAGACAAGACTACAAGTTTTAGAATATTGAAACATGTATTGAAATATAAATTAATTTGAAATAATTTTCGATTAGAATTACAGCTCTTTCATAGTTCTGTATATGTTATCGGGCGCTAAATACAAATGACTTCGCGACCACCCTTGTGTAATTTTTTCCTTATACTTCAGGAACCCTACTGTTCTCCCTATATTTTGAAACACATTATGGCACATATTATGATGAAATAAAAACCCCAATTTACAACCAAGAAACATTAGACCGAAATCCCTTTGTATACCCTTAAAATAAAAGAGATATGCAAAAAACAAATAGTGTTTTTTGGTATTCATTCTTTGAATATAAACGAGCTTTTTATCTATCTTATTTTCTTCTAAATTATATTTTGTTCTTTATGGAGTCAAAATGAAAAGTTCGAAGTTAACAAAAATATTGATAAGTCAATAAATCTTTAAGATATCCATATTTTTTCATTACAAATTGCTCTTTTAACGTACGGATGCCGAAAGAACGGTATCGAAGCAAATCTTTAAATTAATAGTCCTGTCTAGCATGGAATTATACTCATTTAGGAAACTGGCTTGTTCTTTTGTTCAGAGACATGGATTAGGTTATAAATTATGGTATCTTGCATTGTATGGATTTTTTTGAATAATTTATTACTGTAATATACAAGGAAGGGTGGAATGTCAGATATGCACAAAAAATAAGAGATATTAAGGTTTGGCACTATTGATTTATAGTGTTTTTATTGAGCCATGTGACTTTTTCTTTAAGTCTTTAAAAAAATAGGGAAATATAATGGTTTTGAGTGGTTGAATATTCATTAACATAGTGAAACTTCTTAAGAAGGAATATCTTTAATAGATATTAGGATACATCGTTTCGTTCCCCTAGCACAGAAATTCTCATTCAACAATAGTACCTCCCCATGCGCGCTAAAGTCTTTTAAGAGTGCTGCAGCGGATCCAGGGGAAACTGGGGGCTTAAAGATGATCAAGGTGGGCATACACCGGTATGGATGAAATTAATATTATATACTTTAAAATTTTTTATCTTATTTTTAATCTACAAGTTTTTAAAAACAAAATATAAAAATTTTATTAGGTTTAGCTTTATGCATAACAAGTATTTGCAAGTTTGTAAGTATATAATAATTATTATGCGATTCAAGTAACCTAGCCAGCAAGTAATCATGAATCGGAAAATATCAATTTTTTCCCTTTGCCGACGTTAAGTTTTATTTTAAAACATTTTTAAGGCTCTAAAATAAAAGCTACAAATATTTAAATTTTTTTATTAGGTCAACCACAAAACGTTTTTAACAAATGCTCATTTTCTGATATTTTTAACCTGTTTTTTTACGATTATCTATCCGACGAATTTCTTTAACGTTTTTCCGGAAATATGGATCTATGTTTTTAATTTTATTTCTGTATTACTGAAGTAATGTGTTCCGTCTTTCTATCATTTATCTTCGTTCGATCACCAGGATTTTTATTTTATGATTTTTCAATTTTTGTCATTTGTGAAATGAAGATTTAACACAAATCAAGGAATGGCCAGTGAGAATCTCATAAAACCTTTCGACTAGTCTTGAAACCATTGCCGCCTCACCTTTCTCCTCGCTCACCAAAGACTAGAAGAAAGCTCAAGGTTTCTAAAATTAATTAAGTTTTATTTCATTTTATAACGCATCTAGGGACTAAGCTAAACACTTTGTTAGAAGAGATTATTAAGTGACATTCATCCTTGGATCCTTCATTCATTCAGTTTTTTGACTACTTTTTATTTCTGAATTCAGTTTCGTTATCGTAGGGTCAAGTCCACTGTCACGTTCCGGATTCATTTGTCAAGTTTGGCAGTCCATAACTTTATAGCCAGTAAAAGTGACTATTAGTTGCATTATTTCACATACAGGTTTTCTCTACTTGGTCACATTCTATTATTTTGGATGAGTACATCCTGGACTCCTAGAGAAGTAGAAAAATGCGATGACTTTAAATCAGCAGTGTGCAAGAATAGAACCATTTCTTAGCAGTCGTTCATGGACGCCGATAGACTCACACTAGCGATAATAATTAATCACTCTGTGAATTGTTAAATTGGGACGCGTTTGTACGGGACTATTAAACCCGTTAGGACCTGTTAGAAATCTTTATTGTTTAACCCTTTGCCGAGTACTTAGACTCGACTCCTAGCCTTTGTCCCGGCCGTACGGCCGCTCCGGTTTATATGAAAGTCCATAAGCTAAACTAGATTTAATCTCCGATTTCCGAATTATTTACTTTTTCCGTGAATGTGAAGCAATTTGTACGCGCCACTAAATCTCATCTTTTTATGGACGGTTTTAAATTTGATAATAAATTAAGACGTAGGATCTTTATTATCTGTAGAATTTATGTTGTCAGAACAACCTACTTGAGAACTACGATCTGTCTAAAAGATAGAGCAATCTCGTGACCTCCGAGAGCCTAGCTCGATCGAAAAAAGACGAGTTAACTACAAGAGAACAATCCGTAATGTCCTTTATTTCGTTGGCTAACATTTCTCTTTTATATTAGTAGTAGTGAAGTCACGCCACAAAATCCGGTGATGCCCCGAACCAGAGCGCCACCGTTCGTTGTCTAATTCTTTGAAACACGAAGTTTCCGAGCTATGCTATGCCTATTATCACAACTGGTGCTGCAGTATCTTTGACAAAGTCAAGCCTTGTTGATAAATTTAAAATACTGACATTGTCCAGAAAAGTAATGTTGGGAACTGTAACTGGAAAAGCATGTGATGTTATTGGAGAAATGCAAGATGAGACTTAAATTAAACCATTTAGTGCTAGTTACCGACACAGAAGAGTTTATTCTTGGAATGGACCTGATTCGTCAATATGGATATACTTTCGCCACTAAGCTTACCATCTTAACATTTGGCACCGAAGAATTTATTCTGTCAAAGAACCATAACAGCGAACCAATCCGAGTCATTTGCGCACAAACAACCAGAATAAGGGGAAGTACAGAGAAAATCACTTACGGAAGACTAGGCAAGAGTTCTGGAAGCAACGTCGAATTAGCGCAACATTCTAACAAACCCTGTAAATACCTGGTGCCGAAGGTATTAATCAATTTAGATTGCTTCAAGTCAAGCTCGGCAGGGTTCCAGCAAGGTGATTGACTTTGGTTATGGAATCCACAGAGAAAGAAGGGAAAATCGTTTAAGTTGATGCCATCATTGGAAGGAAGATATACTGTTCTGAAAATAACCAATGACGTTGTTTATAGAATTCAACGAAGTTCCAAGAGCAAAATGAGAGTAGTAAATCTACACAGGTTGAAGCCATACCAAGGAGATATCAAAGCTGATCGGGATGATCAGAATTAGGAGGGAGCAGTTTTACGAACCACTAGAAAAAAATTATTGATACGCTCTCGTATACAAATATTCCGATGCGATGAATCATATTTATCACAATGTGCCGAAAGGAATATTATATCGATGAGTTATATTTCTAGATACAATTCAACTTTTATGTTCTAGATTTGTATAGGGAATTCTATAGGTATATAAATAGGGATAGGATAAGCGTAGTATAGATAGCTGTATAGTGATATTTGAATAGTGAAGATATTAAGAAGTAGTAATAAGATAGTTGTGTTTTATCTGCGTTAAGAAGTAGTTAATATAAGTATTGGAAGTATTAATGAAAAGTGTTGTGTTGAACCTAATGAGCGATTTTATAAAGAGACAGAATCCTAAACAGTTTGTTAGTTTTTTGTTTATTTAGTATTCTTTTAATTAGTGAAGTGAAGAAATTTTTGATGACTAATTCTATAAACATATTTTCAGTTTGTGTATGGGTGCTGATATAATAATATTAGAATCACAGGAATATTGCCTAAAAGCTCTGAAATCTTCCGTTTTTTTTTAAGATTTATGCAGATGACATTTCAATTGCCATTTCCGAAAACAAGGAAAGTGGGATTCCTCCAATCTTTAATTCCTATCAGGAGAGATAAAAATTTACTCTTGAAACCGATGTAGATAAAAGTATTTCCTTTTCGGATATTAGAATAATTAATATGAGTGGTAATCTCCTGTTTGACTGGTACCATAAGATAACTTACTCAGAAAGATTCCCGAATTCTGATTTCAGTCATAGTTTTAAACAAAAAATTAATATAATAACCAGATTTCCAGTCCTCAACTTCAAACAAAAAAATCTTAATTAATTACAAGCCTTTTAAGTCGAAATAATTACCTTCCTTCATTAATTAAAAGAATATTAAATAAGCAAAAAATGAACACACCAATGAAACAAACAAAGCAATGCCATAAGGTTGCATATGTCAGAGTCCTATCTGAGAGTTTGGCAAGCCTTTAAAAGTGGAAATTTAATTAGGAAATACTTATTTACTAAACAAAAGGAGACCATTTGTTATGGAATTTTTGTAATTTTCTAACTCCTTCGTAAAACTTACAAATTTTTACATGCTTTCTATATGATCAGTGAGCTATTGAGCACATTATGGATCGCAAGTAAACAGTTGTTCATTGGATCAGTCTTTTTTACATTTGACAGGATTTTGTTTCCCAAAAAGTGTTTTAGTGTAAAGAAGAGATTTTTTAATGTCTTATTTGGTTTAAAAGAGTTTCGTATTATCCTTGTTCATTTAGTAACTTTTAGATACAAGGAGTTGTTCTGCTATAAGTTTAATAAAAAAAATCCATCAAACGTTTCTGTTTGCAAATTGTTTCCATGTGATGATGGGGAACCGGAATCATAAATTTCAGGTCTTCCTTCACTAACTACGCTCGTTTTTAAGTATGTTTACATATTTCTATAGAGCATTAAGTTATCTGGCTTTTAAAAATAATGCCCATCTTACAGCAATTTTTCTTAATTCATGATGAGCCATCTTGACACGAAGCTATGAAAATTATCTTAAATACCTGTTGCTAGTCTTAATTACCTATTTTCTTTATTAAAACTACCTGTTGCTAAAGCGTTTTAACTACTTAATGTTACTTAAAGAGTTGTAATGTCTAGGTTTATGTTTTTTAGCTCTATCACCAGGGAAAAATGTATCTAAAGTATACTGGTGACTGTACCATCTAGCTGACAGTATGCTTATCTGAGGGAATTAGGCTGATAAATATTGCAAAGCACATTGGGTCCAAAGCTATATGGTAAAGGATACTCGAGTTCCAAACTACTTCGTCAAGAAGACTGAAGATGAGTCTGAATTCTTATCTTTTACCTTTTGCTTATTTAAAGGCAATCTGAAGAATTTTTGAGTTAACTTGCTAGTCTGTTCCAAGTTAAAGAAACTCGGTTCTTCTTGCCTTATCGTGTTTTACAGAAGACAAATTATATTATTATCTTATCGCGTTTTTGCAGAAGACAAATAATCTTAATTATCTTTAGTTATATTTTCTTGAAGCAACATGCTTTATTTGATTTATTTTTTTATCTTTTACGTATCTATTAAAACGTCCCATGGTTTTCTTGTATTCAGCTATTGAAGGACCAACTGTTTTTTCTTATTGTGTTACTTACTATTGTAATTTCTATTTCTTGTCTATTACTATTATTAACTTCTTCAGAGTATCTTTTCAAATGCCGAATGTTAATTTTTAAAATATATTACTAACTTTAGAGTTATTGAAGGTCAACTGATTTACTTTTCGATATATTACAGGGTCGGTACAAAAAATAATCTTTGTTTATTTTCATTAAGAAACTTGAACTTTTAATTTTCGATGGCATGTACTGTGTCATAGTTTTCCAACTAACCTTGTAGTATATTATTTTGATTTTTCTGGATGTATAATCATTTTGTAATACTTTTTTCAACTTTTATAGTTAATAAATTGTTTATTATCTCTGCTGACTTTTATTTTGCAAACACACTATTTCTTCCTAACTCCTCATTTTCTAAAGTTACATTGGAACACCCCTGAGCTTAACTGTCAATAATTTGTAGGGAACACAAATTTAGAAATAATTTTCTTCACACGATCCTAAACTTTATTGTGTAGAGATAAAGTTGGAATTAATAACCACAAGCTCGTTGCTTTTAAATTATATCTAAAGTTTAAAACGGAGGGAAACAAACTTTCAAAGACTTACTTTCCGGGGTAGTTTATAGAATTCATCATGTAACAAATCATGCAAAAGCTAAACTGGTCGTTATATTAAAATAGGAGAGAAATTCTCTGAAGCAAAATACCGCAAACCTCATGGCTTTAGTAATTAATAGCCATGAAAAGAGACACACTTTTAATTTAGATCAGTATTGTGTACAAGAAATGATTTGCATTAAGAAGTATGAATGTGGAGAATATCACTATTTCTTATTTTAGCTTGATCGCTAAATTGTCCACATAGGCCAGACAGTTCTTTGATCTCTACACATTTAATTTTCCTTTTTTCAAAATTTGAAATTTTTATTCCCAAAAATTAAGCAATTTCATGTCACAATAAACTGTTTTTGGTGGTTTTATTTGTTTGTGTTTTTGGTATATAAGTTATTGTAAATAGATTTATATTTAAATCTTTGTAACTCTGGTAATTAAGGTTTTTGTTCTCTATACAGCTTTAAAATCAATCAGATAGCTCGTAATTACTGTAACAATTCCCAGTAAATATTTTTGTTGTCTCATTCCTCAACCTAGATATTTCCATAGCTATTTCTATTCTCAAGGAAACGCTTTTTTTAACGCAGTTTTTTAGTAATTTCTTGTGTAATTAAAAAACAGTGCAATATATTTAGTTAGGTAATAAAATAATACTTAAAAATAAAAAGAATGATGATACATAAACCTGGTGCTTATGATAAGAAAAATAGTAAACGAGGGTTGCAGTTTATATTTCGGAATTTGGCAATACTGGCGATGAAGCAACTACAACAATCACTGTATATTGCTGATTCAATAAATTCATTTATAGCCATCGTTCGATGTAGAGTCGCGTAAATGTAATCACTGATAATGCAAGATTATCATGTGACAAACTTCGAGATTGAGACATCTTTGGGCAATAACAACAATAGCGTATATAAAATATTGCATGAACATTTGTCTGTGAAAAAGCTATATTCTTGTTAGATGCCGGATAATTTGACAATTGCTCAGGTATCTATTGGTGCAAAAAATAATTAAAAAATACGATCGCGGTGCTTCAAAAATACTTATAAAATCATAACAGGTGACAAGTCTTGGACGAGTTCGAAAGTCAACAGCAGGCGACCGTATGGGCGTTCTACAAAGAGCAACAGTTGCTTGTGCACGAAGCATTTCGAAGCAGATAGTTGTCGGTTTTTCGGAAAACTTGACCTTGTCGCATCCGTGAGAATGGTGAGTTCTGAATGACACAAAGGCATTTTTTTACTAGAATTCTGCGATGAGTTGAGGAAAACAGGCCTGAGACAACGGATCATTTTCCGCCATGATAATGCGGGCTGTCACACATCGGTTCAAACGTGATTTTTGAGTACTTCAAAAGTGGATTTGATAGCTTATCTGCCGTATAACCCTGACTTGGCATCCAGTGATTTCTTTTTGTTCACGTACATGAAGAACAATCTGCGGAGTTAATGATTGTCTACGCCAAAAGAGGCTGCTAATGCGTCCAAAAATTATATTTTGAGGATACCATTTTCGCAGTGGCATAAATGCTTTTCAAATTGGTTTAAATTCATGAAAAAGTATATTGGCCATCGTGGAGAATATTTTGAAAAACACTGAAGATATTTTTAATTGTAGATATTTGTTTTTATTTATTTCTGAAATATAAACAGCTGCCCTCTTATTATCATTAACCACAATTCTAAGAAATTAAAATTTTCTACTTACCATATCCAAAAAAATAACGATGATTTAAATATTTTCAGGTCTTAACTGTCAATGTAATATTTTTAGATGACTTACCTGAAAAAAAATATAATAATTACAGAAAATAAGAAAAAAAGATAATAAGAAATTTTTTATGATTAACATTTGATATATCTTGGAAAAATACTTTAAGCATCTATCTAAAATTTCAAGTCTCAACAATTTCTTCACTCAAAAGGGGAGTAAATTGACCAGAGTGCAGCGTGTTAGTATCAAAATAGATATGTCCAGCGATATCATAACTTCAGAAAAAATGTGTGACACTACTTCAAATTCCAGAAGACTTGAGGAAATCTTCTTTTATAACATTTTTCAACTCTGGTGTGGAACTTTATGTGATGGATAATAACAGTTACGACTCAAAAAAGAGTTTAAAAATGTACGTGATGATCTTTTACAAGTTACACGACTAACGATAAGAGAGTTTAAAAAATACAGTTGTTCCATACAATCAGTAACAAAACATTTAGATATGTTAAAGGTCTCTATAAGAAGAGTATTTTAAATGTTAATAATATCATAAAAGCAAACTCATGTAATGATTTTCACGCTTCTTGTATCTACATATAGAGATAATAGATAAAACTTCTTCGACATAATTGTGCCGATAGATAGTGGGTCCATTATTATACTCTTAAGTAAAAATCGTAGTATAGAACGGAAATATCGTGGCTTCACCTTACCAAAAATTGTAAACTGCTATAAAGGCGTTGGCATCCGTCTCTTAGATGCTTAAATAGTAAAATTTGTTGATTGTTTAAAGGTAGGGTACACAATAACAGGATCTTATTATGTCCAATAGATTGCGGGACGTAATCAGGGAAAATTACAAAGAAAAGTTGAGAATATATTGCGCAATAAAGGTTTATTAAATCCACAGTAACAAGAGAATCATTAGAAATATTTTGAGTACTAGTGAGATTACCACTCACGATATTTAAGACTTAATATGTAGGTTAATAAATGAATAAAATATATATTTGGGGTCAAGGCTGGTATCTTAGAAAAATAGAGGGGAAAAAGATAGTCAGAATTAGAATCCTTTATTTTTATTGTAATTTCGAATATGTATGTATATCACTTTGTTGAAAGGGAACAGTAAAAAGGATATCAAAAAATATGCTTACAAATCGGTCCATAGGAATACAGTTTCTTTCTATCGGAGAAAAACTGACGTTGGTGTTTTCTAAGTATTTTGAAACAATATATTACCCACATAAGTTTTTATATGAGTTTTAAAAATAAATCTATTTTTACTTCCACCTAAATTTCGTGATATGTTTTATAATACTTCATTAAATTAAATATATATATTTATATATATATATATATATATATATATATATATATATATATATATATATATATATATATATATATATAGGATTGAATGCCAAGAGTTCGGAAGTATGTTATTTCTTCTTCAGGGTTAGAACACAGAACAGGTTTTCTGATTTTAGATATTAAACAATAGGGAACTTTATATAGATATTAATACAAATTCAACCACATAGGTAAAAACAGAATTATTTTTTGTCTTTAAATAGATAAAAGGGAAAACCAATTAGGCTAATTGTTAATACTTCACTTTCCACATAGAATGAAAGCTTCCACATGTCGCATGAAATCTTTCCGATATAAGTTTCCTAAGTAAACTTCCAAGAACTTTCCAGGAAGCTTATGAATAAATTTTGTAAAGGATCCAACATAATAGTTCATGAAAGATTCTGAGAAAGAAAAAAATGTTACATGGAAGATTAACGTGAAACCAAATGTGAAAGTTTCCTGAAACCTTTCTGCAAGTTTGGGGAAAAAAACGTGCAGTCTTCCAAGAAAAGATATTATAATTTACCAAGTAAGCAAAGTGGGTACCTTAGCGTAACTTTTCAGTAAGATTTCAAGAATAGAGTTGTTATTCCTTATTGACATTTTCAATAACGCTTTCTGTAATCATCCAGCAACCTTCTTAGAACCTTTATGGGTAATTTGCTGCAAACTTGAATGGAATATTCCATTATGAATTTATGAAATCATCATATAAGCGTCTTATATATTTTCTTTGAAAACCTAATGCAAACTTTATAAAAGCTAAGATATATTTGAGCAGTCGGCTTACTTGGTTCAAACCAACAACTCAAAGGGACAAGAATAACTGTGTGTATTAGATACCATGTGAATGTGGCAACTCGTACATTAGCGAAACAAAGAGACCCCTTGACGTAAGGATCAAAGAACATCAAAAATAAACATCTCAAGGAGAAACAGAAAAATCTGGTGTCGCCAACCATGGCCTGGACTCATGGACACCACATAAAATAATCTGAAGCTAAAACTTTACACAGAGAACAACATTAAAGAAAACGAAAATTCAAAGAAGCCGCGATTATACATCAGAACCCGAGTTGCTTTAGGAAATCATTTTTAGATATAAGAAAAGTGTGGATACCACTTCTTAATAATTGTAAATTAAAACTAAATGCAGCATAAATGGGACTTTGGCGTAGCACGCAAGACTGCACCTATCTCAGTCACACTCCACTGCATTTACTTTTAGTATAAATAGCTTAGAAATTTATTTAGTTTCACTTGAAAACGGCTAGAGATAAATACTATCCGAAACGTCGTGATATTCAACAAAAAATAAAGACAATGGAAGTCCAACAGATATCTGCTACTTCGCAGGAAACATCGTTGTCTATGACCTTCAAATAAACATTCCACGAAAGCTTTCAGAAATATTGGATGAAAGATTATGGGTTAAATAGCTTCCGTGTAAGGTTATAAGTAGAAGTTTTCAGAAACTGACGTCGATCTTGAAGTAAGCTTACAAAATATTTTACGTGATGCTTCTCTGAAAGGTTATTGTACGCTTAGACGTGATCTTTACGATAGATTTGATGCGGACATTTAGTAATTACCGCATGATTCCACGACAGCTTTTGTATCATTGGATATTTCAGCTTTCTTGGATGAGGGTCAACCTATGTAATATTCTCTTTACCTGGCATAAATGAAGCTACACGCAAAATAAATAAAATTCTGTCAAAATACAACAATATAAATATATGTGGTAAACACATACTTACGGCTGACCAAACCTTCTCCAAATTGAAAGACAGGGGTAGTGCCCTTCAATAAATCAGGGGTATTATACCGTTTAAAATGCTTAGGTTGTAACAAAATTATATAGGACTGACATCAACTGTTTTAAAGGATAGACTAACAAAATATGGGAGTGATTGTAGATTGCATAATAATATGTGTGCCTTATCAAAGCATGTGATTAATGAGAACCACATGTTCGATTTCGGCAATACTGAAGTGATAGCGAACCAAATAAAAATAAAAAACAATTTTTAGAAACGGTTAAAATTCACCTAGATAATAACTGCATAAACAATAGGAAATATATTGAAAACCTTAATGTAATCTTCTCTTATCTTTTTTCCACCTTGCCCACATAAAGATGATAGGCAGAGTGTTTTCTGGAGACTTAATTTCTCCGAATGGTGTCATAACATCTCTTGCTTTTCCACAAGATAGTATTTTACTCTAAAATACACTCACTTTCTAATAAAAGTTTTGATTTGTCAACACCTAATTGTTCAATTAGTAGTTTATAGATATTGTAATTACAAAAAAATATTTTTTTTCTCGACATTGTCAAACTCATACAGCCCTAATTAATAACAAAACATAAAGAAAATACTAGAATAATACACATAAATAAAAGTAAATATTCTATTGTAAAATATAA
The DNA here is from genome assembly GCA_034092305.1 of Diaprepes abbreviatus. Classification (NCBI taxonomy): domain Eukaryota; kingdom Metazoa; phylum Arthropoda; class Insecta; order Coleoptera; family Curculionidae; genus Diaprepes; species Diaprepes abbreviatus. The sequence goes on from JASJET010000121.1 coordinate 24,244,519, forward strand.
TGGTTCTAAATTCAAATATGTCGCTAAAGTCAAAGTTGACATTACTGAACGATTTTAACAATCACAAAAAAAGAAACACAAGAAAAGAAGTATAGGAATTTTCTTATCTGATAACCACACATTCTGTTCAACCAAATGGCCTGTTAATCAACAGTCATTGTTTTATTCACTCAAGGAGGTGTTTTGCCCAATATACAGGTTGTTATATATATATATATATATATATATATATATATATATATATATATATATATATATATATATATATGTTTATACGGATTTCACGGATTCCTCCGTGTGAGCTGCATTAGCAGTGGTTATATCCACATTATGCTGTTGCAGTGCTGAAATCACATTCAGCAAACGTACAACTATATGCAACTCCGTATGTAAGTGAAATAAATGCGAAACAGTAAATGCAAACTTTTCTCCATCATATCCCTTCTGTGTTAGAGGTTGCACAGTTAGAATAAACTGTAATA